>CM068962.1:56772011-56792519 GCA_035128595.1 Eptatretus atami
AGACCTTTCCTCGAAATGTGATAAGCAATATCCTAGGTTTCCATTCCCTGACTGGATGTGACACGGTGTCATCATTTGCGGGCAACGGAAAGAAGACATGTTGGCAGGTGTACGTACAGCATCCGGAACTTCTGCATGTGTTGGGCGAGATGGAGCTATTGCTGATATTTAACAGTTTGTGTGCCGTGTCTACAAAACTCCAAGTTTTACCAAAGGATGTGACACTGCCAGGCTTGAAGTATTTCAGAAAGGCAAAAAAGCACTGGAAATGCTCCACCAACAACAGATGCATTGGAACTTCACTTGAAAAGAGCAAATTTCTAAACAAAGTTGTGGCTTCAAGCAGACAAGACTGAGATGGAACTTCCCACGCCAGCATCTACTGGGGCATGGAAGGAAAATGATGATGGCCAGTTACAGGTGGTGTGGATAAGAAAACCCTCCGTACTCAGAGTTGTCAAGCATTGATATCTTGCGGGTGTAAAACACACCTGCGTACATCTGCGTGTGGGTGCAATGGGTCAAAACAGGGGTGCATGCCCGTTTGTGCATGCTATGAAAATGGATGTCTAAATCCACATTCAATATAGCTCTAATCTTCAATGTCGTAATATGTGGTTACATAAGCCAGTTTTCAGGTTTTTAATAATTCTTAATCTCATTTAAAGCTGATGCGTTAGCTTAAAATGCTTGGGCAGCTTAGGCCTACCTTTGAAATGTTTCCAAATGAATACATCCAAAACACATTTTATTCTCGTTTTTGAACATTTCTTATAAGAATTACTTACCGTACTATACCAAGAGTTACCATGGTGAGTGAAATACAGCACTAGTACTGGACTGAAATGGATCTTTTAGCACGATGGAATGTCCGTCAATATTTCAAGGTCAGATGCAAGTAGCCTAAATCTGAAGATATACTCAAATAATGCAAATGGGTGTATGTTGATGATCAAGGAGTTTACCAACCAGAATCAGGGTATTTGAAACTGGTTTGTAAAGACTTTTCATGCGTTTTCTGTTATTTCAACCATTATAAAGATATTCGACGTTTTTGGTTCAGATTTCTTCATGTTTTCCATAAATTTAGTCAATAAATGGTAAAATACTGAAATTACTGTTATGTTTTTTGGTTCTTTAAGGCTTTTAAATGATAGAACACATTATTCTGGACATTTTTGGGGGAAAAAAAATGTTTTGCACCCATCTGACGTTTGACCTTGAAAATTTGACCTTGAAGGTCAAAAATCGGGTTGGCCACCGGATGATTCTGAGACCCCATGGTATGTTCTTACATTTGAACCCATTGGCCAAAAATCAACAAGCGATGCCATCAGTACTGTTTTCAAGGGTCTTGGCAGGCTGACTAGTTGTGTTTTCCTGAGAATGGGCGTGCTGCGCCATTATGGGTGGAGCCACGCCCAAAAAACGTGTTTTTCGGGGATAGCCAATTTCAAGTTACATCTTCTCCGAGGGGGTTTGTCGAATCTGGCAGGGTTTTGTATTTGGTTAGCCCAATGGCACCTGCATAACCCCACGGAGCTCGATTTTTCATTTTCATCCCAAGGTCAAGGTCACAAGGTCACAAACTTAGAAAATGTCAAAAAAAATCAATAATTGGGCATCGAGCTCCGAGGTTTTCAACTGTTTCGAATGAAAGTTGGTATGCAAGTAGACTCTTCGAGTACTACAACTTCCATCATTTACGTTTTTCCCGATTCCCACCGTTTGCCCGTGGTGTCCCCTCGAAGGTCAAAAAATAAAAAAAAGCGAACCGTGTACATTGCTCGTGAACCATCGCTCTCTCCAGACTTGTTTTATTTTATTTTATTTTTTTGCACACACGTACGGCCGGCACTAGTAACAAAAAATATTACTTCAACACCTTTATTCCAATTTAAAAAGTAATCTTACAGAGAACTTAGCTTTATTCTAAGTCTCTGCACAGAGAAATATTGAGATTATTGCACAAAAGACAAAATGGGAAAATACACAACAGATTAGAGATTTCATAGAACACCTTACCCCATGCAGTCTTGAGAAAAATGACATGGGAAGAGTCTTTTCAACTCTTGCTTTGGCCTTTCCAAGCACAATCTATATTCATTTAGTTCATAAAATTTTAATAACAGGTGCAATGGGAACCATACGAAGCTGATGGGTCAAACAGAACAGTTCAGAGTGAACCTTCTGTCAACTCCACTCAGAGTGCACAGCAAATTTGATAGTTGAGACGGTTTAAAATTTTGACCAAGTGCTGCTAAACTCTAGGTTTTTGGAAGTGCAAACAAGGCAATTTGTGTTCAACAGTGTTCAAATATATATTCAATTGACATAAAAATAAAAGTTTTAATGGCTGTAAAAAACAAACAATCAAACCAACCATTGAATCAGAAGTTTACCGCCGTTGATGCCACCTCTTTTAGACCTTATTGACCAAGTTAAATTAGTTCATCATGTCTGTTGTTTGTGTCCTTTATGACATCCCTAAAAACATTGGGTTTTCTGTTTGGAATGCTTTTCTATTTTATTTGACTGCCAGACAGACTGAGCAATTGCTTTACTGCACTGTGTATATGTAATGCAACCTGCCATATTCAAGTTAAAGTACAACTAAACTGCTGGGTCGTGTTCCGATTCGTGCTCTAATGTTCAAAATATAAAATTCAATTGAAATGAAGTAGTTCCTCGATCATCAGCTGATGTCTTTCAGACAGACAGACAGAGGACAGAGTGAACCAATTGCTTAACCCCACTTTGTGCTATGTGCACAGGGTAAAATGATGTTGTGAGCTCCTTTCTGTTATTACCTTTCTCGCTAAGATCAAACTCGATGACATGTGAAACTGAATCAGTGACAAAAGGCTGAGTGGGCAAAAAGGATGGTTAAAATTATTTGTAAAGAATTGGTTCTTCCAGGGAAATGTAAGAAGATGTTCATTTTGCTGAAGTTGGATCACCAGTTTGTGTGGCACAGCTTGTCTCAAAAGATTAGCGAGAGAGGTGAAGCTCAGGCAACCACAGTTTTGCGAGGCTTTCATTGCTGGTTGCACCTATTGAGCATTTGGTTTGTGTGGCTGCATATGATTGTTCCATAACTAGGAAATCTCGTGCTGTACTCCTGCTCTGTCTTCATTGTTTGGCATCTCCATCTCAACCCAGCACATTCCAACTGACCTCTCCATGTTCCTGCTTGGATTTTATACAAAATATCCATCTAAAATCACCTCTGTAAGTGTCAGCCAATCAGAAGTTCCAACTCAGCCACACCGTGTGGCTTCCTTGTGCTTGCTATCCAAAACCCTCCAGCGCGTTACTTAATCTTTTCCATATTGTTTTGTTGTATACAAACTCATGGAAGAGTGAGGTGACCTCATGTAAAAAGGCAACACACTGAGAATGAGGCAGTGAGGTCACAGTTGGACACACTAAGCAATGAATTGAACAAACAGAAAAAGAGGACAGATATGAAGAGAGGAAACATCTGTGGCTCTGACATGATTGGAATGTCTGGAGTAGGGCATAGATGCCCAGCATCTCTGTTATGAGCTGTAATGAGTCTGAATTGATTTCTCTGTTAAAAAAAAAAATGTTTATTCAGCTGGCAGGAAAACAAGGAATGGCATTTCGCTCATTTAAACCAAATTACTGCTAGTAAATGTTGACAAGTTCCAGATGAAGGACAACAAGGATGAAATAAAATAAAAAAATAAGATGATCTAAGCCAGAAAACACATGAACAAATAAATAAAATAAAATCTAGATTTCTGAATTTGATACACAAAATCAATAAACCTGATCCACTCAAAGTATACAATCCCCTAGCTAATACAGAATTGTGAATTTCTGTGATTTCTACATGTGATGGCTTTCTGAAACCTGTATGGCTACTAAATTCCTGGTACAGGAAATGGTGGAATGCTGGAATGGTTTGGCGAAATATACATTTCATCAACATATGGGTGTTCAAAAACAGGGACAACTTATGATGATGTTTTTTTTTTTTGTGAAGTATTGGAATATATTTTGTAATACGCTTGTGATCCTGCTGTTTCAGGTGAAGGTGAGATGCTTGCACAGCAGAAAAAACATGCTGCTCAAGAACCTGGTGCTCTCAGGTGTTCTTGCATTTGTTGCCATCGTATTGCCTTCCTCGAGAGCCACACAATGGGCTGCCCAGCTCGCTGTGATGCAATGCCCAGCAGCGCTCAGTGGTGTGCCACAGACGCAGGATGCAGAATGTGCCAGAAGGAATTCCAACAGAGACCAAGATCCTTGACTTAAGCAAAACCTCTGGGTTCCATTAGACAGCGAGGTTTGCTTCGTTTTCAGAGCTGGAATTTCTCGAGCTCAATGAGAACCTTATCTCTAACATTGAGCCTGGTGCCTTCAGCAAACTACCTTTCTGCAGTCACTCAGCTTACGCAGTAACCGCCTCAAGCTCATACAATTGGGAGTCTTTAGTAGTCTCAGCAACCTCACAAGTCTAGACATCAGTGAAAATAAAATTGTTATCTTACTCGACTATATGTTTGAAGATTTGAAACGACTTGAGCGATTGGAAGTTGGGACAATGACCTGGTATACATTTCACGCCATGCCTTTTCTGGCTTGCACAGTTTACGTGAACTCACACTTGAGCACTGCAACCTGACTGCTGTGCCCACCGAAGCTTTCCACAGCCTTCATAACCTGGTCACATTACGTCTCCGGCACCTGAACATTGCCAGCGTACCACCGCTAGCTTTCCGCAACCTGCCTAAACTTCGAGAGCTCGAACTCTCTCATTGGACATCACTTGAGGGCCTCTTACCAAGAAGCTTCCAGAGCCTGAATCTAACTTCCCTTTCTTTGACACACACAAATCTGACTGCAGTACCACATGATGCTCTCCGACCTTTGATTAACCTTCGGGTACTCAACCTCTCTTCAAACCCAATTACAATAATTGAGTCAAGGACATTCTCTTTGCTATCTCACCTACAGGAGATCCACCTGAGTGGGGCCCTTCGTGCAATATTGAGGCACATGCTTTCCACGGCTTGAAAAAACTGAAGGTTATAAATTTTGCAAGGAACCAACTGCAAACCCTGGAGCAAAACGCATTTGAGGTGCCAGGAAGCATTCAGGTTCTCCGTCTTGATGGTAACCATTAGCCTGTGATTGTCGCCTTCTCTGGATCTTGCAACACGTCAAAAGATGAGCTTTGAAGAGAAACCACCCATTTGCTCCACACCAGCACATACCCGTGGAATGAGTTTCCGAGACCTCTCTGACAATTGCTGCACAACCATTTCCATGTGCCAGAAGCCTCACATCACTGTAAAGAAACAACGGCATCAGGTTGCCATTGAAGGGCAATTAGTATTTCTCCAATGCCATGCTGATGGAGATCTTGCACCATCCATCTCCTGGATCTCACCATGGAAGCAACGCATCACCTACAAATCAACTGGACGGATGACGTTGCTACAGGATGGTACATTGCAGATACGTTACGCACAAATTGTCGACAGTGGAGCTATGTTTGCATAGCTAGCAATGCAGGAGGAATGACACCCATCGAAGCATCCTCACTGTTAAGCGGTTTCCATCGCAATCTCTTACCTTCAATAATGGGACTCTCATGTACATGGCAAATGATTACAATGGAACAGACCCAAAAAGCATTGATGGACTTATGAGTGGTGAATATGATATCATGACCGTACTAGTGGCAATTGCCATTGGCTGCTTCACTTTCTTGGGTGTGGTTCTCGTATGTCTGCTCATCTTGTTTTGTGTGGAGCAGGAGTCATGGGAAAAAAAAGCCGAACATTCATGTGGAGTTTGTACCACAGAATTTGGAAACTCAACTACTGGAGACACGCAAAGCGCCAGTTACAAGACAGATTAGCATGAGAATGATTTAGAATATGAGACTGACCTGAAATATGTGACTTATTTTTGGGAGGAAACACCATTCAGGGAAAGGAAAACAAAATATTTATTGAACTGAAAGAACTTTTTAACTGTTGATACAGAAACTTATGATGTAGATACTTTTTAGTAATGCCATAAAGTGTCCATTTCAATACTTCAGGACAGACTTTGGATACATAAGTAACACTGTATACATTTTACAGAAGATCGCGTTGTGTCGAAACATCAGAAGAAAACGAGCAAAGAAAAAAAAAAAAACGTATTTTGTTGTCATTATCGAAATGGTGTCATAACATGTGCAAATAGTATATGCATCCTCAACAATTTTAGACATTCAAAGTCCCACCCATTCCCCTCTCTTATTTCCCTTTACCTGCCTTGGGTCATGTTTCCAAAAAAAAAAAATTACATTCGTCAAATGCCTTTGTAATCATTCCTTCAATAAATCTTTGCAGAATTTAACTTATTCAAATCATTTAAACGTCTTTCTGACTTTGCACCTCAAGTACTCAAACCAATTTTATTGAATAAATAAAAAACATGTCATGGAAAAACATTGGGATGAAAAGTTTATAAGTGTAACATTGTGGGAATGAATTATCTTTCATGGCTTAGCTTCATTTCATGCAACATATTACATACAGATCCCTGCCAGGGTCAAAGAAAAATTTTTGGTTTTGGAGGGCAAGAGCACTGGAGCGTCCAACAATACGTTTCAGCATTGATGGTTAAGCATAATGGTTTTGAATATTTTGATTTGTTGAGTAATGTGTAAAATCTTTCTACAAACAGCTTGTGATGAATCAAAAAACGTGGCACAAGTTGACCACGATATTAATTTTGGTTACTACTTGAGAAAAAACAAGATGATCACAAATGTAATGTCGCTTAGCATCCAGAGCTACCCAGAATACAGTACAAACTAGAATGGCACTTGTTTGAGCGAATACCTCCACCAGGCTGAACAGTTTACATTTTATGTCAACTTATAGGCCAGATCTGCATGCAGACCTGAAACAAAATCTAATTGGTTTGTTATTGTCACCTAACAACTCATCCACAACTTTTTGAAATATCACGTTCCATATCGTTTTTGCCCCGTCTCTCAATGGTGAAGAAAAACTTTTAAAAAAAAAAACTTAAAAATTCTCATATCCATATCCATCTTCACCAAAATCGAATCAATTTATTCTTGTCACACACCCAACTTGTCACCAATTTTCGTCCGAATCCGTCACAACATTTTGAGATATCCTGCTCACAGACAAGATGTGACACGGTGTCATCATTTGCGGGCAACGGAAAGAAGACATGTTGGCAGGTGTACGTACAGCATCCGGAACTTCTGCATGGTGTTGGGCGAGATGGAGCTATTGCTGATATTTAACAGTTTGTGTGCCGTGTCTACAAAACTCCAAGTTTTACCAAAGGATGTGACACTGCCAGGCTTGAAGTATTTCAGAAAGGCATCTCCGGCCAATGCCTGTCGGAATGCTGTGATTTATGTTCGTATACTCTCTTTTATTGGTTGGAACTCCATTAAATCCAGACTCACATCCTTATGTCTGGTAATTTCTGAACTCTTTGACTCATTTGTTCCTTTTTTTCCTCTCCTGTGGATACCTTACTTCCTCACTTTCTTTTCAATCTTCATCCTTATATCTGTTTCAATCACCTTATCTCAGTACCTTACTCGCCCTTCATTTCTAATCCCCTATAACCTCCATCTTTTTCCAAATCATCTGTTTGCAAGTTTCCAGTTTTTTCTCTTTTTGAATTTGCGGTTTAATCCATCTTTTTATCCTTGTCTTCCCTCAAATCTTCTCTCCCAGACTGGGTCTTTCCCATATTCCCTTCTATTTTTTTGTTCCACAATTCCCGCTGTTTGGTGTGTCCTCCCCCTTTCCTCTCTGCTGTTGCATTTGTTTTTTTTATCATTCCTGTTATTCCTTTATGTTTCGTTCCTCCACCATTCTTCGACTTTGTATACTAAAGGAAGAATATTAAAATTAATTTGCTATGGTAAATTAATTGAGAATCAAGTATTGAAAAGATATTGAATTTACAGTTAAAATGAGGAATGATAATTAACAGTGGAAATCAACATTATGAAAATTAACGTGGATGACATTTAATTAAGGTAGCACTATTGTAATATAAATTAGAATAATAAATTGGCCCTAATTATCATTTCATATTTTCTAGATCAATTTTCATAATATGCATTAGCTAAGGATGTTGGTCAAACAAAAGGCCATTGTTGAAGGCCACTGACTTGTAAAATAAATTTTTGAGATGATATGATCATGAATAGCCTAACCTTACATTTTTGTTCATCTTCATCACATTTATTGTCTCCATCAGAACACAATATTGTTTCTTGTGATTTCTTTTTTCAGTTCTTTCTTAGTTTTTATGAACAAGTATGTTGATTTATTAAATTATTTTGGCGGTTTCTTCTTGATTCTTTACAGCTGTGAAAAAGGTCTTACATACTCTCAAACTTAATATTATCTAGATTGTATTTTCATCGCATAGTACCCTTGCGCGTCATAAAGGTGTTGGAGATATTGATGGTTGCAATGTTCGGTTTCTTCCAAGATGGTATCCTTTGTACCATCTGATCTCTACTGACATCATGTATATATCATTTATATATTTCTATATAGGATGTGGCGGTTTTATATGGTGGTAATTTCGTGTTCCATTGTTTCAATGATATCTAAACACTTGCTGAGTAATAAGATTTAAATGTCATTTTACACTGAATCGATTAGTGTTGTATCTTTGGTCGAATTATTTATAACGCTCATACATCTAATGGAATCACTGATGGACTATCATTCATTATACATATCTTATCCCAGCTGGGGAGTATGATGACAGTGTATGAAGATCAGGTCTCTAAATTTTTCCATGGAAGTGGTCAGAGATATAGAGAGTGTGTAGTTTTTCCAAGATGGACTGTACACACGTGACTAGTTGACTTATATCACTCATTCAAATCATATCTTTCGTTGAGGAATTGTTGCTCCTATATGTGATACAATTTAGTGTCAATTCGGTACCAAGAATTGCAGAGAATATAAAATTCATACTTGTATTAAATCAATGTGTTTGTTCTTGTCGTAATTATGACGTTCATAATTAAGGTATCGTTTGACATCATGAACACTATCTTATTCCCTCATGGGGACGTACTTGACATAAGCCTGTCTTCATTTTTTTCGCATGTGGAGGGTTCAGAAGATACGGGAGGCTGCAACTTTTTTTAATTCTTTCCAAGATATGCAGCCGGTACCTACGTGATCTTGATGTATGTCATAATTATATTCAAAAAATTATAAACCAGGAGCGAGTCTGCCATATTTTTGAAAATTTAGGTCTCAATCACACAACGGACTAAGCATTTGTATGTAGACAATATTTTTTTCATGACTGATAGTAGTCAAGCGTTGTACATGTTTGAATATGACGTCGAGAACATGAAGACACTCAATGAGGAACATCAACAATCATCCAATTCACATCCTTACCCGATCGGGATTGGGAGTACTTGACATAGAACACGTTCAGATTCTTTCCTTTTCCAATTGGAGGGTTCTCTGGGCAGATTGTACGAGGTGTACTCTCTTATCAAGATGGGCGTCTGTACCAGGTTAGATATTATGCGTCCATATTATTAGAATTAAAAAATCTCGCAGCGGATGGCACTGCTGGTAACTTTTATTGTCGTCCATACAAGAGGTGCCCGACGAGAAAAGAATTCATTGGATATTAGCGAGGACCGACACTCACTCACTGCAAGCGTCGCCACCAGTCTCATCCACCCGTTTACGCCCACACGTAGCAAAACCAGTATTGTGGCTATACGGCCCGTGCTTTTCGTTCAGTGTGAAGGGGTAAAAAGCACCCGCATGAGAATGCACATTATGATAGGGTCAAAGAACACGATGTTCATCCAGCCAAGCCCATTGTTTGCAGCCATACTCTTGTTGGCCAAAAATGTACAATAATCCCATAACTAGAGATGATATGTCATCTGGAATACCTTTACCCTGCACAGTAAAGCCTGGGTTGGAGGGTAACATAGAGGTGCATTACGGTTCGCGTTCCCTTTCCTAACATTTCCACATGACCAATGACATCTTGATTTATCATCCAAAATATGCCACAAGAGCGAGGCGCTCCTGATGGTGAAAGTTTCAGTGTCATCAGACACAGTATGACTCGAGAATTTCTTTTGCATCAATGATTCGGATACATGGTGTTGTACTTGTCGAAAGTGGGTACACATCATGTAATGAACAGGAACCGCGACTTGAGAAATCACTCAGTTAAGAGGTTTATCCCCATGGCGAGTGAGTTGACAATCATCCGAGTAGCTCCTCAATCCTTTTCTCAGAGTGGTTTCATGGGGAGATAGAGAGGTCGAAAGCTTTTCCCGAAGTACTGGCACCGGTACTACGTGTACCTAAGATGTTTTATATCATATTTCTCCATAACATTATCTTCAGGGAGGATGTGTCTCTATAGTGCACCAAAGGTTTATAGTGTCGAATCAGGTCACCAAGCAAAGGCAGGGCAACATATATTCATTGACTTGAAATCGATCAACGTGTCGTAACTCTGTCGATTCATGACTCATAATTACGCGTACCTCTCACATTCCTGGCGCCTGATTACATCCTCATCAACCACGTCTGTCATTTGGCCCTATGGGCATACTTGACAATAAGGCTCCACTCTTCAATTTTTCCATGGAGTGTTTCGTATGAGATTATGAGAGGTACCAGACTCCTTCCTTCGAGGTTGTTTCACAGATGGCAACCTGTAACAACACTGTATCGCACTATGCCGTTACTATCCATTATTAGTAAGACAAATTATACTACAGTGTCGACGACTCGCTTCATATTCTGAAAATTTTTGTATACATGAGGCGGGACTGACTAGTGTCAAGGAATTTATTTTTCATACTGATTCAAGATAAGCGCGCATTGCTATTGGTGAATATTGTATGACAGTACAATCATGAGGCAAGACTGACATCATCAAGGCCAAAATAGTACTCTGTACTCGCCTCCAAGCATTCGGGCGGACTTGACAATGGGAAGCGCCATCGTTTTTCTTAATTTTTTTCCATTGACGCGGTATTGGAACGATATGTGAGTCTGTTAACTTTTTGTCAATCAGGTCGTTGGACCCTGCCCCAAGGTTGTGACTGTACTTCTTTGCGAAGCAAAAAAGCTTGACCTTTCGTCGACCCTTATCGCGGCCGTTTCGACAGCTCATGCACGTGGAACTAATAACAATTACTGTATTGTTGATTTATAGTTCCCCAAGTTTTTGATTGAGTTTTTAGAGTCGTTTAAGGGGCCCAGAAATAGCTACCGAAGTGAAATTTTTCAGCTACTCTTCACACCAACCCTGACTCTCCGCCAACACAATGTTAGAAGTGTGATAACCTGTGTTGGTATGTCTTGGTTGGTATCAGAAAGTTGGAGCGAGGCCTTCCTAAGAGTCTCAAAATGCTACTAAATGTTTTGGCTTGCATTTTGAGTTACAAGTGGTAATAGAGTGATTCTGGCTTAAAACATTGGCTACGAGCTAGTTTCAGGTGGTTCCTTAATCACAGGTCTTGCTTCACTGGCTCTTTTAGGACACCTGCAGTGTGGTTGAAAGGGTTTACCTTCATTGTAATGATGCGCGCTCCAGTGAATGACAAATAGTGCCATGCTGTGGCTCTTCTTTGTGAGAACAACACTTCCATGCATTATCGACGCTCCAAATAGCTGTGCAACAAAAATCTGCAGTAGAGAGGTGTCATTTTGGGAGGGAAAATTGAGGCGGAGAGTGGAGAGCTGCTGATAATAGCATGAAGTTGGATATTTTTTGAATCTTCTGTTCTGTGTGCATGTCTTGGAAACTCACCCAAGAAGTCAAACTCAACATCTCAGCCCCTCCAAAAACATGTTTGGTAAAAAATTCCAGAGGAAGCCGGTCATGACATAACGAAAATAAGAGGATAGTGAAAGCGACGCGTTACGAAACCTAAAAGCTTATTTCAGTTTTAAACTCTGAACGATTTGAATTTCATCAAAAAGTATGATGAAATCCCTTTTCAGGGAATGCATGAATTTTGATACATCTGGTGATAAATACACTTGGTGTGTAGTTCAAGATATACTCAGCAAAAAAAACATCTGCTTGTATCAAGATGCAGTATTGGGAATGGAAAACCCATTTGAGCCTTTAGTGTTTGACATTAATTATTTTCGTGTAGTGACAACGAATGCAACGTTAATAGGATTAGTGACGTGTCAAGGAGTTGATTTTACTTTACGCATTATGTATGTCGTCACTCAAGAGGTTAAAACATAGCATTGGACTATTAAAGCATGGTTTGAACATTTTATTCCTTTCATAGTGTTAACATCCTTTTCATAACGTTTATGTTTATTATGTGAACTCAGGATGTAAACCAAGGGTTTGTTTTCATTATTTTATTTATTTCATTTCTTCAATCCTTCAGCTTCTTCTCGATTTGGATAGCAGTCTTCAGTTTGTTGGAGACCTTCCACTGGCTCGGAGAAATATTTCTAAGATAATAATTGAACCAGTTTATATTCAAACAAAACTCTCAGACAGGACCCGAATTATATTGAAATCTCAGATCAGGAATTGATGACATGAATTACACGCACAAGGCCACATTTAATTAAATTATCCAACAGGACCATTTGTGTTACATATCCCAAATGGAACTGTCTGGTTGTTTTCTTTCTCATAGTTTCCCATGCAGGAAGCAAAAGTGGGGTTAAGCAATTGGTTCATGTCTGTCCCACCTCTCGGTCCACTGCCCACAAACGTATATGTTACGAATTAATTTAAATGTGAATGTTATACTATTGTGACATGAATCGGATATGATCCGAAAGACAATCTGTAGTTTAGCAGTACTATCGGTCTGATTCGGCCAACCGCACATGCGCAGGAGAGGATGAGATAATTTTTTTTACTCGGATTCTGCACCTGGCAGTCAAAAAAATTGAAACATTCAAATAGGAATTACTGTTTTTAAGACGTGCATAAAGGACACATACAATCAGGCCGAAGAACGAATGCAACGTGTTAGATACGACCGGTGCCGTATGCCAACTGCGTCAACGGTGGTAACTTCGGAATCTAAATTTTTCTATATGTCCTTTACCATCATTATTCTTATTAAATTGAATTATATATTGATGATCGTTGATAGATCGCTTTTTCTCATTTCCACGAGCCTCCATTTAGCAGTACTTGGACAAATGGCTCTGAAATAAGTGGTGGTATAATCGAAACTGCTTCAATAATGCTAAACGTCTGAATATTTTTTAAACAATATTTAATCATTAATTTCTTTCATTGAAATACTGTGACGCATGTGTCATCGTGGCGTGTTTGATAATGTTGCAGTTACCTCCGCAACTGAAAGTGATTGGATCGGTTAATGTTTCATTCCTGTCATGTCGTGGTCCGTTTGTTTGTCTGTGAGCAGGATATCTCAAATTGTGTTGGACTGGTGTTCGGACAAATGGACAAGGGAGTTGTGTAAATGAGTGAAGATGGGATATGGATATGAGAATTTTTAAGTTTTTTTTTTTAAAAGTTTTTTCTTCACCATTGGGTACGTATGTGGAACGTGATATTTCAAAAAGTTGTGGATGAGTGGTTAGGTGACAATAACAAACAAATTAGATTTGTTTCAGGTCTGCATGCAGATCTGGCCTATAAGTTGGACATAAAATGTAAACTGTTCAGCCTGGTGGAGGTATTCGCTCAAACAAGTGCCATTCTAGTTTGTACTGTATTCTGGGTAGCTCTGGATGCTAAGCGACATTACATTTGGATCATCTTGTTTTTTCTCAAGTAGTAACCAAATTAATATCGTGGTCAACTTGTGCCACGTTTTTTGATTCCTCAAACAAGCTGTTTGTAGAAAGATTTTACACATTACTCAACAAATCAAATATTTAAAACCATTATGCTTAACCATCAATGCTGAAACGTATTGTTGGACGCTCAGTGCTCTTGCCCTCCAAAACCAAAAATTTTCTTTTTGGACCTGGCGGGGATGGATGTAATATATTTGCTGAAATGAAGCTAATGAAGCATGAAAGTAATTCATTCCGCACAATGTTACAAACATATATGATACACAATGTTTTCCATGACCATGTTTATTTTATTTCAATAAAAATTGGTTTGAGTACTTGAGGTGCAAAGTCAGAAAGACGTTTAAATGATTGGAATAGTTAAATTCGTGCAAAGATTTATTTGAGGAAAGATTACAAAGGGCATTTGAACGAAATGAATAATTTTTTTTTGGAAACATGACCCAAGGCAGCGTAAAGGGAAATAAGGAGAGGGAATGGGTGGGACTTGAATGTCTAAATTGTTGAGATGCATATACTATTTGCACATGTTTGACACCAATTTCGATAATGAACACAAATTACGTTTTTTTTTTTCTTTGCTCGTTTTCTCTGAATGTTTCGACACAACGCGATCTTCTGTAAAATGTATACAGTGTTACTTATGTATCCAAAGTTCTGTCCTGAAGTATTGAAATGGACACTTTATGGGCATTAACAAAAGTATCTACATCATAAAGTTTCTGTATCAACAGTTAAAAAGTTCTTTCAGTTCAATAAATATTTTGTTTTCCTTTCCCTGAATGGGTTTCCTCCCAAAAATAAGATCACATATTTCAGGTAGTCCATATTCTAAATCATTCTCATGCTAATCTGTCTTGTAACTGGCCTTTGCGTGTCTCCAGTAGTTGAAGTTCCAAATTCTGTGGTACAAAACTCCACATGAATGTTCGGCTTTTTTTCCCATTGATCCTGCTCCACAAAACAGAGTGAGCAGACATACGAGAACCACACCCAAGAAAGGCAAGCAGCCAATGGCAATTGCCACTAGTACGGTCATGATATCATATTCACCACTCATGCAGTCCATAATTGCTTTTGGGGGTCTGTTCATTGTAATCATTTGCCATCTACATGAGAGTCCATTATTGAGTAAGAGAGGAGATGGGATGGAACCGCTTAACAGTGAGGAGCTTCGATGGGCACTTCCGCTTTGAGCATATTGCACTAGCTATGCCAAGTCACGTGCGCTCGGATCAATTCGTCACAGGGCGCCCGCAGCTGGGTCACATAGGAAGTATCGTGACCCAGTGGAAGGCTGACATCAGTGCGTGTACACGTAATCGGTCAATGATTCGGATACGGAGTATATGCTGTAGCAATCACAATGGGGGCTCAGTTTTGACGTGGAGATGAGGGCGATCAAACGTGAAGCATCGTGCGAGATGGAATCCTGGAGCAATGGTGGTCTAGGCATCTAGGACCAACGAGGCTGGAGAAATACATAATTGCAAACTATTCAATGGCCAACCTGAATTAGTCGTGTTTTTATGTGAAAGTAGATGCCTGGGCTTCTAGGCAGACGAGGCAAAATAGGTTGTGCTATTGAAATTGAGTCGAGAAGTAGGTCTTGAGGAAGGGGTACATTCCAATGTCGGCACGGAGAGCTTGAGGTGATGATGCTAGAGTGTGGGAGCAAAATGGGTAGGAGGTGTTTCTGCTCTGCAAGCCATCTTCTTGAGAGCGTTGTTGCCACAGCGCAGAGAGAAGCGACATCATACCATAGATGGCGTGCTATGCAACAGAAGAGCCTGAATGCTTGCCGGCGTGAGCACTGATCAAAAATGCGTTTTGCCTCAGGGTTTGCAGTTGGTTCTTGCAAAATTATAAACCTTCAGTTTTTTCAAGCCGTGGAAAGCATGTGCCTCAATATTGCACAGAAGGGCCCACTCAGGTGGATCTCCTGTAGGTGAGATAGCAAAGAGAATGTCCTTGACTCAATTATTGTATTGGGTTTGAAGAGAGGTTGATACCCGAAGGTTAATCAATGGTCGGAGAGCATCATGTGGTACTGCAGTCAGATTTGTGTGTGTCAAAGAAAGGAAGTTAGATTCAGGCTCTGGAAGCTTCTTGGTAAGAGGCCCTCAAGGTGATTCCAATGAGAGAGTTCGAGCTCTCGAAGTTTAGGCAGGTGGCGGAAAGCTAGCGGTGGTACGCTGGCAATGTTCAGGTGCCGGAGACGTAATGTGACCAGGTTATGAAGGCTGTGGAAAGCTTCGTGGGCACAGCAGTCAGGTTGCAGTGCTCAAGTGTGAGTTCACGTAAACTGTGCAAGCCAGAAAAGGCATGGCGTGAAATGTATACCAGGTCATTGTCCCAACTTCCAATCGCTCAAGTCGTTTCAAATCTTCAAACATATAGTCGAGTAAGATAACAATTTTATTTTCACTGATGTCTAGACTTGTGAGGTTGCTGAGACTACTAAAGACTCCCAATTGTATGAGCTTGAGGCGGTTACTGCGTAAGCTGAGTGACTGCAGAAAGGTAGTTTGCTGAAGGCACCAGGCTCAATGTTAGAGATAAGGTTCTCATTGAGCTCGAGAAATTCCAGCTCTGAAAACGAAGCAAACCTCGCTTGTCTAATGAACCCAAGAGGTTCTTGCTTAAGTCAAGGATCTTGTCTCTGTTGGAATTCCTTCTGGCACATTCTGCATCCTGCGTCTGTGGCACACCACTGAGCGCTGCTGGGCATTGCATTCACAGCGAGCTGGGCAGCCCATTGTGTGCTCTCGAGGGAAGGCAATACGATGGCAACAAATGCAAGAAGCACCTGAAGAGCAGCCAGGTTCTTGAGCAGCATGTTTTTCTGCTGTGCAAGCATCTCACCTTCACCTGAAACAGCAGGATCACAAGCGTATTACAATTTATATTCCAATACTTCACAAAAAAAAAAACAATCATCATAAGTTGTCCCTGTTTTTGAACACCCATATGTTGATGAAATGTATATTTCGCCAAACCATTCCAGCATTCACCATTTCCTGTCCAGGAATTTAGTAGCCATACAGCTTTCAGAAAGCCATACAGTGAAATCACAGAAATTCACAATTCTGTATTCTAGGGATTGTATACTTTGAGTGGATCAGGTTTATTGATTTGTGTATCAAATTCAGAAACTAGATTTTATTTTATTTATTTGTTCATGTGTTTTCTGGCTTAGATCATCTTATTTTTTTATTTTATTTCATCCTTGTTGTCCTTCATCTGGAACTTGTCAACATTTACTAGCAGTAATTTGGTTTCAAATGAGCGAAATGCCATTCCTTGTTTCCTGCCAGCTGAATAAACATTTTTTTTTTAAACAGAGAAATCAATTCAGACTCATTACAGCTCATTAACAGGAGATGCTGTGGCATCTATGCCCTACTCCAGACATTCCAATCATGTCAGAGCCACAAGATGTTTCCTCTCTTCATATCTGTCCTCTTTTTCTGTTTGTTCAATTCATTGCTTAGTGTGTCCAACTGTGACCTCACTGCCTCATTCTCAGTGTGTTGCCTTTTACATGAGGTCCACCTCTTCCATGAGTTTGTATACAACAAAACAATATGGAAAAGATTAAGTAACGCCCTGGAGGGTTTTGGATAGCAAGCACAAGGAAGCCACACGGTGTGGCTGAGTTGGAACTTCTGATTGGCTGACACTTACAGAGGTGATTTAGATGGATATTTTGTATAAAATCCAAGCAGGAACATGGAGAGGTCATTTGGAATGTGCTGGTTGAGAGGGAGATGCCAAACAATAAGACAGAGCGAAGGTACAGCACGAGTTTCCTAGTTATGGAAACATCATATGCAGCCACACAAAACCAACATGCTCAATAGGTGCAACCAGCAATGAAAGCCTCGCAAACTGTTGGTTGCCTGAGCTTCACCTCTCTCGCTAATCTTTTGAGACAAGCTTGTGCCACACAAACTGGTGATCCAACTTCAGCAGAAATGAACATCTTCTACAATTTCCCTGGAAGAACAATTTCTTACAAATAATTTTAACCATCCTTTTTGCCCACTCAGCCTTTTGTCACTGATTCAGTTTCACATGTCATCGAGTTTGATCTTAGCGAGAAAGTTAATAACAGAAAGGAGCTCACAACATCATTTTACCCTGTGCACATAGCACAAAGTGGGGTTAAGCAATTGGTTCACTCTGTCCATGTGTCTGTCTGTCTGAAAGACATCAGCTGATGATCGAGGACTACTTCATTTCAATTGAATTTTATATTTTGAACATTAGAGCACGAATCGGAACACGACCAGCAGTTTAGTTGTACTTTAACTATGAATATGGCAGGTTGCATTACATTACACAGTGCAGTAAAGCAATTGCTTAGTCTGTCTGGCAGTCAAATAAAATAGAAAAGCATTCCAAACAGAAAACCCAATGTTTTTAGGGATGTCATAAAGGACACAAACAACAGACATGATGAACTAATTTAACTTGGTCAATAAGGTGGTCTAAACGAGGGTGCATCAACGGCGGTAAACTTCTGATTCATGGTTGGTTTGATTGTTTGTTTTTACAGCCATTAAAACTTTTATTTTATGTCAATTGAATTATATATTTGAACACTGTTGAAACAAAATTGCCTTGTTTGCACTTCCAAAAACCTAGAGTTTAGCAGCACTTGGTCAAAATTTTAAACCGTCTCAACTATCAAATTTGCTGTGCACTCTGAGTGGGAGTTGACAGAAGGTTCATCTCTGAACTGTTCTGTTTGACCCATCAGCTTCGAATGGTTCCCATTGCACCTGTTTTATTAAAATTTTATGAACTAAATGAATATAGATTGTGCTTGGAAAGGCAAAGCAAGAGTTGAAAAGACTCTTCCCATGTCATTTTTCTCAAGACTGCATGGGGTAAGGTGTTCAATGAATCTCTAATCTGTTGTGTATTTTCCCATTTTGTTCTTTGTGCAATAATCTCAATATTTCTCTGTGCAGAGACTTAGAATAAAGCTAAGTTCTCTGTAAGATTACTTTTTAAATTGAATAAAGGTGTTGAAGTAATATTTTTTGTTACTAGTGCCGGCCGTACGTGTGTGCAAAAATAAAATAAAATAAAACAAGTCTGGAGAGAGCGATGGTTCACGAGCAATGTACACGGTTCGCTTTTTTTAATTTTTTGACCTTCGAGGGGACACCACGGGCAAACTGGTGGGAATCGGGAAAAACGTAAATGATGGAAGTTGTAGTACTCGAAGAGCTCTACTTGCATACCAACTTTCTCGAAACAGTTGAAAACCTCGGAGCTCGTGCCCAATTTATTGATTTTTTTTGACATTTTCTAAGTTGTGACCTTGTGACCTTGACCTTGGATGAAAATGAAAAATCGAGCTCCGTGGGTTATGCAGGTGCCATTGGGCTAACCAAATACCAAAACCCCTGCCAGATTCGACAAACCCCCTCGGAGAAGATGTAACTTGAAATTGGCTATCCCCGAAAAACACGTTTTTTGGGCGTGGCTCCACCCATAATGGGCGAGCACGCGCCATTCTCAGGAAAACACAACTAGTCAGCCTGCCAAGACCCTTGAAAACAGTACTGATGGCATCGCTTGTTGATTTTTGGCCAATGGGTTCAAATGTAAGAACATACCATGGGGTCTCAGAATCATCCGGTGGCCAACCCGATTTTTGACCTTCAAGGTCAAATTTTCAAGGTCAAACGTCAGATGGGTGCAAAACATTTTTTTTCCCCCAAAAATGTCCAGAATAATGTGTTCTATCATTTAAAAGCCTTAAAGAACCAAAAAACATAACAGTAATTTCAGTATTTTACCATTTATTGACTAAATTTTAGAAAACATGAAGAAATCTGAACCAAAAACGTCGAATATCTTTATAATGGTTGAAATAACAGAAAACGCATGAAAAGTCTTTACAAACCAGTTTCAAATACCCTGATTCTGTTGGTAAACTCCTTGATCATCAACATAACACCCATTTTGCATTATTTGAGTATATCTTCAGATTTAGGCTACTTGCATCTGACCTTGAAATATTGACGGACATTCCATCGTGCTAAAAGATACATTTCAGTCCAGTACTAGTGCTGTATTCACTCACCATGGTAACTCTTGGTATAGTACGGTAAGTAATTCTTATAAAAATGTTCAAAAACGAGAATAAAATGTGTTTTGGATGTATATATGGAAACATTTCAAAGGTAGGCTAAGCTGCCCAAGCATTTTAAGCTAACGTCAGCTTTAAATGAGATTAAGAATATTAAAAACCTGAAACTGGCTTATGTAACCACATATTACGACATTGAAGATTAGAGCTATATTGAATGTGGATTTAGACATCCATTTTCATAGCATGCACAAACGGGCATGCACCCCTGTTTTGACCATTGCACCCACACGCAGATGTACGGCAGTGTGTTTTACACCCGCAAGATGTCAATGCTTGACACTCTCTGAGGTACGGAGGGTTTTCTTATCCACACCACCTGTAACTGGCCATCAATCATTTTCCTTCCATGCCCCAGTAATGCTGGCGTGGAAGTTCCATCTCAGTCTTGTCTGCTGAAGCACAACTTTGTTTAGAAATTTGCTCTTTTCAAGTGAAGTTCAATGCCTTGTTGTTGGTGGAGCATTTCCAGTGCTTTTT
>CM068962.1:56792544-56804904 GCA_035128595.1 Eptatretus atami
CGCTATCAGCTTTAAATGAGATTAAGAATTATTAAAAACCTGAAAACTGGCTTATGTAACCACATATTACGACATTGAAGATTAGAGCTATATTGAATGTGGATTTAGACATCCATTTTCATAGCATGCACAAACGGGCATGCACCCCTGTTTTGACCCATTGCACCCACACGCAGATGTACGCAGTGTGTTTTACACCCGCAAGATATCAATGCTTGACAACTCTGAGGTACGGAGGGTTTTCTTATCCACACCACCTGTAACTGGCCATCATCATTTTCCTTCCATGCCCCAGTAGATGCTGGCGTGGGAAGTTCCATCTCAGTCTTGTCTGCTTGAAGCCACAACTTTGTTTAGAAATTTGCTCTTTTCAAGTGAAGTTCCAATGCATCTGTTGTTGGTGGTAGCATTTCCAGTGCTTTTTTGCCTTTCTGAAATACTTCAAGCCTGGCAGTGTCACATCCTTTGGTAAAACTTGGAGTTTTGTAGACACGGCACACAAACTGTTAAATATCAGCAATAGCTCCATCTCGCCCAACACATGCAGAAGTTCCGGATGCTGTACGTACACCTGCCAACATGTCTTCTTTCCGTTGCCCGCAAATGATGACACCGTGTCACATCCAGTCAGGGAATGGAAACCTAGGATATTGCTTATCACATTTCGAGGAAAGGTCTGTGCTATAGCATTTATGTGGTAGAGTGGTGAGAATTGGATTTTTCTGCTTACTTTTCTGTGCGTTAGCTATAATCGGAAGGCGAAACAAGCAGTTGCTTGAGCAGGCCAGGAATTGTGTTGCTTCAGCAAAGTGACCAACCAGCAGTAAAAGACAGAACGGTGCAGTCAAGGAGGGAAGGGTAGGGGCCCAGAGCAAAATGAGGCTTGGCCCTTTTACCCAATACACATGACTATAACTCAAGACATAGGTTTCATCATCCTTCACACGTTATCAGCAATCCCAACCATAGGCATTATGATTTCTGACCGGTGTACGCTAGATCGCCTATAAGAATCGACTGCTTATAAGAATCAAACCAGGCCGGCCCGAAGTGATTCTTATAAGCGGTCCTACACTGTATTTGAAACTGTTTGTAAAGACTTTTCATGCGTTTTCTGTCATTTCAACCATTATGAAGATATTCGACGTTTTTGGTTTAGATTTCTTCATGTTTTCCTATAAATTTAGTCAATAAATGGTAAATAACTGAAATTACTGTTATGTTTTTTTGGTTCTTTAAGGCTTTTAAATGATAGAATACATTATTCTGGACATTTTTGGGGGAAAAATTTTTTTTGCACCCATTTGACCTTTGACGTTGAAAATTTGACCTTGAAGGTCAAAAATCGGGTTGGCCACCAGATGATTCTGAGACCCCATGGTATGGTCTTACATTTGAACGCATTGGCCAAAAATCAACAAGCGATGCCTTCAAAACTTTTTTTAAAGCATATTCTAGGTCTTGGCAGGCTGAATAAACTAGATCATGATATAAACCTACCACCAAATTTTATCAGGATCGGATCAAAACCCACGAGCTATGCTCGGACAGACAGACAGACAGACAGACAGACAAGACAGACACCCATAACAAATATAGTGGTCACTTACTGACTCGTGAACCAATAAACTTTCAAACCGTGTGCCAGAACAACCACACAGGCCATTCCTTCGCTCTCGCATGCCCGTACGTGCGGGCCCACACATGAGTGCCCGTACGTGCGTGGCCGTACGTGGAAAAAAACCTTTCAAACCGCATGCCAGAAACAACAACCACACAGGCCTGTTCCTTCGCTCTAGCGTGCCCGTACGTGCGTGGCCGTGCGTGCGTGCCCGTACGTGCATGCCCATACGTGCAAAAAAAAAAAAAAACTTTCAAACCACATGCCAGAAACAACAACCACACAGGCCGTTCCTTCGCTCTCACGTGCCTGTACGTGCGTGCCCTACGTGCGTGGCCGTACGTGCAAAAAAAAAGAAAAAAAGAGAAGAATTGTGACGTCAATCGTGACGTCATAGCACTGTGTCCTGTCATTGGTTTGGTAAATAAATGGCCATAATTCTTGCAAAAAAAATTCTGTCAGGCACACTTGGCCGCAGCTGGAGGGTATGAGAGTCGAGGAATGGCAGCTGAAACCCGAATCCTATCCAGGGTCCTCCTGATGACTTAATTTTTGCTCTTCGGATGACTTATGATGACTCAAATGCAGTATACGGTCTTCGTTTAATTTGGTTTGCCTCCATTCTTTCGCCGTTGGCATTTTTATGGTATGAGTTTGAACAAGTTTGAATTAATGATCACAATTGCAAAGATTCTACCACTCAGTTAATCCTTGTAAAGAAAATAGTAAGAAAGTTTTGCGGACCATCGAGGTTCCGGCACATCATTTCTTGGGAAAGTCTAATATAGTCTCTGGGACCATGCTATGATCCTAACTGGATTAGAGTGCCGGGCCATACAATACCTGACTTGAAGGTTTACGTTATGGGGGAAATTTTGAAGCCAAGTCAGGGTCTACAACTTAACTGAGGCTGCAACTTACTTCAAACTGTTGAATGATTAACATCTGCACCACCAGAAAATGGATAGCTTCCATCCAGAACATATGGAATGTAGGGAAGATATGGGACATGTGGAAGACATGAAAAGTATGGAACACATGGGACAAATGGAAGATATGAAACATATAAAAATATGAAACAATTGGAACATGTGGAACAATTGGAACATATGGAACAACGGTCCACATGGAACAATTGGAACAATTGGAACATGTGGAAGATATGAAAACGATGGAACTTTTATCGCTAAATCACTTGTTTCAAAAGGTACCTGAGATATTGCCCAGATGAGAAAGAAAATAAGGAATTAATAAATCGAGAATAATTGAGTAATTAAATACTTTTCATTCTTCTGTATATGGTGAACAGCTGTTTTGATGACCTTAATTGATTAATGAAAAACATAAAAAATATCCTCTTTTCCAAAGCACATCTTCACTTCTGTCCCCACATTTCAGCTTCCCAGCTCAAACGATGGCTGAGATATCGCCTGGACAAACAAGAAAACAAACAAAGTGAAAACTGAGTACCCTTTTGGTATACGTCATTGGCGGGGCGCTCTCGGCGCCCCGGCGCTGACGTTGTGCAATGCCTGGATATGGAAGAGGAAATGACGGTGTACATTCAAAAATGTTATTGCACAGTCAAGGCTCGTGGAAGAGCTAGAATACAGAACGGATCAGGATGCAACATAACAAACAAGAAAAAGAGAAATGAGAGATTGCAGACCATCACCATGACTTATTTTGTGTGGTGTTGGTGTAGTTTTGTGTCGGGTATTTTGTGTGGCGTTTGTGTATTAGTGTGTTACGTAAAATAATAAGAGACATAATTAGAACTGCCACTTTATAACTGCCTGCAGTGATGATCAGGTCCCAAGACGTCCACTTTGATGCAACACCTGACCCTGACCATGACGTTTTTTTTTTAATTATTATTCAATTAAATTCAGAATGGGATTAAAATAATTCAATTCAAATGGAATGGAAGACAAAATAGGTACAGTCCTGCATTGGAGTCATCAGAAGGAACCCGAACAAGCAAAAAGCAAGGATGAAGTCGTCAGGAGGAACATGAATAGAATTCAACATTTCAGCTTCCACTCCTCTACCCTCAAACCCATCCAGGCACAGCCAAGTGAGCTTTATTTTTTTAAATAACAATAATAAAAAATCAGAGCCAGATTAAAAAAAAAAATTCTGGCTGCCAGATAATGTGTCCGATCAAGTTGAAATTTTAAACATGTATTCCCCATCACCACTAGATCATAATTGTGAAGTTACATGCCAATTGATTAAGTGGTTCCAGAGAAAATATTATTTAATATTTTCTTCAATCCAATATGGCTGCCAAACCCTGTGACCTATCAATTATTCCTTAACAAACTTGTACACCCAAGGCTTAGAGAACATTTGTGTGAAATTTTCCCTCGATCTGTCCAGCCGTGCTGGAGAAGAAGATTTTTTTATCGGTTTTAGGGTAAATCCAATATGGCTGCCAAACCATGTGACCTCTGATGTCATGTGTGTGAACCTTTTGTTCCTCATGAATAGCCGGTCATACTGTAAAGTTTGGCCTCAATCTGTTCAGCCACTTCAAAGAAGAGGATTTTTGAAGTTGTTTTTGGTTTTTTTTAACAATGTTTGCGAATTACGTGACGATAACATCAATTTTTTTTCTGTGGACCATTATATGATCCTCAAAATTTTCATTCTGATCAGATGTAGTGTTCTACATCTGCAATTATGACGTCATAAAATCACACTATTCCTCATGAGGAGTGCTTACCATGTGCAAGCCAATTAATAAGTTTTAATTTTATCCTTGGTGCAATTTCAGAGCTACAGAGGTCCAAAGTTTTCTCGTTTTTCCAACATGGCTGCCACACCACGTGACCTATAATGTCATAATTATCATTACAACATTCTACATGAGTTTGTGTACTGGTCATACCTCTGGTAAAATTTTGTCTCAATCCTACAAGCAGTTGCGGAGAAAAACACGAAAGTTCTGTGCGAACAAACAAACAAACAAACAACAAACGGACCCAAACACAATACCCTCTTCTTTCGGTGAGGGTAACAAAAGGACAGGCAGAACGGAAGCGGGAAATACCAACAGGAGGACAAGGGAGAAAATAAATGAAGACGGACAACAAGGAATGCGTGGGTATGGTTGAGGGTCGGGGGAAATGCAGGGGGTGGATATACGATGCATACAGAAGCAAAATGGTGGGAGGTGGGCGGGATGGTTTAACGGGTTAGAAAAGATCATGCTTTTGGATGGAGGATGTTTTGAGGACTGTGTGCGAACAGTTGTTTTGAGGACCTGTATGGAAGAATGACACTGAAGAGTATGGTAAAGTTGGTTCCACAGGAAGGAAAAATAAGAATGAATGAGTGGAGAGGAGCAGTGATTCTGGATTTTCACTAAAAAGGGGGTTGCTGGTGGACCACATGTGTCCTGCAGACACCTTTGGGGATGGGGGTGGGGGGGGGGGGGAGCACGAAGACAGCAGCGGTAACAAGACAAGAAAGGAGGCAGAAGAAGACAGAATGTCCACTGTCCTGTCGACGATGGCAAAGTGATTAGCCCATGGACTCAGCTTCATTGTGGAAGATTCAATGATCTTGAAGGCCTGGTTTCCATGGCATCAAGCTGAGAAAAATGTGAGGCAGGGGCACCAGTCCAGAGGGGAGAGCAAGTATTACATCAAGCTTAGATGAAAGCCTTGCAGGTGGACAAGAGTTCAGGTGTGCCAAGGCAGGACGTTGCACGATGGAAGATGCCCATTTGGAGACTGGCTTTGGCGGCCAACTTTAAATGTGGTTTCCCCCAGCAAGATCATGGCTGAGAGTGAGATCCAAGAGAGGGAGTGACTGAACTTCTTTGAGAGGGTTGTAAGAAAGTAGATGGGAATATTTTGTGGAGAGATAGTGAGAGTGTGGTATTTCTCAGGATTAAAAGACATTTTAAAAAATACAATATCGAGGTTCACATAAGAACTCGCACACAGAACGTATAACAAAGGGAGCAGGAAACACGATGGGCAGGAGAGGGAAGCACAAAACTGTGGGGAAAAGGGAGATATTAGGAGATCTGTGGAAGGGAGAGGGATGGGGTGGGGAACATGGGGTAAACAAGATGGAGACGACAGGGACTTTCAGGAAGGAAAGCAGGGAATGTGGGGAGGTGGGTTTGGGTGATTAGTGGGGATAGAAAAGATCGTGGTTTTGGATTGGGAAAGATCAGAGATGGTGGTGAACTGCTGTTTTGAAGACCTGGAGGGAAGAGTTGGATTGAAGAGAGTGTAGGAGATTGTTCCAGAGGCAGGAAAAAAGAGGAATGAAAGAGTGAAGGTGAGCAGTGATTCGTGATTTGGTAGTTTCACCAGAAGGGCATTTCTGGAAGATCTTCAGCACCCTGCAGAAATATTGGGTGGACAGATTACAGACAGAGCGGAGGGGGGGGGTGAGGCCGGGAAGGAGACGGTATGAGAAGGAAAGACCACGAGACCTGCCTGCGGTGAAAGAGTGAGAGACCCGAAGACTCAGCCTCATTGTGGGAGATACCAATGATCCTAAATGCCTTAGTTTCCACAGCGTGAAGCAGAGGTAGGGTGTGAGGTGTGAGTACCACCTGAGAGGGAGAGCAGTACACCATCAGGCTGTGGGCGAAAGCTTGACATATTCCAAATGTTTGACCAGTTTGTGAAATTTTCAAGGTCTGAAAAGAGGGAAGAGGCTACTACTGCCTGTCTGTCAGAGAGATGAGGGATGTCATGGCAGAGAGTGGAGTTATTGGCAAAGAAACAAAGAGGATTTTCCACAGTCAGAGAGACCATTGATAAAGATTAGGAATGGGATGGAGTCGAGAACACTGCCTTGATAAATCACTGATTAAAACATTGATCTGAAGAAGAACTTGCGATCACAAAGCATTCTTTAATTTGTGAAAAATAACGTGTCCATTTTCATGTCCAAACGTGTCCAAATGGAAAGTGTCCATTTTCCAGTGCACAAGCACACACTGCACATACAACGCCCCGATCACATAACGCAGGATATGTGTGTCACCATGTGTTGATGATACAGGAAACATTATATTAACAACGTGTCCAATTGTCCTTCTGTTTACTTCATTAATTCTGGAATTATTAGGAAACCTTCATACTTGAACACATCTCCAATAAAACCAAGCAACCTCTTGCTCCCAAAGCCCTACAAAACAAGTGGACAATAGCACAGCGGTACATCACCAGGAAGAGGAATTTTTCTGACAAAGGAGATAATGTTGCAATAGGAAATTAGAGTATCAAGCTCCCAGAAACTGCTTACTCTCAAATGCCCGAGTAACATCTATATGAATATATATAATATATATATATATATATATATATATATATATATATATATATATATATATAATAAAAATATAATAGTTATTAATAATGTATATATATTTATAAATATGTTATTATGATAATGAAATTATAGGGCGTATGGTGGCGTATGCTACTCGACTGGTGTGAATGCATTATGACGGGCTGCATGCCGTATCAAGGTAGGAGCGAATATGCAACCAATCTATCTCTGTTGTCTAGAGGCACGCCGATTCGTCAAAGGAATCCGGACGTAAAAACCTGTGCCAATCAGTAGCGATCATAACGGATGATCCGTGTGGGACCCTAATGGGAGCAGCCGAAAGACCTAACAACAAAATATGTATATTAATATATTTATATAATATAAATATATACACACATGTACATATTAGTAGCTATTACATAATTATATTTGTTTTCGAATAAAGCACAGGATGCAGGTAGCATTAATTGGCTGAGGAGGCATGGCTGTGCTGCTTACCCAGCAGGTTAGAGCAGGAATTTGGAATTTGCTCAACTACTCTTTGCGAAGGCCACCGTGAAATATTTAACATCCACCAGCTAAAGCTGGCAGACGGGCCGCCAAGTTTAACGTCCATCCAAAGGATGGCAATACACAATTGACGTCTCACCCTGCCTGTGAGACACCAGGATGAGAGTTTGTAGCCGGGCCGAGATTCAAACTCCGGCGAGACTAATCAGAGGTGAGTGTGCCGTACCTCTCGGGCAGGTCACACTGACAGCTATTGCACAATTGAATCTTTTGCAAAAAAAATTTTATGATGGCATTAGTTATCCTTGACATTTAATTAATTTGTGGTGCAGAAGCAACTTGTGTGTGGAAAAGATGGTATGTTAATCACTTTCATCTTCTGCATATGTGTATTTCAAATTTCCGATTTGCCTTTTCCGATTCCGATTCCGTATAATGGTTTTCCGATTCCGATTCCGTTACAAATTTCCGATTCCGTAATTAATGGAGCTTTTGAAATTCTCTCTCTTTCTTTCCTTCTCTTCCTTTCTCCAATCACCCTCCCTTTCCACTCCCAAATCCAAGCAAAGTCAGAAAAGCTATTTCAAAACTATGTTCATTTCAAAAAAGTATCAACAAAAAATTATGAGCAAATATTTTTGAGCTTTAAAAAACGTGAATGATTTCCATGATATGTAACCATGAAACATGAACAAAGCAATGAAAGTAAACATTTTGCTTAATATTGAGTTGAAAATATAATATGTACTGCATGAGCAAACCTCAGGACAGGATGGCTGTATATAAAAGTATTGGCATAACAAACAACGGAAACTATCCAGACCCTTTTTATTTGATGTATATCTCTATATTACGAAAACTCTCATCTTGTTATATATGTCTGTATGCTATGTATGTATGTATGTATTATGTATGTATGTATGTTCCCGAAATACAGCCAAAACAGGACACGATACCGCAAAAATTTTAGGGCCACCTTACTCACCATTCTCCTGCGGTGTTCCATATCAAGTTTCGTTAAAATCGGGCAACGAAAAAATTATGAAAAAAATCAATTCTCGATTCAGTCAAGTACTCTTTGGGAGAATTTGATCGATGCCAAAGAACCTCAGCGGTATAGTTCGTTGGAGATATCTTTTTTTTTTCTTGAAATGATTTATTCTAAAATCTCAAACATTTAGTGTAGACAAAGAACGATTTATTTTTAAGCATACAATAAACATCGCCATTTTTATCTAATACTTCTGTGTTCATAATAAATAAAAATTGTGTTTGGAAGATTATGCACCATAATTTCTTCCACTTTCTTTTCTCCATTTTTTTTTTCACATTGACGCCGACGCAGTATCTAGTTTCGTTCAAATCGGGCAACGAAAAAATTATTAAAAAAATAAATTCCCGATTCAGTCAAGTACTCTTCGGGATTATTTGATCAATGCAAACAACCTCAGCGCGTATAGTTCGTGGAGCTATCTTTTTCTTTTTCTTTTGAAACGATATTTTTACAAATCAACCGCTGTCATAATGGAACCCAACTGATTCACGGGTCGTCTAGTTTACAATAAAAAACAAGGGCACTCGGTATAGAGCGCATACCTCCACCACGTAATGCCTGATCCATGCGAACATATCCGGCCCAATACATTATTGAAATATTGTTGCGAATCTGGAAGCCATGAGCACACAGAATTCAGGTTCCTATAGCTTAGCTATTTCGATAAGTATGTGTTTTCTATGTTAGAATCCATCCCCTAGTCTAATGGGTGAATAAATGTAAATGTGCTGTGCGTTATTTTAAAAGTTAGGATTTTTTTACACCCCTTATAACAACAACAACACGCCTTCACCTCGACGCCATTGGCAACGTGTGTTCGACACCGTACATGGGTGGAGTTTCCTCGGCCACCAGAGCGCAGACTCCGCCCCAGAGAGATGGAATGTTCCCGCGACCAATGAGAGGTGAGACGTCTCAGACATCGACCTTCTCACGAACCCTCGGACCAATGGGAGGCGTGAGACATCTCAGACACCGACTTCTCACGAACCTCGACCAATGGGAGGCGTGAGACATCTCAGACACCGACTTTCTCACGAACTCCAGACCAATGGGAGGCAAGACGTCTTCAGATGGTGATCCTTCCCACGCACACCCCATTCCCACAGGAGAAATGCCATATAAGAAACGCCAAGGCCTTGGAAAGCAAGTCAGAGTCAGGGTGAGCATCAGGAGTGAACGTCAGTGTCAGTGTGAACGGCAGGGTGAACGGCAGGTGAGCATCAGGGGACAAGGTCTATCGTGAACGTCAGCACGGTCAGGTTCGGGCGTTCAGCTTCAGGCGTTGCTTGGGCACGTGATCAGCGTTTCTGAGGTGACGGAGATTCAACTTCGTCTGGTCTGCGTCGGCTGCAGTCGATCGGTGTTCGACGGTGCCGGAATTGGACTCATCTGGTCTGGCTCGGCTTGGCAGTGATCGGGTTTGCTTTGGGGTGCCCGGGAGATCGACTTGTCGGTCCTGCTCGGCTTCGGCAGCTGCCTGGCGTCTGACGCTTTCCTCGTCCCTGTTGCTTTAGTGCGCATCGTTGTTGCGCGCTTGAGTCCCGTTGAGCCGGATCGTCGAAGACCACATGAGTGTGGACAGGGTCCAAGTGCAGGCTCTGGTCTCAGCTCCCTTTCCTCAAGCTGGAAGACTTCAATAAAGACCATTTGGGGTCCACTTCGTGTGGTGTGTGTGTGTGTGTCTGTGTGTGGCCCGTCTTAAGTAAAACTGTTAAGTGCCCTTGTACATTATTTTACATTTCATTTCCTATTTCGTCCGTGATAACTCTGCTTTCCTTACGTTGCTCCCTCCGTTCGCCACCTATTTATAAACTAGAAACTACGTTGTCGATGGCACACCAATTGCATTATCTTCCCGCTGCGCACTGCTTTGTCCATTAACGCTAGGTGAAATTTTATCTTGCAAAATGGACTTGACTATTCTTTTCTATTTTGATGTGCTTTATTGACCAAAGACCTTACTGTGTTTACTCAATTCAGAAGTTTCATTGCAACATGTCAAGCATTTAAGAACATTAATTTAACAACTGTTCCAGCCAATATAGAACTGTGCATTCAATTTAATCATAGAGGATGAACTGCTGTATAATATTAATTATATTATTCATAATCAATTAGATAAATACAGTAAAACCTGTGACTGTTTGTCACTCATGGGGGCCACATAAGTAAGTTCTTTATAAAATAATTTAACCATTTACAATGGTAAATACACTTAATAAAAAATAGACCCCAGACCCCAAACCCATCTGGCCCGGCCCGCAGGCGCGTCATTATCAAAAATCAGAAAGTGTTGTGCACTTCCTCCATACATATACTACTATGTCCAAAGTTTCAAGTTCCATTTCAAACAGTTGTAGGGAGAGTTACAGGGTAAACAGAGGACGTACGAGTACGGCGGACGGGAAGGCCGGACGGCGGCGGAGACAATCCAATATTCCTGCTTGTTCTTCAAAGCGCCGGAAATAATTAAACCCATGTGTTAAATGTATTCAGTTCGTTTTTGTTGATTTCTTTTATTGGTTAACACGGTGCGTGTTTGGGAATAGCAGGCGTTGCCGCTGTAAAAAGGGACATTTGGACCACCAAAGCTCGCGTGGCACCATCCGCCTCGGGCGTCACACGGTTCGCAGTACGCTTAGGCCGACTCGCTTCCGTACAGCATCGCGAGGGTGAATTCCCGGTAGTTGGACGGCCCGTGAGTACTTAGGCTAAATAAATGGAGTTAGACAAGTGCGACCCTACACTCACGCCGTCGCAAATATTGGGAACTCGGTCGATAACGGACCCGTCGGCTCCGGAGTTATCCGGGTTGACGACCTAACAATTCCGGGTGACGGCGGGCCAGTCGACCCTGTAGCCCATCTTCGGTGCGTCGCTACTCGCAGCCGATACCCGGCCCCCGCAACAATATGCATGTCCATACCAGTACTTTATCGTTTTTGCGCCCTATCCCTCAACTGTAATGGAATCACTGTTAGAAATTAAATAATCTCGTATCCAGATCCGGATTCGGATCTTCACCAAAAATCGAATCGATTTGTCCTTTGCCTACACCCCAACGTGTCACACCAAGTTCGTTTGCTCCGAATCCCGTCCACAGCCTTTTTGAAACATCATGCTATATATCGGTTTAGGTCCGATCTCTCAATGGTGAAGAATCGGCATAAAATAAATTCTAGTGTCGGATCCAGATCCGGATCTTTTCACCAACAATCTAATTTTCCAGGGTTTTGTCCTTGTTCGCACACCCAACCTTGCCCACCAAATTCATCTGGATCCGTCCAAAAACTTTTTCAAGGATATCCTTGCACACAAACAAACAGAAGCGGGTAAAAAACATAACACTCCTTCACCTTCGGTGGCGGAAGGTAAAAATTGCCACAATATTTTGAATTGCAACTACAGGGACGTGCCCCACAAAAAACCAGGAAATTTGGCTACATGTTTCTTTAAAACAAAACAAAGCAAACCTTAGGATGGAGTGTAAAACAAAGATACACTTATTTTCAACAAACAAAAAGCAAACTTAGATTGTAGTGTTAAACAAGATACACTTTATTTATTGTATAGTTTATTGATATGGTAAAATACTGCAAAATAAATCTCAAAATCTCAAATTTCCTGGTTTTTCTGTGGCGGCACCCTGTATTATGCAATCTTGATTTTGCTGTTACTAGCTTCCAGATTTAGTCGAGACGAAAGTAAAAAACGCCGTTAATCATGAACTAATATTTAATGCGCCGTTTATCCCATCCGCGTTAGCTTAAAATGCTTGGGCAGCTTAGGCCTACCTTTGAAATGTTTCCAAATGAATACATCCAAAACACATTTTATTCTCGTTTTTGAACATTTCTTATAAGAA
>CM068962.1:56805005-56818739 GCA_035128595.1 Eptatretus atami
TGGGTGGAGCCACGCCCAAAAAACGTGTTTTTCGGGGATAGCCAATTTCAAGTTACATCTTCTCCGAGGGGGTTTGTCGAATCTGGCAGGGGTTTTGGTATTTGGTTAGCCCAATGGCACCTGCATAACCCCACGGAGCTCGATTTTTCATTTTCATCCCAAGGTCAAGGTCACAAGGTCACAAACTTAGAAAATGTCAAAAAAAATCAATAAATTGGGCATCGAGCTCCGAGGGTTTTCAACTGTTTCGAATGAAAGTTGGTATGCAAGTAGAGCTCTTCGAGTACTACAACTTCCATCATTTACGTTTTTCCCGATTCCCACCTGTTTGCCCGTGGTGTCCCCTCGAAGGTCAAAAAATAAAAAAAAGCGAACCGTGTACATTGCTCGTGAACCATCGCTCTCTCCAGACTTGTTTTATTTTATTTTATTTTTTTGCACACACGTACAGGCCGGCACTAGTAACAAAAAATATTACTTCAACACCTTTATTCCAATTTAAAAAGTAATCTTACAGAGAACTTAGCTTTATTCTAAGTCTCTGCACAGAGAAATATTGAGATTATTGCACAAAAGACAAAATGGGAAAATACACAACAGATTAGAGATTTCATAGAACACCTTACCCCATGCAGTCTTGAGAAAAATGACATGGGAAGAGTCTTTTCAACTCTTGCTTTGCCTTTCCAAGCACAATCTATATTCATTTAGTTCATAAAATTTTAATAACAGGTGCAATGGGAACCATACGAAGCTGATGGGTCAAACAGAACAGTTCAGAGCTGAACCTTCTGTCAACTCCCACTCAGAGTGCACAGCAAATTTGATAGTTGAGACGGTTTAAAATTTTGACCAAGTGCTGCTAAACTCTAGGTTTTTGGAAGTGCAAACAAGGCAATTTGTGTTCAACAGTGTTCAAATATATAATTCAATTGACATAAAATAAAAGTTTTAATGGCTGTAAAAACAAACAATCAAACCAACCATTGAATCAGAAGTTTACCGCCGTTGATGCACCCTCTTTTAGACCACCTTATTGACCAAGTTAAATTAGTTCATCATGTCTGTTGTTTGTGTCCTTTATGACATCCCTAAAAACATTGGGTTTTCTGTTTGGAATGCTTTTCTATTTTATTTGACTGCCAGACAGACTGAAGCAATTGCTTTACTGCACTGTGTATATGTAATGCAACCTGCCATATTCAGAGTTAAAGTACAACTAAACTGCTGGGTCGTGTTCCGATTCGTGCTCTAATGTTCAAAATATAAAATTCAATTGAAATGAAGTAGTTCCTCGATCATCAGCTGATGTCTTTCAGACAGACAGACAGACGGACAGAGTGAACCAATTGCTTAACCCCACTTTGTGCTATGTGCACAGGGTAAAATGATGTTGTGAGCTCCTTTCTGTTATTACCTTTCTCGCTAAGATCAAACTCGATGACATGTGAAACTGAATCAGTGACAAAAGGCTGAGTGGGCAAAAAGGATGGTTAAAATTATTTGTAAGAAATTGGTTCTTCCAGGGAAATGTAAGAAGATGTTCATTTCTGCTGAAGTTGGATCACCAGTTTGTGTGGCACATGCTTGTCTCAAAAGATTAGCGAGAGAGGTGAAGCTCAGGCAACCCACAGTTTTGCCGAGGCTTTCATTGCTGGTTGCACCTATTGAGCATCTTGGATTTGTGTGGCTGCATATGATGTTTCCATAACTAGGAAATCTCGTGCTGTACCTCCTGCTCTGTCTTCATTGTTTGGCATCTCCATCTCAACCCAGCACATTCCAACTGACCTCTCCATGTTCCTGCTTGGATTTTATAACAAAATATCCATGCTAAAATCACCTCTGTAAGTGTCAGCCAATCAGAAGTTCCAACTCAGCCACACCTGTGTGGCTTCCTTGTGCTTGGTATCCAAAACCCTCCAGCGCGTTACTTAATCTTTTCCATATTGTTTTGTTGTATACAAACTCATGGAAGAGTGAGGTGACCTCATGTAAAAAGGCAACACACTGAGAATGAGGCAGTGAGGTCACAGTTGGACACACTAAGCAATGAATTGAACAAACAGAAAAAGAGGACAGATATGAAGAGAGGAAACATCTTGTGGCTCTGACATGATTGGAATGTCTGGAGTAGGGCATAGATGCCGCAGCATCTACTGTTAATGAGCTGTAATGAGTCTGAATTGATTTCTCTGTTAAAAAAAAAAATGTTTATTCAGCTGGCAGGAAAACAAGGAATGGCATTTCGCTCATTTCAAACCAAATTACCTTCTAGTAAATGTTTGACAAGTTCCAGATGAAGGACAACAAGGATGAAATAAAATAAAAAAATAAGATGATCTAAGCCAGAAAACACATGAACCAAATAAATAAAATAAAATCTAGATTTCTGAATTTGATACACAAAATCAATAAACCTGATCCACTCAAAGTATACAATCCCCTAGCTAATAACAGAATTGTGAATTTCTGTGATTTTCTACATGTGATGGCTTTCTGAAACCTGTATGGCTACTAAATTCCTGGTACAGGAAATGGTGGAATGCTGGAATGGTTTGGCGAAATATACATTTCATCAACATATGGGTGTTCAAAAACAGGGACAACTTATGATGATTGTTTTTTTTTTTGTGAAGTATTGGAATATAATTTGTAATACGCTTGTGATCCTGCTGTTTCAGGTGAAGGTGAGATGCTTGCACAGCAGAAAAACATGCTGCTCAAGAACCTGGGCTGCTCTCAGGTGCTTCTTGCATTTGTTGCCATCGTATTGCCTTCCCTCGAGAGCCACACAATGGGCTGCCCAGCTCGCTGTGAATGCAATGCCCAGCAGCGCTCAGTGGTGTGCCACAGACGCAGGATGCAGAATGTGCCAGAAGGAATTCCAACAGAGACCAAGATCCTTGACTTAAGCAAAAACCTCTTGGGTTCCATTAGACAAGCGAGGTTTGCTTCGTTTTCAGAGCTGGAATTTCTCGAGCTCAATGAGAACCTTATCTCTAACATTGAGCCTGGTGCCTTCAGCAAACTACCTTTTCTGCAGTCACTCAGCTTACGCAGTAACCGCCTCAAGCTCATACAATTGGGAGTCTTTAGTAGTCTCAGCAACCTCACAAGTCTAGACATCAGTGAAAATAAAATTGTTATCTTACTCGACTATATGTTTGAAGATTTGAAACGACTTGAGCGATTGGAAGTTGGGGACAATGACCTGGTATACATTTCACGCCATGCCTTTTCTGGCTTGCACAGTTTACGTGAACTCACACTTGAGCACTGCAACCTGACTGCTGTGCCCACCGAAGCTTTCCACAGCCTTCATAACCTGGTCACATTACGTCTCCGGCACCTGAACATTGCCAGCGTACCACCGCTAGCTTTCCGCCACCTGCCTAAACTTCGAGAGCTCGAACTCTCTCATTGGACATCACTTGAGGGCCTCTTACCAAGAAGCTTCCAGAGCCTGAATCTAACTTCCCTTTCTTTGACACACACAAATCTGACTGCAGTACCACATGATGCTCTCCGACCATTGATTAACCTTCGGGTACTCAACCTCTCTTCAAACCCAATTACAATAATTGAGTCAAGGACATTCTCTTTGCTATCTCACCTACAGGAGATCCACCTGAGTGGGGCCCTTCTGTGCAATATTGAGGCACATGCTTTCCACGGCTTGAAAAAACTGAAGGTTATAAATTTTGCAAGGAACCAACTGCAAACCCTGGAGCAAAACGCATTTGAGGTGCCAGGAAGCATTCAGGTTCTCCGTCTTGATGGTAACCCATTAGCCTGTGATTGTCGCCTTCTCTGGATCTTGCAACACCGTCAAAAGATGAGCTTTGAAGAGAAACCACCCATTTGCTCCACACCAGCACATACCCGTGGAATGAGTTTCCGAGACCTCTCTGACAAATTGCTGCACAACCATTTCATGTGCCAGAAGCCTCACATCACTGTAAAGAAACAACGGCATCAGGTTGCCATTGAAGGGCAATTGGTATTTCTCCAATGCCATGCTGATGGAGATCCTGCACCATCCATCTCCTGGATCTCACCATGGAAGCAACGCATCACCTACAAATCAACTGGACGGATGACGTTGCTACAGGATGGTACATTGCAGATACGTTACGCACAAATTGTCGACAGTGGGAGCTATGTTTGCATAGCTAGCAATGCAGGAGGAAATGACACCCATCGAAGCATCCTCACTGTTAAGCGGTTTCCATCGCAATCTCTTACCTTCAATAATGGGACTCTCATGTACATGGCAAATGATTACAATGGAACAGACCCAAAAAGCATTGATGGACTTATGAGTGGTGAATATGATATCATGACCGTACTAGTGGCAATTGCCATTGGCTGCTTCACTTTCTTGGGTGTGGTTCTCGTATGTCTGCTCATCTTGTTCTTGTGGAGCAGGAGTCATGGGAAAAAAAAGCCGAACATTCATGTGGAGTTTGTACCACAGAATTTGGAAACTACAACTACTGGAGACACGCAAAGGCCAGTTACAAGACAGATTAGCATGAGAATGATTTAGAATATGAGACCTGACCTGAAATATGTGACTTATTTTTGGGAGGAAACACCATTCAGGGAAAGGAAAACAAAATATTTATTGAACTGAAAGAACTTTTTAACTGTTGATACAGAAACTTATGATGTAGATACTTTTTAGTAATGCCCATAAAGTGTCCATTTCAATACTTCAGGACAGAACTTTGGATACATAAGTAACACTGTATACATTTTACAGAAGATCGCGTTGTGTCGAAACATCAGAAGAAAACGAGCAAAGAAAAAAAAAAAAACGTATTTTGTGTCATTATCGAAATGGTGTCAATAACATGTGCAAATAGTATATGCAATCCTCAACAATTTTAGACATTCAAAGTCCCACCCATTCCCCTCTCTTATTTCCCTTTACCTGCCTTGGGTCATGTTTCCAAAAAAAAAAAAATTACATTCGTCAAATGCCTTTGTAATCATTCCTTCAAATAAATCTTTGCAGAATTTAACTTATTCAAATCATTTAAACGTCTTTCTGACTTTGCACCTCAAGTACTCAAACCAATTTTATTGATAAATAAAAAAACATGGTCATGGAAAAACATTGGGATGAAAAGTTATAAGTGTAACATTGTGCGGAATGAATTATCTTTCATGGCTTAGCTTCATTTCATGCAACATATTACATCACATCCCTGCCAGGGTCAAAGAAAAGATTTTTGGTTTTGGAGGGCAAGAGCACTGGAGCTGTCCAACAATACGTTTCAGCATTGATGGTTAAGCATAATGGTTTTGAAATATTTTGATTTGTTGAGTAATGTGTAAAATCTTTCTTACAAACAGCTTGTGATGAATCAAAAAACGTGGCACAAGTTGACCACGATATTAATTTTGGTTACTACTTGAGAAAAAACAAGATGATCACAAATGTAATGTCGCTTAGCATCCAGAGCTACCCAGAATACAGTACAAACTAGAATGGCACTTGTTTGAGCGAATACCTCCACCAGGCTGAACAGTTTACATTTTATGTCCAACTTATAGGCCAGATCTGCATGCAGACCTGAAACAAAATCTAATTGGTTTGTTATTGTCACCTAACCAACTCATCCACAACTTTTTGAAATATCACGTTCCATATCGTTTTTGGCCCCGTCTCTCAATGGTGAAGAAAAACTTTTAAAAAAAAAAACTTAAAAATTCTCATATCCATATCCCCATCTTCACCAAAATCGAATCAATTTATTCTTGTCACACACCCAACTTGTCCACCAATTTTCGTCCGAATCCGTCGACAACATTTTGAGATATCCTGCTCACAGACAAACAAACGGACAGACAGACAGGAATGAAAACATAACCTCCAATCACTTTCAGTGGCGGAGGTAACTGCAACATTAATAAACACGCCACGTGACACAGTGTTCAAGTATATTTCAATTGAAATGAAATAATGATTTTAATATATTGTTTAAAAAAATATTCCAGACGTTTAGCACTATTGAAGCAGTCTTATACACCACCTTATTTCGCATGTCCAAGTACTGCTAAACTGGAGGCTCGTGGAAATGAGAATAAAGCGATCTACAACGTTCAAGTATATAATTCAATTTCAATAAAATAATGATGCTAAAGGACATAGAAAAATTTAATTCCGGAAGTTTATCACCGTTGACGCAGTGGCTACGGCACCGGTCTATCTAACACGTTGCATTCGTTCTTCGTGCCTGTTGTATGTGTCCTTTATGACGTCTTTAAAAACAGTAAGTTTCCTATTTGGAATGGTTTTCAATTTTGTTTGACTGCCAGGCTGGCAGACCGAGTAAAAAAATTTATCTCACTCCTCTCTGCGCATGTGCGGTTGGGGCGAATTCAGATCCGAAGTACTGCTAAACTACAGATTTGTCTTTGGATTCATATTCCGATTCATGTTCAAAATATAACATTCAATTTAAATAATTCGTACATTAACGTTTGTGGGCAGATGGACCGAGAGGTGGTGGACAGACATGAACCAATTGCTTAACCCCACTTTTTGCTTCGCTTGCATGGGGAAACTATGAGAAAAAAAAACACAAGCAGTTCCATTTGGGATATTAAACACAAATGGGTCCTGGTCTGGATATTTAATATAAATGGGCCTTGGTCGTGAGATCTCATGTCATCAATTCCTGATCTGGAGATTCAATATAATCGGGTCCTGGTCTGGAGATTTGTTTGATATAAACTGGTTCAATTATTTAGGAAATTATTCTCCGAGCCAGTTGGGAAGGTCTCCAAAAACTGAAGACTGCTGATCAAAGCGAGAAAGCTGAAAGGATTGAAGAATGAAATAAATAAAATAATGAAAACGAACGTGGTGTTTAAATCCTGGTGTCACATTATTAAACATAAACGTTTATGAAAAGGTGTTAACAGCTATGAAGAGGAATAAATGTTCAAACATGCTGTTTAATAGTCCAATGCTATGTTTTAACCTCTTGAGGTGGAACATACATAATGGGCTGTAAAGTAAAAATCAATTCCTGTACACGATAATCCTATTAAAGTTGCATTCGTTGTCACTACACGAAAATAATTAATGTCAAACACTAAAGGCCTCAATGGTTTCCATTCCCAGATACTGCATCTTGATAAAGCAGATGTTTTTTTTTTGCTGAGTATATCTTGAAACTACAACACACAAGTGTATTTATCCCAGATTATCAAAATTCATGCATTCCCTGAAAATGGATTTCATCATACTTTTTGATGGAAATTCAAATTCGTTCAGAGTTTAAAAGAAATACCTCTTTTGAGGTTTCGTAACGGTCATTCACTATCCTCTTTATTTTCTTATGGTCATGACCGCTTCCTCTGGAAGTTTTTCACCAAATGTTTTTGGAGGGGCTGAGATGTTGAGGTTTGACTCTTGGGTGAGTTTCCAAGACATGCACACAGAACAGAAGATTTTCAAAGAAAATCCAACTTCATGCTATTATCAGCAGGGCTTGTCACTCTCCTGCCTCAATTTCGCTCCAAAATGACACCTCTCTACTGCAGATGTTTTGTTGCACAGCTATTTGGAGCTCGATAAATGCATGGAAGGTTGTTTCACAAAGAAAGCCACAGCAGGCATATTGTGCATTCACTGGAGCGCATCATTACAGTGAAGGTAATACCCTTTCAACCACACTGCAGGTGTCCTTAAAAGAGCCAGTGAAGCAAAGAAGCTGTGATAAGAACCACCTGAAACTAGCTCGTACTCCAATGTTTAAGCCAGAAATCATTACCACTTGGTCCTCAAAATGCAAGCCAAAAACATTTAAGGTGCATTCTTTGGACTCTAGGAAGGCCTCGCTCCAACTTCTGATACACAACCAAGGACATTACAACACAGGTTATCAACTTCTAACATTTGTGTTTGGCGGAGGTCAGGGTGGTGTGAAGAGTAGCTGAAAAATTTCACGTTCTGTGCTATTTCTGCGGTCCCCTTAACGACCATAAAAACTAATCAAAAACTTGGTGACTATAAATCAACAATACAGTAATTGGTTATTAGCCCCAACGTGGGGTCGACGAGGTCAAGCTTTTGCCCGAGGATGTCACAAACTGGCCAGCCAGACCTGAAAAAAAAAGTTACACTTCCATATCTCCCAAACCGCTCAATGGAAAAAATTGAAACGTGGCTCATTGTCAAGTCCGCCAAATGGGGAGTAAGATATTTTGATGATGATGTCATCGGTGCCTTCATTATGACGTGAAAATTCGACAAATACAACTCTTGATCTGATCAGTATGAAAAATAAAATTTCCTCTGCAACTGTCAGTCCGATGGACACAAATTTTCAGAATATGAGCGGCTCCACCTGTAGAAATTTTCTACTGATAATTATAACGGCATAGGTCACATGGTACAGGTGCCATCTTGAAAAATCGAAAAAAGTTGTACCTCTATATCTCCGAAACCACTCCATGGAAAAAATTGAAACATGGCTTATTGTCAAGTACTCCCATTGGGCAATAAGACGTGTTTATGATGATGTCATCGGTACCTTAATTATGATGTCATAATTCGACAAGTACAACACTTGATTCGATCAGTATGAATTATATTTCCCTGCAATTCTTGGTCCGATTGACACAAAATTTTCACTATAGGAGCACATCCTCCTGAAGAATATGTTAATGATGATATAACATCATAGGTCACGTGGTACAGGTGCCATATTGGAAAAGCTTCGCACCTCTATATCTCTGAAACCACTCCATGGAAAAAATTGAGAGCTAGCTCATTGTCAACTACTCGCCATGGGGAATAAACCTTGTTAATGATGATGTCATCGGTGCCTTCATTATGATGTGATAATTCGACAAGTACAACACTTATCCGATCATTATGAAAAAAAAATTCTCAGCAACTGTTGGTCTGATGGACACAAAATTTTCACCATAGGAGCGCCTCCTCTTGTGGAATATTTTAATGATAATCAAGATGTCATTGGTCATGTGGAATGTTGGAAAAACCGACAAACGTTGCACCTCTATATCTCCAAAACCACTGACTGTGCAGGGTAAGTATTCCATGAATATCATCTAGTTCTGGGATTTATTTACATTTGTTTGTGCAACAGAAGGTATCTGCACAAAGTGTTGGCTTTGAACAGGTGTTCTTTGACCTCATCATGATGTCATCTCAGGGTCTTTTTACCCTGCGCTCATGAAACGAAAAGCAGGGTTAGGCATCTGGTTGCGTACGTGTGGCGTACGTGCGTTTGTGTGGCGTACCTGCGTGAGTATGTGTCTCCAATTTTAAAATTCCTTTTCTCGGCAACCCTTGGTCTGATCGACAATAAATTTTACCAGAGTGCCTCCGCCTGGAGAATTTTTTTAATTCTAATTATGACGTCATATATCTCCTGGTACGGACGCCATCTTGGAAAAAAAGTAACACCTCTACATCTCCCAAACCACTCAATGGAAAAAAAAAATGAAACGTGGCTCATTGTCAAGTACTCCCAATCCGGGATAAGATATTGTGATGTTGATGTCATTGGTGTCTTCATTATGACGTCATAATTCAACAAGTACAACGCTTGATCTGATCAGTATGAAAAAAATATTTCCTCTACAAATGTTAGTCCGATGGACAATAAATTTTCAAAATATGAGCAGCTCCTCCTGTATAATTTTTTTAATGATAATTATGACATCATAGATCACGTGGTACAGGCGCTATCTTGGAAGAATTAAAAAAAGTTGCACCTCCCTATCTCTGAAACCCTACATGGAAAAAATTGAAACATGGCTTATTGTCAAGTACTCCCCTTGGGGAATAAGATGTGTTCATGATGTCATCGGTACCTTAATTATGACGTCATAATTCGACAAGAACAACACTTGATTTGATCAGTATGAATTTTATTTCTCTGCAATTCTTGGTCCGATTGACACTAAATTTTCACTATAGGAGCACATCCTCCTGAAGAATATGTTAATGATGATATAACATCATAGGTCACGTGGTACAGGGGCCATCTTGGAAAAACTTCACACCTCTATATCTCTGAAACCACTCCATGGAAAAATTTGAGACCTGGCTCATCGTCATCTACTCCCCATTGGGAATAAGATATGTTAATGATGATGTCATCAGTGCCTTTGTTATGACGTTATAATTCGACAAGTACAACACTTATCCGATCATTATGAATTATTTTCTCAGCAAGTGTTAGTCTGATGGACACGAAATTTCCACCATATAAACGCCTCATCCTATTAGAATATTTTAATGATATTCATGATGTCATAGGTCATGTGGTACAGGTGCCATCTTGGAAAAACCGAAAAACATTGCACCTCAATATCTCCAACACCTTTGACTGCGCAGGGTAAGTATGCGATGAATACAATCTAGTTTATTAAAGTTTGGAGTTGTGTACCTTTTTCACAGCTGGTAAGAATCAAGAAACCCCAAAATAATTATAAATCGAATCATACTTGTTCTGAACTGAAAAAAGAACTGAAAAAAAGAAATCACAATGAAACATTTTGTGTGTTTGTGGAATTACAATAAATGGTGAAGATGAACAAATGTAAGGTTAGGCTATTCATGTCTTCTTTCAATAATTTGATTTTACAAGTCAGTGGCCTCTCACAATGGCCTTTTGTTGCCACACTCCCTTTGCTGATGGCATTTATGAAATTGATCTGAAAATATGAAATGCTAATTAGCCAATTTATGAATATCATAAAATTTTATATTACAATGTGCTGCCTTATGTCATCACAGTTTTCATAATGGTTGTTTCCCTGTTAATTATCATTCCTCATTTTAATGTCAAATCATTACTTTTCATACTTGTCTCATTTAAATTTACCATGCATTAATTTTTATTCTTCCTTTATATACAAAGTCGAGGATGGTGGAGGAGCGAGAACATAGAATGGATCAGGATGTAAAAGAACAAATGGAACAGCAGAGAGGGAAGGGGGGAGGCACACCAACAGCACAAAATAGAGGGATAATTGGAGAAAGAACCGATGTGGAGAAGAATGAAGGGAAGACAAGGGATAAATAAGATGGATTAAACCGCAAATTCTAAAGAAGAAAAAAACTGCAAACTTGGAAACAGATGGATTTGGGATGGGGTTATGGGGTCATGGATGGGGGGTGGTCTGAGATGGTGGTGAACAGCTATAAGGATGAGATTGAAAAGAGTGAGGAAGTTGGTTCCACAGGCAGGGAAAAAAGGAACAAATGAGTTCAGAGTCATTTCCAGCATAAGGAGTGAGTCTGGATTTTTGGAGTTCCACCTAAAGGAGGTTACTGACAGATACATGTCATTGCAGAGGCATTGCCGGGGGGGGGGGGGGGGGGGGGGGGTGCATAGCATGGAAAGGGCAAAGGGTTCAAGACCAGAAATAAGGTGGTAGAAAACAGAGAGACCACTGACCTGCCTGCGATGTGAAGGTGAAAGGCTTAGAGACTCAGCTTGATCATGGGAGATTCCAATTAAATGTTGAAAAGGATGGTTTCCATGGCATCAAGCTGAGCCAAGGGTGTGAGGCAAGGGCTCCAGCACAGAGTGGAAAGCAGTATGACATCAACATGCAGATGAAGATCATGTCGGTAGATTAGGCTCTGGGGTGAAAAGGAAAGACTGCATGATGGAGGATTCCCAGTCAGCAACTGGCTTGGAAAGCCATCTTACAAGTGTGATTTGCCCAAAGGAGATCATGGCTGTTTGCAAGGCCAAAGGTTTGATTGCCTGAACTTCTTCAAAAGCATTTTAAAGAAATTATATGGGAAAGTTCCTGAGACAGTCCTTTCAGAGAAACAGTCTGAGAGTGTGAGACTTGTCAGGATTGAAAAGCATGTTCCAAGTGTTTGACCAGCTTGGATTTTTTTCAAGGTCTGAAGAGAGGGAAGAGGCCGCAGCCTGCTTGTCTGAAGGATGAGGGATGCCATGGCAGAGGGTGGAGTCATCAGAAAATAGATATCAAGTATTATCCAGAGTCAAAGATATCATTGATGAAGATCAGGAATAGGACTGGACCCAGAATCCTGTCTTGGAGCACCCCAGCCTTGACAAGAAAAGAATATGAAAGGATTCCGTTGAGAGATGTATCCTGGTGTGTGTTTGTTTTATCACCCACAATTTGAGGGAAGAACCAATCATCTCTCTGCTAATCAATTATGCCCAGCCGTGACCAGGATTTCTGTAATCAATGCCCTCCTATTACAGCCAAACAAAGCTGCATGAAGCAACAAAGAAAAACTAACCAAGGTAATCCCTATGCTATTTAAAACCCGACCTGAGTTCCTCTCCAGCTGCAGACATTCACAAGTCACACATACCTGAGAATCCCAATGATACATGTCCCCATCACCTGCCGGACTGGTTTCATCACTTACTTGTGAGTCTTCATCGACAGCGTAGAGCCGTAGATAGAAACGCACACCACTGAGGCAACTAAACATATACTACATACAACGCCGCAATAGCAGTCATCATATAAAATTGTAAGGCCCAATCACATCTCTCACCTAGTCTGGCACAGAGGAAGGGACAGAACAAGCATGCACACATAGCAAGTGCATGAGCAGAGAAAGCGCGAGGGCAGAGCGAGCATGCGGCCGAGCCACGTCCATTCCGAGGAAATGAGGGCTCCCAATATCCTCGATCATCTATACCCACCTGCAGCCATGCCTCCTCTGGGGCCACATCCCACCCACTCCAGCCCCTGCCAGCCCTGGCTGCCAATCTGGCCTATCCTGGGTGTGCCCACCAGAGGGACGTGAGTGCACATGTCTATGGGAGCCTGGCTTACAGGCACGTTCCCTCCACCAGTCACAAAGCGAGCCTCAATGCTCATCGGGAGCCAATAGTCGGCCATAATGTTGAAGCCTGGCTGCAGGAAGCACTGATGGAGCTGCTATTTCCCATGAGCCCCCCATTTCACATGGAGACGGGATCCAGCCCTGGCCCAATTCTTTCTAAACAAGGGGAAACACCAGACAGAATATCCTTATCCTCTCCAGCACTATTTTGGTGAAAGCCCGTCACCCCAAAGCAGGCTGAATATCAGACAAGTTGACTCCAGACAGATTAATACAAGGAATGAAACTACAACCTACACGAACACCATGCTAAATCGTTTTCTGAATATCATTTATCATCCCCCTCCAATAAACTTAACAATATATAACAAACATTGTTACTCATGACCTCCCAACCTTAACTGTAGTGGATTTTCGGAATGCTCAAGCAAAGTTAGCTGTGTCCAAAACCAAGAAATCCTGGATATGGAATGATGGGTTAGCCTTTGATATCGTTTTAATGTTTAAAACCTTCGTTTCAAGTGGGATAAAGTTAGATTTTTTCCCTTATACTCATTAACTGATCAACTCTTTTCTGTTGAAAAACATTGGTGAGGAGGCAATGTTCTGTGTAAAATATCCAAGGGATTACTATCGTCTGCAATTTGTAAAAGATATGCCTCTGACACTCACGTTCCATTCGATACAAGTTGTAGATGTTTTGCTCCAACCTTGCTTATTGCTAAAAGGGTTCTGGTTTGATTCTTTTAAATTTCTAATCCCTGAAGGAGTCTGCCTTTTTACAACATATGATTTATAATAAAAGAGTCTAAAGTCAAATGTCTCTCCATCCTTGTCTATCTCTATCCCTGTCTGTTTATGTAAAAATATTTGCGTGTGTGTGTGTGTGT
>CM068962.1:56818749-56844429 GCA_035128595.1 Eptatretus atami
TGTGTGTGTGTGTACGTGCTGCCTCCACCGGTCATCATTTCCACTCGTGAGTCTCTAAGACTGAACGGAGCCTTCCCCGATACTGAAGCATCCATCTTCACCCCAGGAAAGATCCTTGACTCATGAACGAAGCCGTGTCTTTTTCCATGCTCCACCCAACAGAGTCCTTCCCGGTACTGAATCATCCATCTTCACCACAGCAAGGAACAAAAAATTTTCACACACACACACACACACTCATTAGTATAGATGTGTTGATTGAGTTACAGTGAGGAGAAGCCAAAGGAGTTCTCCAGGCCTCCCTCTCTTTCTCCATAGAAAGCTATCCATCCTGTGGCTCTAATGGCAGGAGGCCACTTTGTCGATATATCCAATGTATCACAGGCATTGCTCTTCTCAATTCCACCTGTGTGCACTGCCCTTTGGAAAAGATGTTTTTTTAAATCTCCAAAATGTTATATCCCACTCCGCCTCCCTCCTGCCTTCATGAATCCTGCTAGAGACGCCAAAAGCCACTTGGAGCTGGAGCTGGAAAATGATAATTCCATTGATAAAATTTGTTTGGTTAAAAATAATGTGAGGATTGCATTTCGAGTGTTAATCACAGGAGAAAATTTAATATATTTTCATGTATTTCCTCTTCTTTTCAGAAAGTCACCTCAAATTTACTAGCCAGCACGTTTCCAACATTGTTGAGTTGGAACTTTTTTTGTCTCCACACTCATCGAGCTGGGCAATAAAAGATAAATTTCCTCCTCCCCATCGATGCTAGGATAGTGGTTGCCTGGCTCAGTCTGTCCCAGTGGTGATCCTTTACTAAATAGGCAACATATCATCCCACCTTGTCCTGGAATGGAGAACCAGCAGTGGCACACTTTGCACACTCATTTTTGCCAGGCAAGTTCTGTTATGGTTTCCCTTCTTGGTGAAGATAGCAGTTCACGTGACACACACCCAGAAACGAAAATGTGTTTATTGTATGGGATATGTGGCTCGCACACCAACCACATTCTGAGATTGCAAGTAGTGTAACCTGGTGTTCAGGATTTTCCGAGAAGACCAAGCAAGTTGCTAACCACAGTTTAGTGGATGATTTGGTCATTTGTTCAGGCTACCTGCAATAACTTGTTTACCCTTAAGCAAAAGGTACTGTAGGATCTTTAATGTCCACCAACTAATGTGAGAACATGGGTCTCCACCTTAAGTCTATCTAAGGGTGGACGGCACACTCTGTGATAGTGTTGTAGATAGTAGAAAAATCGTGCAAATTATGATAACAAGCATCAAATTTGGCATTTCTGTTCTGCAGGCTTTCTGATCAAATCTGCCCGATTGGCCATTTGAAAATCCAAATTTTGAAAAAATTTGAAAAAAAAAAAAACTTCAAAAAATTTGAAGTCACAGCTGGCTGAAATTCTTGAAGCGCAAGTGAACATCCCAGACGGAGAACCAAGGGGAGATGCAGTCATCATTGATGGCTCAGCACTTATCAATGCCCTACCTCCACGCGCTTCAAAGATATCTGATGACTATGCTAAAGAAGACATCATCCCAAAGGTGGAATCCTAAGGTGCCAGTACGAGAGGGTGGACGTAGTGTTTGATGTGTACAAGAAGTCAAGTCTGAAGTCCGAGGCAAGGTCGAAAAGGGGGCAAGGAATCAGAAGAAGAGTGACAGGAACCAGTAAGACCCCAAGTAACTGGAGAAGCTTTCTTCGAGATGACAGCAACAAGACTGAGCTGTTTCACTTCCTTGCGGAAAACATGTGTGAAGCACAGATGACAAGCACAGTCATGTCACAAAAGGAGAAGATGCCATTAGCAACACAAGGAAGTCACTGGATGCTGTCTCCATGTTGTCATGAAGAAGCTGACACTCGAATATTTGTACACGCCAGGGATGCAACGACGGATGGTAGCAAGTCCATTATCATTAAGGCTAATGACACGGACGTACTAGTCATAGCAATATCTGTACTGCCATCCTTACAGGAACTAGGTCTTGAGAACATGTGGATTGCCTTTGGCCAAGGAGCCAAGGCACGATGGATTCCAGTCCATGAGGTACTTTCTGAATAGGGCCTGAGAAAGCTCGAGGGATCCCATACTTCCATGCGTTCACTGGATGTGACGTCGTGTCTGCCTTCCGCGGTAAGGGAAGAAAACTGCATGGCAGACTTGGAACGTCTTGATGATGTTTCTGAAACATTCACCAATCTCAGCCAGCATCCAACATTGATTCGTGATCTTGACTTTTTGAAGGTTTTTTTTTTTTCAAAATTTGGATTTTCAAATGGCCAATCAGGCAGATTTGATTGAAATCCCCTGGAGAACAAAAGTGTGCCAAATTTGATGCTTGTATCATTATTTGCACGATTCCTCTCAAAAATTGCTGTTATCTGCCCCACTATGATGCATGGCCCTGATTTCGAAGCACGAGACCGACAGTTTGTAGTATTACTGAGAATCAAAACCAGACTACACAGCTCAGTGGTAATCTGCACCATCTTACCTTTGCTACCTCTGCACCATCCTCTGATACCAACATGTGGATTTTACATCGATACTACCAACGAGGTGGTATTCGAAATTGCCACAAATCATTCTAATTTTCTGACCTTTTTCTCAAATTACATCCTTATAAAGAATCAATTTTATGCCATTTTAAAAAACAAATTATCCGAGCCAAATCTTAGCTCTTGTTCACAACAAGCACCACACTAAAGATTGCAGTGCTTCTGCAGGGAAGTGATGCCATTCGTATTGAAAACCAAATATAGTTTATTGCCAACAAGACACCGATGATATCAAATCAGTTGCTCAGTGACAGATAGTGCACCGAACTTGGAACTTAGTTTGGATAATTTGGGGATTGTGTTTGAGCTGTTACAAGTGAAAAATGTTGAAGCTGTTTTGCAGCCCTCAGGTAGTGCCAGTGAAGGCATAGTTGCATCCAGTAATGTGGACAAGTATGAAATGATGGCCAAGATGGGTGGTCATTTTTAAACAAGTATTGATGTAAAAAAAAATCTGCAGTCAAAACTGAATCAAAAGCAAGAATGGATGAACAAAAGACTGATTGAACTTGCAGTTAGTTATGTTACATTCAATATGGAAAGATGGCTGACATGTTTGAGAGTGCGAATGCAGTGATTGTGACCCAGAAGGTGAGTGTGACTACTGACAGCGAGCTGGCAATGGACCACATGAATTAGCGAATATCGACAAATTTAGTGATCAGTGAAAAGGAAATATGTGATGGGAAAAGGTGTAAATGGAAAGATGGAAAATGGTGTGGAAGAGTGATATGAAGAAATGAAATGGAAGGCAGGCGGAAGGTTTGAACATTGTTTTAAGAAGTTTCAGAGGATGGAAAGAATAGGTAGACTCACTTGTGAAATAGAGTGAAAAAAGCAAGATGATAAAGTTGAAAGAGTTCATCAATGTGATGAGGCGATTGTCAATGACACAAAGACACTCAAAGATGGCTTGGGGTATATAATTCAACAAATGGAAGAAAAAAAAAAAACCAGATAGACTTGGTGGAAAAGCAAATGCAGAATGTGCATCTGGCAGACTTCCAGCCACAACACGAAGTTGTTCCTGAACCCTCTGAAGCACAGGTGTTGGCAGGATGGCCCAGAGTGAGAGGTATGCACACGTACGTCTAAGCTGTCTAGCCTGAGTTCGAATCTTGACTAAGCTATCAACTGTCGTCCTGGCGTTTCACAGGCAGCGTTATTCATCAATGCGTGTGCCGTCCCTCGGATGGATGTTAAACGGGGGTCCCATTGGCCAGCATTCATTGTTGGACGTTTGAGATCATATGGTATCCTTCACAAAGAGAAATCGAGCAAATGAACAAACTCCCCATGAACGAAATCCAAACTCCTGCCCGAACCAACAGAAGACATGGCTCCCCAGAGATGTTTCAGCAGCGAGGAAGTGGCGTGGTGAACTCTTCATGCGACTTGTTTGTCCAGACGAGGTTAAAGCAGTCTGGGAGGTCGTGGTTCAAACCACGGCCGACTCAGATCAAAGACTTTCAAAATGGGACACGTGCTGCTTCCTTGCTTGATGTTCAGCGTTTAAAAGAATAGAGCATGGATAATCCACATTGGTGCCATCCGTGGGGAGGAGGAAACATTGGGAGGAGGAAAACATTGGGAGGAGGAAAACATTGGGAGGAGGAAAACATTGGGAGGAGGAAAACATTGGGAGGAGGAAAACATTCCTCCTGAGGAAATGCCCTGCTGAGTGCAGTGAAAAATGACATGATGACGTCGCTGGTAGCCAGAGTATCCGGGAAATGACACTTCCTGCAAGCTCAGTGGCTGGTTTGTGTGTGTGTGTGTGTGTGGTGTGTGTGTGTGTGTGTGTGTGTGTGTGTGTGTGTGTGTTGTGTGTTTAATTGTCTCATCAGTAGATCCGTGTGTGTGTATATGTGTGTGTGTGTATGTGTGTGTATGTGTGTATGTGTGTATGTGTGTATGTGTGTATGTATGTGTGTTGTATGTGTGTGTATGTGGTGTGTATGTTGTGTGTGATGTGTATGTGTATGTGTGTGTATGTGTGTGTGTATGTGTGTGTATTGTATGTGTGTGTATGTGTGTGTATGTGTGTGTATGTGTGTGTATGTGTATGTGTTGTGTGTTGTGTATGTGGTGTGTGTGTGTATGTGTGTATGTGTGTGTGTATGTGTGTTGTTGTTTGTGTGTATGTGTGTTTGTTTTATGTATGTGTGTATGTGTGTGTGTATGTGTGTATGTATTGTGTGTGTATGTGTGTGTGTGTTGTGTGTGTGTGTGTGTGTATTGTGTGTGTGTATGTGTGTGTGGTGTATGTGTGTGTGTATTGTGTATGTGTATGTGTTGTATTGTGTGTGTATGTGTATGTGTATGTGTGTGTATGTGTATGTGTTGTGTATGTGTATGTGTGTGTGTGTATGTGTATGTGTATTGTGTGTGTGTATGTGTGTGTGTATGTGTGTGTGGTTATGTGTGTGTATGTGTTTTGTTATGTGTATTGTGTATGTGTTATGTGTGTGTATGTGTAGTGTATGTGTGTTATGTGTATGTGTATGTGTGTGTGTGTATGTGTTATGTGTGTGTGTGTATGTGTATGTGTGTGTGTGTGTATGTGTATGTGTATGTGTATGTGTATGTGTGTGTGTGTGTGTGTATGTGTGTGTGTATGTGTGTGTGTATGTGTTGTGTATGTGTGTATGTGTGTGTATGTGTGTGTGTATGTGTGTGTATGTGTATGTGTGTGTGTATGTATGTGTGTGTATGTGTGTGTATCTGTGTGTGTGTATGTGGTGTGTATGTGTGTGTGTATGTGTGTGTATGTGTGTATGTGTATGTGTAGTGTGTGTATGTGTGTGTATGTATGTGTGTATGTGTATGTGTGTGTGTGTGTATGTGTATGTGTGTATGTGTGTGTGTGTGTATGTGCATGTGCGTGCGTGTGCGTGTGCGCACGTGCTCCATTACGAGGCTTCGACCTCGCATAAAAAAGCAGGGTTTCCAAACTGTAGAAATAGCTCCAGAGTTTGTAGCAATAAATATGTACACAGAGATACTACAATCTGAAGAAAGAAGAGGAGAGGGTTAATGGGGGTGGAAAAGATTATGCTTTCGAATGGGGGATGATCTGAGATGGCTGTGAACAGCTGTTTTAAAGGGAGGGAGGAATGAGATTAAAGAGAATGTGTAAGTTGGGTCCATAGGTGGGAGAAAAGAGGAGCGAATGAGTGGAGGTGAGCAAGATTCAGATTCCATGAGGGAGTTATGCTCTGGGTGAACAAATAAAGCAGAAAGGAGTTTTTTTTCCCAAAGTTGTGAAATCGTTTTCAAAGTCTGTATAATTTTGAAAATGGTAAGTTATATCATCTTTCTCATACATTTGTGTCCCACAGAGGTTTACAACGAGTGTACAGTATATATGCATATATTAATGGAATACCATGGAGATTTATTCCTGGAATGGATTTTGACTGCAGAAAAGAAGCTTAATGAGCTCACAAAATCTCAAGACTCTAAGCTTGAGGACTAGAGACAGACAAGCACAAGACAGAACAAAACATCCAAAATGAACAAAACTAATTCGTTCAGAATGGGGATCAAATCAGGCAAAGTCCTTTATCTTTTTTTAAAATTTTTGTCCTAATTTAATTCATAAGCTGTTAAACTTTTAACATGACTTGCACTTGTTTCATGTAACTACTGTTTGGTTGCAGTGGTTTCCCCAGATATATAAGTTAGGGGGGTGTTTTACCCCAGACATTATTGCTTGGGTTCTAGGGGGGGGGTGGGATAATTAAGGGGAGTGTACACCCCCCCCCCCACCACGGGGGGTTGTAGAGATTCCCTAGCTTTGGTGTTGAGTTTTTGCTGTGTATAATTATTACCTCCATCACCAAAGGTGGATGGAGATTATGTCTTCAGCCCTGTCTGTTTGTCTGTCTGTCAGTGAGTAGCATATCTCAAAAAGTTATTGACAGGTTGGATGAAACTTTGTGGACAGGTTGGGTGTGTGACAACGACGAATTGATTCGATTTTGGTGAAGATCCGGATCCGGATCCGGCCTATCAGTGTGACACAACACTTACAGTGCTCATCTTGACGGAGGTGTGCGCTCTCTATCCGAGTGCTGTTCTAGTTACATTCTTGTGTTTGATACAGCACATCTTGCATTCAATTATGAGATTAATGATTCACTGTCGAGTTGCCCATGAACACACGGGTTTCGAAACGGGGTAGGGATGAAGGAGGCAAAAATGCAAATGGCGTCTTCTGTCAATGAGCTGGAAAGCTGGGAGCAACAACTCACAGGTATTGCCATATCTGATGTAATTTAAATGCTCTAATGGCGGGAGCTGTGTGACAAGCGACGGTAATTCGTTGTTGTCTTAATTGTGATCTTATTTCTTGATTTTGAACACAGCACAGTTTGTAGGTTATTCCATTTTACTTTATTTAATTTTCTTCATGTGTTTGCTGAATGAGATGATGGTACTGTATAGGCCTACTCTTATCTCGTCTGAAAAGTATTTTAGAGGGGCAACTTAGCTAAATATAGCATAACAATTGTGCATTTTGTGAGGAAAGCACCAAATTTGGCACACTAGTAGCCTATCATATTATGAACAGATTTGGATATTGGGCCATCTCAAAATTTTTGATGGCAGTGGAAAATGGCTGCCACAGCCATCAGCGGCTGAATTTGAGATGGCCCAATATCCAAATCTGTTCATAATATGTTAGGCTACTAGTGTGCCAAATTTGGTGCTTTCCTCACAAAATGCACAATTGTTATGCTAAGTTGCCCCACTATTTAGGATGAATCTTAGCAGGCAGTGCTGGAAGGTAATTAAATCTAAAATGCGTGAAATTTCATTCATTGTTTTTGGTCAGCTGTTATATAGCGCTTTGAGAAAAGATGTTAAGGGCACTCACCCTATCCGGACATTCTAATGACCTCAGAGTCACAGTAAAGGTGTGGTGGGGGTATATGGGGATGGGGGTGGAGTCCTTAATACTGATGGTGTGCATCCCTGTAGGGACAAAATATGATGGGCCACACCCTTGTGACCAGGTTGAAACTTGAAATTGAGTGGGTTGGCAAGGCAAAATCAAGTCAACTGAGGTGGCTTAAGGAAATGCTGCAAGCTAGTGGAGCTGAACTAGGCTTGTATGCAAATACGACTGGGATGAGGAGCTGGGTTTATATGGGCCCCAGGATGGTGTTTTCACTATCTCATCCTTGCAAGAACGGCGGATCAGCATTACTTGTGCCGACAGTCAAACCGCAAGGAATGAGAATACCACTACCTTTTGTGGGAGAAAGTGGAAATGAATCATGCCTCACCCCTCCATTCTGCCAACCAGCTTCAGCATGATGGTTAAAACCAGCAAAGATTGCCTGTTGATATTTGCAAGAATGTTTTTTTTTTCATGTGTTTTTTTTGTATACGAAGTCAATGCTCATGGAAGAGCTGCAACACAAGAATGGACCAGGATGCAACAGACAAAAAACAAACAGCAAAAAGGTAGGGGGGGGAAATGCCAACACCAGTGCTGAGGGATAAACAAGGGATGCAGGTAAAATGAGGGGTAGGGAGGATGCAGGGGGTAGGGAGGACAAGATGGATACAAACGCAAACTCTCATGGAGGAGAAACTGGAAATTTGTGGGGGTAGGGGGAATAGAGATTTCACTGGGGTAAAAAGGATCATGGTTTTGTAATGGAGATAATCTGAGATGGTGGTTAACAGCTGTCTTGAAGAATGAGATTGAAGACAATATGGAAGTTGGTTCCACAGGTGGGGAAGAGAAAGGAATGATTGAGTGGAGGTGAGCAGTGATTCCGGATTTTGGGTGCATCACCAAAAGGGGGTTGGCTACAGGTGGACTGCATGTGCCCTGCAGAAATCTGTGGGGGGAAGCATGGTGAGGGTGGAAGGTGTAAGACCAGAATTGAGGGCTAGAAGACAGCGAAAACCACTGAACTGTCTGCAATGGCAAAATGAAAGTCCTATAGACTCAGCTTCATCACAGGAGATTCCAGTGATCTTGAAGACCTTGGTTTACACAGTGTCAAGGTGAGCATGGCATGAGGCAGGGGCACCAGTCCAGAGGGGAGAGCTGCATTGCATCAAGCTGTGGATGAAGGCTTTGCAGGTGAAGGGGAGTTCAGGTTCTGCTAAGGAAGGACTTTGCACGATGGAGGATGCCCAGTTGACGGCTGGCTTTGGAGGCTAAGTTTGAAATGGGGTTTGTCCAAGAAAGATTTTGGCTGATGGTGAGACCCAAGGGTTGGAATGACTGAACTTCAAGAGGATTGTTAAGAAAGTAGATGAGAGGGTTTGTTAGATAGACCTTTCAGAGAGTCTTGTAAGATTTGTCAAGATTGAAAGACATATTCCAAGTTTTATCAGCTTTTGATGTTATCAAGGTCTGATAAAAGGGAAGCAGCTGCTGTCTGTCCATGTGAAGGATGTCATGGGAGAGGGTGGATTTGTCAGCAAATAGATAAAGAGGATTTTCCAGATGTTCATAACTGAAATCAGCTCCCAATGTCTGCATATTTCCCATCTATACCATTTGTGTATTAATACCCATGATGATGATGATGATGATGATGATGATGATGATGATGATGATGATGATGATGATTATGGATTTATAGTCTTCATACCTGCCTGTATAACCCAATTATCCTTGCTAATTGTAAAATCTAACATAATGAATTATGACTGTGGATGAATATCAGAAATTGCAGTGTTTAGAAATACGTATGCTGTGGTTAAATTAATTGTTTTTTTGTAAGCATGCTTACTTTGCTTGCTCTTCTGAGCAAATCTATTGCATCAGTTCAAGTTGAAAGGCCGATGTCACTCAGCAAATCCTTGTGATTGTATTACAGCAAGAATGTTTCATACACCCTTAAAGCTCTGACATAACATTCCCTCTGAAAGGATAATTGGATATCGGTGACTGTGTGAGGACCACGGATCACATTTTGGGAAATGATAGGAGAGAGGGGAAGGAAGGTAGTAGACATGGATGGAGCATGCTTAATGCCATATTTGCACATATTTTATCTTTACAATCATCCTGCTTGTTATAGGCTCTAAGACTGATGGAGGAGCTGTGACACAAATCACACACATACGCAGACAGACACATAAGACAACACCAGGCTTGACTTTCACACAAACACAGCCATTGAGAATGTATGGAAGTGACGTCACTTTCCAGAGCACTCTGGGTACCAGCGAGATCATCTTTATGAAATCGCTTTTCTATCCACACTCAGTGGGCCAATCAGTAAGGAAATTCCACCTCCCCGCGGATGCCAACCTATTGCGGTTTTTTCCCCTGCTCTGTCTATCCTTCGAGAGGTTTGTCTGTCTGTCTGTGTGTCACCATTTTTCTCAGAGATGGCCAAACGGATCATCGTCAAACTTGTAGAGGTTCATTAATGAGTGCAGGGAGTGTTTTGGCAAAAAAAAAAAATAGGATTTTTTTGTTTTTAGCGCTCGATAGTGCCTAAGCCTTTGTGGCTATGTGAAAGGTAAGATTAAATGATCCCTGACCCCATTCCTTCGTGGGTGTAGGGAAGTGTTTTAGGCACCCACAAAAAATAGGAAAAAAAAACAATTTGACACCTTCAAAATGCCAATAAGATTAGAACCACACAGGGTGGGCAACACCAGCTACCCCTGCTAGTCCTTTATATGCTGAGTATCAAGCAAGGAAGCAGCACATACCATTTTTTAAGCCTTTGATTTGACTCACTCGGGGTTCAAACTGCCGACCTCCCAGAATCAGAGTGGAGACGCTCTAATCATTATGCCACAGAGTTTGTTCAAGACTTTGAATTATTGTGTAGGAATTTAAATGAGTCTGGTTAAGTTATAATTCCTTCTCCTCTTAAACAACCAATGGAAAGATGAACTGTTTAAACACAAAAGATTAATCTTCGAAAAATGTTTTTATTATTACAAAATATCGGCTTATGCAAGAATGAGGTCTTCCGCTTCTTGCATATGGCAGCTTGGCTGCCAGGTTGCTATCATTTTGTTGGGGCACGACGATGCCAATGATGCTGTGGCCCCAATACCAGTACAGTGTTACTCATTTCGCCAACCTCAGAAAGATGAGAGGCTGATTAAAGCCCACCTGGTGTTAATTCAGTGGCCAACAGGACTCAAACTCAGGACCCTAAGATCCCAAACCAGCAACCATAACCACGAAGCCAACACTAGGCTGAGTGAGGTGACCTCGGGCAAAAAGGCAATCCACTAGAGCGGAGCAACAGAAGGAAGGAACAAACAATGGGATTAATTAATACTAGACGACCGTGAACCCGTTGGTTCCCGTTGTGACAGCGTTGATGAAAAAAATAATTTCAAGAAAAAAAAAAGATAGCTCCAGCAAACTATACCGCTGAGTTGTTTGCATTGATCAAATACTCCGAAGAGTACTTGACTGAATCGGGAATTGATTTTTTAAATAATTTTTTCATTGCCCGATTTGAACGAAACTGATACTGCACACCGCAGGTGAATCTGAGTAAGGTGGCACTAAAATTTGTGCTATCGTGTACCGTTTTGGCTGTATTTCGGGAACATACAAATATTAATATATATATATATATATATATATATATATACAAGATGAGAGTTTTAATCATATATAGATGAAAATAAGAGATAGAGAGGAAGGGTGGAAACAAAGTAACCTACAAATGAAAAGGTGGGGTAAGTTTGGGTTAACAGAGGTAGAATAGATTGTGCATTGGGATGGCAGTTGAAATGAGGTGATGCTGTACCACCAACTTGAAGCTTTGGAGGGAAGTGTGGGATTGATCCCCCTCTGAGGATTGATTGATTGAACGCAGTTCCAAAAATGGGAGAAAAGAGGAACAAAACAGTGCAGGTGGTCATTGAGTCTCGATTTTGGGAGTTTATGCAGCATGGATTTACTGGATGAATGCTTACATTCTGGAGAGGCTGAGGAGGGTCTGAGGGAAGGCAGCATAAAACAGAGGGCGTACCAACATTTCTTATGTGAAACAGACCTTTGGTTCTCCATAATCACAGGAAATGTCAATAATATTCCGAGCTTTAGATTTGATGGAACACAGGAGAGACAGATATGATACTGCGATGCCAACTAATGGGGGAGAGCAGTACTTTGTTAATCTTTGGACAAAGACCTTGAAGGTGGCTAAGTAGATCTGATTTTTCAAGGAATGACTTATTACATCGACAGAGGCTTCCCAGTCTGCAGCTGGCTTCAGGCACAAACTTTGATTATATAGTCAGACGAGATATCATGGCTGATGGAGAGGCCCCGAAGTTCAAGAAACTGAACTATATATTTTATAACTCAAGCTTATGGTTTTCAAGAAAATATTGTAGTGCACATCAATGAGGCAAATGTTTATTTTACCACGAGTCTGGTAAGTCACTCTGCCTGCTCTATGACCCTATAAGTCTGTACTTGTAGACCTATAATCCACTAAAACTCGATGCATGAAGAAAAAAACAGGTAGAAATTTGATGGGGCTCATTCTTTCAGTATCCAGTGTTCACCTTTTGCCCACAATATATAGTCAATGAGGTATAAAGACCCAGCCTTTGCAAGTCAAGCTCTCACTTTCATTTCCAATTTACTATTGAACAAGGTTGAGGGTAAGGGGTATAATAAGAGGTGGAAGAAGAACCGGAATCAGAAGAAGATCAGTCTTCTGTAGGAATTACAGCTCCTGTGGGGTGCTACAGATGACTATAGGATTGACTAGACCCATTCCTCACAACCAAGCGTACCTGCTTGAGTAGGCTGATCAACAGTAGGCCTATCATGCTTCCAAATTTCTCTCTGAAAGTGCAGCCAGATGTATTCCACCATCCAGTCCCAAGCCAATCTCCATGAACAGTAACCTTTACTTTGGTCATTTGGCCCATTATAGAATGCTCTCTGACGTACTCTCTTCGGACAATGCTCACACTGTGCTTGCGCTGGCTCACCATGAGCACAATCCCCTGACAGTGTCGCCTCACTCACGTCGTGCTTGCCTCTCTCAGTCAACATGGGCCTATAATAGCATGTGCTCATGCTGGTTCTCAGGTGCACTTGTCATCAGAATGCTCCAGGATTCAGTGTCTCCAGCTGCACAGCCCATCAAGGTGCAGCAGACCTTTGAGTCCTCACATGACATTTCCACTAACTCCACAAAACTGTCGCAGACTCAATGATCCTCTTCTGATTATACTCGTTGGCAGAACCGGCCTTTGCATGTCAGACTCTCAACTACTCACACTTCCCATTGGCTAGCCAATGGCTGAGCTGCTGCCTGCCATAATCATCTCCAAACTTGCATATACATTTAGTGGGGCAACTTAGCATAACAATTGTGCATTTTGCGAGGAAAGCACCAAATTTGGCACACTAGTAGCCTATAATATTATGAACAGATTTGGATATTGGGCCATCTCAAAATTTTTTATGGCAGTGGAAAATGGCTGCCACAGCCATCAGCGGCTGAATTTGAGATGGCCCAATATCCAAATCTGTTCATAATAGGTTAGGCTACTAGTGTGCCAAATTTGGTGCTTTCCTCACAAAATGCACAATTGTTATGCTATATTTAGCTAAGTTGCCCCACTAATTCAGACAATAGCGGAGGTTGTCTGCTGCATGGTTCCATAAATTTACACATTTCAGTCAGCATTTGCAATGATTAATGCTTCAGGAGCAAAAAATGTAAGGAGAAACAAATTGCAAAAAGTATCAGTGTCAATTCCCAAAAAATTTTTTATGTTACTAATTGTTAAAGCTAATTAATTGTTTGTATTTTGTAAAAAACAACAACAACAAAGCATCCTTTCTTTATTTTTGCAAATTCAAATCACGCATTAAGCAGAGCATTGGCGATTATATTTCAAGAGTGCTCTTCCTGTTCTGCAAGCACTTCATTATAGATGGAGTTCTTCCTGCAATCTGTGATCATATCAGCAGATCCCTGAGTTTCCTACAGTGAGCCTCTAATGGGAAACGAAGGAATGGAAGCTTTAATAATGCATCTATTTGTCGGTTTGGTTCCACTGCTGAAGTCCCATCGGTCTGCTGAGACTATCTCAAGATGATTACGAAATGGGAATGGTCCTAATGAACCATGTACTTGACCTTCACAGGATTTTTGGACTTGTCCTCTAGCTATCGCTACACTCATCATTGTACTATTCCTTCTCTGAGCACAAGTATTGTCTATGTTTGCACATGTACAGACACATAATCCATATAATCCCGTAGGTTCATACCATTATGTGATTGTTATAGACATTGCTGTAAGCTTGATAAGTTGAGCTCAGAATGCTCGATGAAGTTAACGGCCCTCATGTGGTTCAGGATGCCTATTTCACTCTATTTGTAGAGCGGCCTGCAGTGTTCAAAGGCATTGTTAATGGTGCTTCTTAATAACGACCTGAGTATGACTAATCAGAGGGACTCGGACCAAAATTTAAGAAGAGGTTATGATACCATTGCGGGAGTTAAGACCTGTAATGGCCTTTGACAACATGGAGAAATTTAGAGATTTTGTCGCAATGAGGATATGTTTTAAGATGATTGAAAGTGTGCAATTTCTGGAGAAGACAGTTTGGGAATATCAAGTAGGAATGGAAAATAAACTGCTAAGCAGTAAAAGGGAAAGCTATAGCAAGATGGAAACATAATGAAGTTGGGAGAAATCATTATTGACAAGTGGAAAGCATTTAATTTTTACGAAAAATCAGAAAAGGAGGCAAATTGGTGCAATTATGTTTATAGGAATACTTTAAGAGCAGGTGATAAAACAGCACCACAGGCAAAGTTTTATATACACAATGCACAATAAATAGTATTGGACAAGCAATTACCACCCGTCGCTTCACCAACGGGAATACTAAGAGTTCGGGGAGTGGGAACACGAAAAAGAGGAACAGAGTGAGAGAGAAAGAGAGAGTGGTGGGAGAGGGAGAGTGGTGAAAGAGATGGAGAGGGAGAACAGGGGGGGGGAGTGGAGAGAGAGGAGGGAAAAAGTGTGGGAGAGGAAGAGAGAGAGAGGAGGGGAGGGGATGGAGAGAAGGGGGAGCAAGTTGGAGGGTGAGTAAGGGGGGAGCTAAGAGGGAAGAGTGAGGAAGGGGGGAGAGCAATGAAGGGGAGTGAGTGATGCTTCACCATATATTGCTATACACTCCAGGAGATAGGGGGGGCAAAAACGGGGTGGGAGCGGAGGATGGGGGAGCAAGGAGAAGGAAGTGGGGAGGGGGAAGGGGATGTTCTGGACTTGCATTTCGAAGACGGGATTTGAAGGGAATTTGGAGGGCTTCAACTTTAATTTGGGAGGGGGACTTGAGGTGGGAGCAGGGGGATGGTCCCAACTGCCCACATTAGTACAGGATTGAACAAAATGGGGTACATTAAAACAGCATGTTCAAACAGCATAGCAAAACCACACGTCACTTTCAAACAGTGCGTAGTATTTCTAAAGAGATTATAACATCGGCTTCCCTTGAGGTATGCAACTCCCCATCCTTCCTTCCTCTGCTCCCTCTCTCAACCCTCTTCAACTTTCATGAAGTGATAAACAATGGGTGGTTGTGATAAGTTCCCACAGGTGGTTGTGTTGTGTTATTAGCCCGGAGGTCGAGGATTATGTGGTGCAGCTGGGCACTTTTTGGTGGTCGGGGCTGCTGCTGCGTTCAATTCCACGGTTTGATTTTGGATTCGGCTTGGGTTGTGATATTCTGGGGCTTTTCACATTTTGGTTGTAAAACATGTGCTGAAAATTAAATAAAAGGCATGAAATACTGGTGTCTCCATGCATTTTGAGCATTGTAGCTCAGGTTCAATGGGCTCAAGGGTCTCTCTTGACCTGAGCCGGGTTTCGGGGTTTTAAACTTGGGGTTGGGCTTTATGGCTGGTCCGGCTGTGGAGGGGTATTCATTTGTCTGGTTCGCACATTCCTTGGCACTCCAGGTGTCTCTAGGAGGTGGGTGACCCCCTCGGAGAGATCCAGTTCTCGAGCAGGTAAACAGGGTGACAGCCACAGTCGAGTGCATACCTCAAGGAAGCCGATGTTATAATCTCTTTAGAAATACTACGCACTGTTTGAAAGTGACGTGTGGTTTTGCTATGCTGTTTGAACATGCTGTTTTAATGTACCCCATTTTGTTCAATCCTGTTAATGTGGGCAGTTGGACCATCCCCCTGCTCCCACCTCAAGTCCCCTCCCAAATTAAAGTTGAAGCCCTCCAAATTCCCTTCAAATCCCGCTTCGAAATGCAAGTCCAGAACATCCCCTTCCCCCTCCCACTTCCTTCTCCTTGCTCCCCCATCCTCCGCTCCCACCCCGTTCTTGTGCCCCCCCTATCTCCTGGAGTGTATAGCAATATATGGTGAAGCATCACTCACTCCCCTTCATTGCTCTCCCCCCTTCCTCACTCTTCCCTCTTAGCTCCCCCTTACTCACCCTCCAACTTGCTCCCCCTTCTCTCCATCCCCTCCCCTCCCTCCTCTCTCTCCCTCCACACTTTTTCCCTCCTCTCTCTCCACTCCCCCCCTGTTTCTCCCTCTCCCATCTCTTTCACCACTCTCCCTCTCCCACCACTCTCTCTTTCTCTCTCACCTCTGTCCCATCTTTTTCTGTCCCACCCCGAACTCTTAGTATTCCCGTTGGTGAAGCGACGGGTGGTAATTGCTTGTCCAATACTATTTATTGTGCATTGTGTATATAAAACTTTGCCTGTGGTGCTGTTTTATCACCTGCTCTTAAAGTATCCTATAAACATAATTGCACCAATTTGCCTCCTTTCTGATTTTTCGTAAAAATTAAATGCTTTCCACTTGTCAATAATGATTTCTCCCAACTTCATTATGTTTCCATCTTGCTATAGCTTTCCCTTTTACTGCTTAGCAGTTTATTTTCCATTCCTACTTGATATTCCCAAACTGTCTTCTCCAGAAATTGCACACTTTCAATCATCTAAAACATATCCTCATTGCGACAAAATCTCTAATTTCTCCATGTTGTCAAAGGCCATTACAGGTCTTAACTTCCGCAATGGTATCATAACCTCTTCTTAAATTTTGGTCGAGTCCCCTGATTAGTCATACTCAGGTCGTTATTAAGAAGCACCATTAACAATGCCTTTGAACACTGCAGGCCGCTCTACAAATAGAGTGAAATAGGCATCCTGAACCACATGAGGCCGTTAACTTCATCGAGCATTCTGAGCTCAACTTATCAAGCTTACAGCAATGTCTATAACAATCACATAATGGTATGAACCTACGGATTATATGGATTATGTGTCTGTACATGTGCAAACATAGACAATACTTGTGCTCAGAGAAGGAATAGTACAATGATGAGTTGTAGCGATAGCTAGAGGACAAGTCCAAAAATCCTGTGAAGGTCAAGTACATGGTTCATTAGGACCATTCCCATTTCGTAATCATCTTGAGATAGTCTCAGCAGACCGATGGGACTTCAGCAGTGGAACCAAACCGACAAATAGATGCATTATTAAAGCTTCCATTCCTTCGTTTCCCATTAGAGGCTCACTGTAGGACTCAGGGATCTGCTGATATGATCACAGATTGCAGGAAGAACTCCATCTATAATGAAGTGCTTGCAGAACAGGAAGAGCACTCTTGAAATATAATCGCCAATGCTCTGCTTAATGCGTGATTTGAATTTGCAAAAAAATAAGAAAGGATGCTTTGTTGTTGTTGTTTTTTACAAAATACAAACAATTAATTAGCTTTAACAATTAGTAACATAAAAAATTTTTTGGGAATTGACACTGATACTTTTTGCAATTTGTTTCTCCTTACATTTTTTGCTCCTGAAGCATTAATCATTGCAAATGCTGACTGAAATGTGTAAATTTATGGAACCATGCAGCAGACAACCTCGCTATTGTCTGAATTAGTGGGGCAACTTAGCTAAATATAGCATAACAATTGTGCATTTTGTGAGGAAAGCACCAAATTTGGCACACTAGTAGCCTAACCTATTATGAACAGATTTGGATATTGGGCCATCTCAAATTCAGCCGCTGATGGCTGTGGCAGCCATTTCCACTGCCATAAAATTTGAGATGGCCCAATATCCAAATCTGTTCATAATATTATAGGCTACTAGTGTGCCAAATTTGTGCTTTCCTCGCAAAATGCACAATTGTTATGCTAAGTTGCCCCACTAAATGTATATGCAAGTTTGGAGATGATTATGGCAGGCAGCAGCTCAGCCATTGGCTAGCCAATGGGAAGTGTGAGTAGTTGAGAGTCTGACATGCAAAGGCGGTTCTGCCAACGAGTATAATCAGAAGAGGATCATTGAGTCTGCGACAGTTTGTGGAGTTAGTGGAAATGTCATGTGAGGACTCAAAGGTCTCTGCTGCACTTGATGGGCTGTGCAGCTGGAGACACTGAATCCTGGAGCATTCTGATGACAAGTGCACCTGAGAACCAGCATGAGCACATGCTATTATAGGCCATGTTGACTGAGAGAGGCAAGCACGACGTGAGTGAGGCGACACTGTCAGGGGATTGTGCTCATGGTGAGCCAGCGCAAGCACAGTGTGAGCATTGTCCGAGAGAGTACGTCAGAGAGCATTCTATAATGGGCCAAATGACCAAAGTAAAGGTTACTGTTCATGGAGATTGGCTTGGACTGGATGGTGGAATACATCTGGCTGCACTTTCAGAGAGAAATTTGGAAGCATGATAGGCCTACTGTTGATCAGCCTACTCAAGCAGGTACGCTTGTTGTGAGGAATGGGTCTAGTCAATCCTATAGTCATCTGTAGCACCCCACAGGAGCTGTAATTCCTACAGAAGACTGATCTTCTTCTGATTCCGGTTCTTCTTCCACCTCTTATTATACCCCTTACCCTCAACCTTGTTCAATAGTAAATTGGAAATGAAAGTGAGAGCTTGACTTGCAAAGGCTGGGTCTTTATACCTCATTGACTATATATTGTGGGCAAAAGGTGAACACTGGATACTGAAAGAATGAGCCCCATCAAATTTCTACCTGTTTTTTTCTTCATGCATCGAGTTTTAGTGGATTATAGGTCTACAAGTACAGACTTATAGGGTCATAGAGCAGGCAGAGTGACTTACCAGACTCGTGGTAAAATAAACATTTGCCTCATTGATGTGCACTACAATATTTTCTTGAAAACCATAAGCTTGAGTTATAAAATATATAGTTCAGTTTCTTGAACTTCGGGGCCTCTCCATCAGCCATGATATCTCGTCTGACTATATAATCAAGTTTGTGCCTGAAGCCAGCTGCAGACTGGGAAGCCTCTGTCGATGTAATAAGTCATTCTTGAAAAATCAGATCTACTTAGCCACCTTCAAGGTCTTTGTCCAAAGATTAACAAAGTACTGCTCTCCCCCATTAGTTGGCATCGCAGTATCATATCTGTCTCTCCTGTGTTCCATCAAATCTAAAGCTCGGAATATTATTGACATTTCCTGTGATTATGGAGAACCAAAGGTCTGTTTCACATAAGAAATGTTGGTACGCCCTCTGTTTTATGCTGCCTTCCCTCAGACCCTCCTCAGCCTCTCCAGAATGTAAGCATTCATCCAGTAAATCCATGCTGCATAAACTCCCAAAATCGAGACTCAATGACCACCTGCACTGTTTTGTTCCTCTTTTCTCCCATTTTTGAACTGCGTTCAATCAATCAATCCTCAGAGGGGGATCAATCCACACTTCCCTCCAAAGCTTCAAGTTGGTGGTACAGCATCACCTCATTTCAACTGCCATCCCAATGCACAACTATTCTACCTCTGTTAACCCAAACTTACCCCACCTTTTCATTTGTAGGTTACTTTGTTTCCACCCTTCCTCTCTATCTCTTATTTTCATCTATATATGATTAAAACTCTCATCTTGTATATATATATATATATATATATATATATATATATATATATTTGTATGTTCCCGAAATACAGCCAAAACGGTACACGATAGCACAAAAATTTTAGTGCCACCTTACTCAGCATTCACCTGCGGTGTGCAGTATCAAGTTTCGTTCAAATCGGGCAATGAAAAAAATTATTTAAAAAATCAATTCCCGATTCAGTCAAGTACTCTTCGGGAGTATTTGATCAATGCCAACAACCTCAGCGGTATAGTTTGCTGGAGCTATCTTTTTTTTTCTTTGAAATTATTTTTTTCATCAACCGCTGTCACAACGGGAACCCAACGGGTTCACGGGTCGTCTAGTATTAATTAATCCCATTGTTTGTTCCTTCCTTCTGTTGCTCCGCTCTCAGTGGATTGCCTTTTTGCCCGAGGTCACCTCACTCAGCCTAGTGTTGGCTTCGTGGTTATGGTTGCTGGTTTGGGATCTTAGGGTCCTGAGTTTGAGTCCTGTTGGCCACTGAATTAACACCAGGTGGGCTTTAATCAGCCTCTCATCTTTCTGAGGTTGGCGAAATGAGTACACTGTACTGGTATTGGGCCACAGCATCATTGCATCGTCGTGCCCCAACAAAATGATAGCAACCTTGCAGCCAAGCTGCCATATGCAAGAAGCGGAAGACCTCATTCTTGCAATAGCCGATATTTTGTAATAATAAAAACATTTTTCGAAGTTAATCTTTGTGTTTAACAGTTCATCTTTCCATTGGTTGTTTAAGAGGAGAAGGAATTATAACTTAACCAGACTCATTTAAATTCCTACACAATAATTCAAAGTCTTGAACAAACTCTGTGGCATAATGATTAGAGCGTCTCCACTCTGATTCTGGAGGTCGGCAGTTTGAACCCCAGTGAGTCAAATCAAAGCTTAAAAAAATGGTATGTGCTGCTTCCTTGCTTGATACTCAGCATATAAAGGACTAGCAGGGTAGCTGGGTGTGCCCACCCCTGTGTGGTTCTAATCTTATTGGCATTTTGAAGGTGTCAAATTGTTTTTTTTTTCCTATTTTTTGTGGGTGCCTAAAACACTTCCCTACACCCACGAAGGAATGGGGTCAGGGATCATTTAATCTTACCTTTCACATAGCCACAAAGGCTTAGGCACTATCGAGCGCTAAAAACAAAAAAAATCCTATTTTTTTTTTTTGCCAAACACTCCCTGCACTCACATAATGAACCTCTACAAGTTGACGATGATCCGTTTGGCCATCTCTGAGAAAAATGGTGACACACAGACAGACAGACAAACTCTCGAAGGATAACAGAGCAGGGGAAAAAACCGCAATAGGTTGGCATCCGCGGGGAGTGGAATTTCCTTACTGATTGGCCCACTGAGTGTGGATAGAAAAGCGATTTCATAAAGATGATCTCGTGGTACCAGAGTGCTCTGGAAAGTGACGTCACTTCCATACATTCTCAATGGCTGTGTTTTGTGTGAAAGTCAAGCCTGGTTGTTCTTATGTGTCTGTCTGCGTATGTGTGTGATTTGTGTCACAGCTCCTCCATCAGTCTTAGAGCCTATAACAAGCAGGATGATTGTAAAGATAAAATATGTGCAAATATGGCATTAAGCATGCTCCATCCATGTCTACTACCTTCCTTCCCCTCTCTCCTATCATTTCCCAAAATGTGATCCGTGGTCCTCACACAGTCACCGATATCCAATTATCCTTTCAGAGGGAATGTTATGTCAGAGCTTTAAGGGTGTATGAAACATTCTTGCTGTAATACAATCACAAGGATTTGCTGAGTGACATCGGCCTTTCAACTTGAACTGATGCAATAGATTTGCTCAGAAGAGCAAGCAAAGTAAGCATGCTTACAAAAAAACAATTAATTTAACCACAGCATACGTATTTCTAAACACTGCAATTTCTGATATTCATCCACAGTCATAATTCATTATGTTAGATTTACAATTAGCAAGGATAATTGGGTTATACAGGCAGGTATGAAGACTATAAATCCATAATCATCATCATCATCATCATCATCATCATCATCATCATCATCATCATCATCATCATGGGTATTAATACACAAATGGTATAGATGGGAAATATGCAGACATTGGGAGCTGATTTCAGTTATGAACATCTGGAAAATCCTCCTTTATCTATTTGCTGACAAATCCACCCTCTCCCATGACATCCTTCACATGGACAGACAGCAGCTGCTTCCTTTTATCAGACCTTGATAACATCAAAGCAAGTGATAAAACTTGGAATATGTCTTTCAATCTTGACAAATCTTACAAGACTCTCTGAAAGGTCTATCTAAACAAACCCTCTCATCTACTTTCTTAACAATCCTCTTGAAGTTCAGTCATTCCAACCCCTTGGGTCTCACCATCAGCCAAAATCTTTCTTGGACAAACCCCATTTCAAACTTAGCCTCCAAAGCCAGCCGTCAACTGGGCATCCTCCATCGTGCAAAGTCCTTCCTTAGCAGAACCTGAACTCCCCTTCACCTGCAAAGCCTTCATCCACAGCTTGATGCAATGCAGCTCTCCCCTCTGGACTGGTGCCCCTGCCTCATGCCATGCTCACCTTGACACTGTGTAAACCAGGTCTTCAAGATCACTGGAATCTCCTGTGATGAAGCTGAGTCTATAGGACTTTCATTTTGCCATTGCAGACAGTTCAGTGGTTTTCGCTGTCTTCTAGCCCTCAATTCTGGTCTTACACCTTCCACCCTCACCATGCTTCCCCCCACAGATTTCTGCAGGGCACATGCAGTCCACCTGTAGCCAACCCCTTTTGGTGATGCACCCAAAATCCGGAATCACTGCCTCACCTCCACTCAATCATTCCTTTCTCTTCCCCACTGTGGAACCAACTTCCATATTGTCTTCAATCTCATTCTTCAAGACAGCTGTTAACCACCATCTCAGATTATCTCCATTACAAAACCATGATCCTTTTTACCCAGTGAAATCTCTATTCCCCCTACCCCCACAAATTTCCAGTTTCTCCTCCATGAAGTTTGCGTTTGTATCCATCTTGTCCTCCCTACCCCCTGCATCCTCCCTACCCCTCATTTTACCTGCATCCCTTGTTATCCCTCAGCACTGGTGTTGGCATTTCCCCCCCCTACCTTTTTGCTGTTTGTTTTTTGTCTGTTGCATCCTGTCCATTCTTGTGTTGCAGCTCTTCCATGAGCATTGACTTCGTATACAAAAAAAACACATGAAAAAAAAAACATTCTTGCAAATATCAACAGGCAATCTTTGCTGGTTTTAACCATCATGCTGAAGCTGGGTTGGCAGAATGGAGGGTGAGGCATGATTCATTCCACTTTCTCCCACAAAAGGTAGTGGTATTCTCATTCCTTGCGGTTTGACTGTCGGCACAAGTAATGCTGATCCGCCGTTCTTGCAAGGATGAGATAGTGAAAACACCATCCTGGGGCCCATATAAACCCAGCTCCTCATCCCAGTCGTATTTGCATACAAGCCTAGTTCAGCTCCACTAGCTTGCAGCATTTCCTTAAGCCACCTCAGTTGACTTGATTTTGCCTTGCCAACCCACTCAATTTCAAGTTTCAACCTGGTCACAAGGGTGTGGCCCATCATATTTTGTCCTACAGGGATGCACACCATCAGTATTAAGGACTCCACCCCATCCCCATATACCCCCACCACACCTTTACTTGGACTCTGAGGTCATTAGAATGTCCGGATAGGGTGAGTGCCCTTAACATCTTTTCTCAAAGCGCTATATAACAGCTGACCAAAACATAATGAAATTTCACGCTTTTAGATTTAATTACCTTCCAGCACTGCCTGCTAAGATTCATCCTAAATAGTGGGGCAACTTAGCATAACAATTGTGCATTTTGTGAGGAAAGCACCAAATTTGGCACACTAGTAGCCTAACATATTATGAACAGATTTGGATATTGGGCCATCTCAAATTCAGCCGCTGATGGCTGTGGCAGCCATTTTCCACTGCCATCAAAAATTTTGAGATGCCCAATATCCAAATCTGTTCATAATATGATAGGCTACTAGTGTGCCAAATTTGGTGCTTTCCTCACAAAATGCACAATTGTTATGCTATATTTAGCTAAGTTGCCCCTCTAAAATACTTTTCAGACGAGATAAGAGTAGGCCTATACAGTACCATCATCTCATTCAGCAAACACATGAGAAATTAAATAAAGGTAATAATGTGGAGATATGAGCCTTGACAAAAAGAGTGGTGCTGTGTTCAAAATTCAAAAAATGATGGATCACAATTAGACAACACGAGTGTGTGGTAGTTTACCGTTCGTGCGTGTGAGCCCAGGCTCTCCTCGCACAATAGAACGCCACTGTTCCCGATTCATCAATTCATAAGACTACTCAGAGGCAAAGTACCTGGTGAAGCGTTGTTGCGATGCCCATCCTTCTTCATAGAGCAGGATAGATCAGTACCATTATGCACGTGTACTAACGTCTCGCTTTCCCATCTACGCTCTTACCCCATTTGTGCTCTCGTATATATTTATCCCCCAAGACCTAATGTGTCCAAGACACGTTCATGGCCTCGACACGCGACATCTATAATCTTCACATAAAATATCCAGATAGTGGCATGTCAAGACTACAAAGTATACACGCTAGACGAATCTCAATCTAATGTAAACCACAAGCAACCACGATGAGACAAGAGCGACACAACTCTACGGTCAATGCTGCCGCCAATGTGAAGGTATACCCATGATAACACCTAGTTTGACTAAGAGTACTCACTATCGTCGATGAGCGGCGGCATTCCTGTGAATCTTCGGACCATATAACCCATCACACTAGAAACAAATCAAACTGCGATATCGCTTCCGTTGTCACACACATCCCAACTCTGTACCACAAAACTCTATCCAATATGACCACATGTGACTATAAGTACACTTTCCTTTGGACGATATAGCTTAACTCCACAACCTCGAACAAACCCAAAACTACGAAACAACGAGCCGAGATATCATACCTCTCCATCCCCAGCCGTCCATTTTATTGTACTCTATAGGAACGCAATATATAACAACCAAACCGTAGCAAAAGCTCCAAACATCCAGCATTTATAAGACAATCTACTACACCCCCACCCGAGATGGACGAAGAACGTTGCTGCGTAGCGTGGCGATGGGAAAGGGCGCCATTTAGTACGCGTGGCTAGAGGTGGGCAATGTTGCAAAGCAGGAATGTCTGCAAGCAAAACAGGAGGTAAACCGATTTTAATTTGGATTTTAAATTAAAAACTCTCTGTGTTAAGTATCACCAGCAGTTTGTTGACTTCAATGCAAGCGATATTTGTGGAATGCCATTGTGAACATCCGTACTGGCACGCACCACTTCCGCATAGTGATGACCATGTATGTCTAATAGATTTCTCGATTTTCTATCCGCATTTATAGATAAAACACAAGTGCCCCCAATGCAGTCGTCGTTTACGAGAGCGAAGGAACGGCCTGTTGGTGTTTGAAAGTTTTTTTTTTTTGGTTTGCACTACGGCCCACGCACGTACAGCACGCACGTACGGGCACGCGAGAGCGAAGAACGCCGTGTGGTTGTTTCTGGCACGCGTTTGAAAGTTTTTTTTTTTGCACTACGGCCACCGCACGTACGGGCACGTACTATTCCATTCAATTTGCCCATTTCACAGCCAAAGTACTGCTAAACTGCACGTGCAGTCATGTTCCGATTCGTGTTCAAAATATAAAATACAATTTAAATTAATGTTTAATTCTTCAATCATAATCTGACATTTGTAACAGACAAGGTAACCAATTGCTTGACCCCGCTTTGTGCTTCACGCGGGGGGGGGGGTAAAGACTATTTACAGCTTTTAATTTTGAAAACTCCATCCACAATCCTGTGCGAGTTCAATCAGGTTAATATATTAGAGACTAAATCTCATTGGTTAGAACAGTCGTGCTGGTTGATTCTTTGTTTCTCCCCAGCACAGAACAGGAATTCATCTTTCTGACTTAGCAGGCGATGCTCAACAAACTCGTGGAATGGTGTTTGAAATGTACAGACACAGCAGGTCACATTGGAATATCCCATTTCTTCTCCTCTTTATAAGTTATTTTATTCTCCTCGGAACCCACACAAAACTCTCGCGTCCTTCTCAAAACTCAAGGTACTTCTGTTTGTCGTGATTCTTCAGTTCTCTGTTCAATCCTTCAATC
>CM068962.1:56844454-56862429 GCA_035128595.1 Eptatretus atami
GGGAGCGAGGCCAGATAAATATGCATGAAGCAAAACATGGATATAAATTTTACATTCAAAATTGGATACATCATAGTGACCCCGGTTTTTTGTTCCATATCACTATTCTAACGCAGAAACTCGTGTATGACATCAAAATGTGTGTATTTTAACTTGTACGAAGAAAAACCATATTTTACACATGAAACCTTATTCATGCAACATCGGTGTGATTTTCTTAATACACACATTTTTAACAAATTCGCTTGTTCTGACCCCATTTTTTTGTTCCGAATCACTATTCGAATGTAGAAACACGTGTTTTTTTATCAAGTGGTGTGTATTTAACTTGAACAAGGCAAACCAACGCATGCTACACAAGAAACTTTATTCATGCAAAAACGGTCTTATTTGCCTCATGTAAGTGTCAATATCGACACGTTAATCACCTCAAAGTGTGGTGAGTATTGTTCCATTCCTTCCCCCTTAGGTAGTGCAGCAAAAATTGTCATTTTTCGAATGCCAGGGCTGCCTTCTTCTCCCTTGTATAGTTAGTTACGAACACTCAGGTACTTAGGATTGTACCAATGGCTATAGTTAGTACAATTGTACCCTCCTTGTGTCCATTTCCTTGTTACCTCTGCTATTTTCCCTTTTACTGGTGCATTTGTCTTTTTTATTTTGGTTAGAATTTGATGCTTTTGCCTACAAATCAAGTAACCACATATGTCTTCTCCTGGGACTGGGCCTACTATAAGAGGCAGCCCGAGCTTCGATGAGTGGGGAAGTTGCAAGCAAAACCAACACTCACTCTTGTTCATATTTTTAGCATGCTGCAAGGATATGGCCAGGAAAGTGTTTAGTGGGTGTCCAGTTATCTTTTCATGTTAGACTATGCCTCGTGGGTGTCCTGTTCTTATGTTCCCGTCATTCCACATTGCAGAGGGTGCATAATCCATTTTGTGGTGTGGTGCAGGTTTATGTGAGCTATTCCCTTCCTTTTGACTTTGTGTCGTAGCATTTATGCACTCGCTTCTTCCTTTAGCAGTCGTGACTACCTTATCATGCAGAGAAAGCAACAATGACTGTAAGCAAGGTCAATGCTGAAAACATAATCACAGTTTTTAAGAAAAGTTTGAAGAACCCTTCTCCGGTGCCTGGTTCCTTGGGGCTTTCTTGCAATGGGTGGAGTGGACCCATGTTGATCAGCCTTCACACTTCACAGCAGTGTGAGTGGTAATAGGCACCTGAAATGGGCCAGTCCACTTTGGCTGGAATGCGTTCTTTCATCGAAAAGCCTTAATGTACACATAATATCCTGGCTTGTACTTGTGGCAGTCCTCTGTAGCTGGTTCAAGGAGTGCTTGCTTCACCTGCGAATAGAAGGCTTTTACCGTATTTGTTAGCAAAACACAATAACTCAACATCACGTCATCCATTAGGTGTACACCCATTTGTTTGGTCGTCAATAGCGGTGAGGATGGTAATCTCATCGGTGTTCCCATTTGAATTTCATATGGTGACAATCCCGTTTTCCTATTTGCTGTTGACTGCATCGCCATTAATGCCAGTGGAATTGCATATGGCTACTTCTTTTTTCTGTTTTTTTTTTGTATACCTTGGTGAGGCTCGTATGAGAGCTAAAAAATACTTGTAAAATATATATAATATTACAAAAAAAAAGTTCGCAAATACTTGATTACTGTTTGTTCGCAAATTTTTGTCAATTTCTTTTTCAAGATGTCGTATCTTTCCACCACTCCCACTGATTGAGGGTGGTATGGGCAATGCAATCTCTGATTTATTTGCAGTGCTTTACATAGTTCCTTTACCACTTTCTCTGTAAAGTGTGGTCCTTGGTCACTGGATATTTTGCAAGGTATGCCAAATCTGCATATAAATTATTTCATCAGTATTTTGACTACTGTACTCACATATGTCTTTCGGCATGATTATGCTTCTATACATTTTTTGTGAACATGTCTACTATTACGAAAACATATTCATAACCACAACTTTTTGGCAATTGAATGAAGTCTGTTTGCATGTGTATAAAGGGTCCCTCTGGTTTGGGGTGTGCGCCTTTGTCAAAATTTTGGCCTTTCCCAGCATTATATTTGTGAGACGTTAAGCAATTGCAGTAAAGATGTTCTGCAATTTGTGAAAACCCCAGTGCAGTGAAAAAAATACCACTGTTGTGTTACTATTGCACACATTCCCCATTTGCTCACATGGCTCACTCCATAAGCCATGTGAGCCAACCAAGGTAACAATTCTTGCGGGGCCACCAGAAGTCCATCAGGAGATACCGATAAGTTGTTTTCGGGATCATACTTGCATCCATTCTTGAGCCATTTTGCCTTTTCCTGGTTACTCGCTGCTTTCTGCATGTCAATAACTTCTTCTAAAGCGGTGTCCTGTTCTGTTACTGTAACCATGTTGGTCATGGTTTCACTTAGAACGTCGGCTCTGGCATCTAAAAGTGTATCCTGCTTTTTGTTCCAAATAACAATTCTAATAAAAAACGCATGTTTGTCATCAAATAGTGTGTATACTTGTACTAAGCAAAACAATACATTTTACACAAGAAACTTTATTCATGCAAAAACAGTCATATTTGTGTAATACAAGCATTTTTAACAACACATTGGCTTGCTGTGATTCTGTGTTTTGTTCCCAATCACTATTCTAATGCAGAAATGCATGTTGCACATCAAATAGTCCGTATTTTCGCTTGTACAAAGCAAAACAACACATTTTATACAATAACTTTATTCATGCAAAAATGGTATATTTGCGTATTACAAGCATTTTTACCAACACATCGACTTGTTTTGACCCTACTTTTTGATCCAAATATCAATTATAATGCAGAAACACGTTTTAAATCAAATAGTGTGTATTTTCGCTTATTCAAAGCAAAACAACACATTTTACACAATAAACTTTATTCATGCAAAAACGGTGTTACATTATTTGCTTTATACAAGTGTTTCTGACACATTAGCTTTTTCTGACCACTTTTTTGTTCCAAGTCACTATTCTCATGCAGAAACACATGTTTAACATCAAATCGTGTGTATTTTAACTTGTACTAAGCAAAATAACACGTTCTACACAAGAAAACTTATTCATGTAAAAATGGTCTTGTTTGCCTCATAGAAGCGTTTTTGACACATGAGCTTGTTATAAAACTGTTTTTTGTTCCAATTCAATATTCCAACACAGAAACGTGTGCTTTTCATCAAATAGTGAGTATTTTAGCTTTTACAAAGCAAAACAACACATTTTACACAAGAAACTTTATTCATGCAAAAACGGTGTTATTTGACTAATTCAAGAGTTTTTAACACATTAACTGGTTTTGCCTCTATTTTGTTCCAAATCAAGATTCTAATGCAGAAACGTGTTTTTCATCAAATAGTGAGTATTTTAGCTTGTACTAAGCAAAACAAAACACTCTACCCAAAAAACTTTATTCATGCAAAAATGGTCTATTTGCATATTCCAAATCGAAATCAAATTGGGACCATGCTCTGTGCTGAGCATTGGTGCTGCCTAAACAGTCTGCTCAGCTATTGGGCACAATCCTGGATGGGTTGCCACTCTGCACAGGATGCTAAAATGGCTCAATCATCCTAGCAAGCTGGCACTCATTTTGCTGACCTCAGAAGGATGACAGGCTAAGTCAACCCCACCTGGTACTAATTCAACACCCAGGCAGGATTTGAACTCAAGACCCAAGGATCCCAAGCCCACCACCCTCACTATTAAGCTAACACAAGGCATATTTACATATTACAATTCTTTAACAACACATTGGCTTGTTCCGACCTGTTCTTTTAATTCCAGGTAACAATTCTAATGTAGGAAACGTGTGTTTTTCATCAAACAGTGTGCATTTTAGCTTGCACAAAGGAAAACAACACATTTTAAACAAAAAACTGTGTTCACGCCAAAACGGTTTTGTTTGCCTTATGCAAGTGTTTCTCAGACATTCGCTTGTTATCACACCATTTTTGTTCCAAATCAATATTCCAATGCAGGAACATGTGCTTTTCATCAAATAGTGAGTATTTTAGTTTGTACAAAGCAAAACAACACATTTTTCAAACAAAACTTTATTCATTCAAAAACGGTCTTATTTGCCAAATAGAAGCGCATTTAACAACACTTTCGCTCGTTCTTCCTGAGTTTTTTGCTCCAAATCACGATTGTAATGCAGAAACACAATTTTCACTTCAAATAATGTATATTTTAGCTTGAATAAAGCAAAACAAAACATTTTACACAAGAAACCTTATTCATTCAAAAATGGAATTTGCCTCATACAAGCGTTTTTAACACATTTGCTTGTTCTGACCCCATTTTCTGTTCCAAATCACGATTCTAATGCAGAAACATGTTTTTCATCAAATAGTGCATATTTTACCTTGCACAAAGCAAACCAACACATTTTACACAAGAAACTTTATTCATGCAAAAACAGTCTTATTTGCCCCAAAACAGTTTTTTTTCAGAACACATTCACATCTTATGACCATTATTTTTGTTCCAAATAACTTTTCCAATGCAAAAGCGCATGCTTGATATCAAATAGTGTGTATTTTTCCTTGTACAAAGCAAAACAACACATTTTACACAAAAAACTTTATTCATGCAAAAATGGTCTATTTGCATATTCAAAATCCAATTGAGACCATACTCTGTGCAGAGCATTGGTGTTGCCCAAGCAGTCTGCTCAGCTATTCGGCACAATCCTAGATGGGTTGCCACTGACACAGGATACTCAAATGGCTCAATCATCCCAGCAAGTTGGTACTCATTTTGCTGACCTCAGGATGACAGGCTAAGTCAACCCCACCTGTTATTAACTCAACAGCCAAGCAGGATTTGAACTCAAGACCCAAGAATCCCAAGCCCACCACCATAACCATTATATTAAGCCAACACCAGACATATTTACGTGTTACCAGTCTTTAACAACACATTGGCTTGATCCGACCCCTTTTTTGTTCCAGAAAACAATTCCAATGCAGAAACGCGTGTTTTTCATAAAATAGTGTGTATTTTAGCTTGTACGAAGGAAAACTATACATTTTACACATTATTATTCATGCAATAATGGTCTTATTTCCCTAATACAAGCGTTTTTAACCATTGGCTTGTTCTGATGCTGGTTTTTGTTCCAAAACACTATTCTAATGGAGAAATGCATGTTTTTCATCAAATATTGTGTATTTTATCTCAATTGTTCAACCAGAGTTCGATCTGTAATGAAATAGTATCTGACTAGACACGTACATTTTTGTCTTGGTGCTTTGTAGTTTGGGTGATGAATCAGAAACGATGTTACCATTCAGATGATGCATTAATCTGGTGTCCAGTCTGGATGAAAAGTAAATTATTGGTTGTGGAAGGTAAGATCCCCCAGATACCTTTTGAAAGGAGTTCTGTTCTGTGTGTGCCTCTGCGTTTTCTTGCGTGTGACAGTTTGGCTGCCGGGTAGCTATCATTTCTTGGAAGCGTAGCTGTGCCGCTGATGCTGTGCCCCTCTACCACTACACTTGTCCTCATTTTGACGACCTCAAAAGGATGAAAGGCTGAGTCAACCACACCTGGTGTTAATTCAGCAGCCAACGGGGCTTGAACTCAGGACCCTAGGATCATAAGCCAGCCACTCTAGCCACTAAGCCAACACCAGGATTGGAAAGAAGTAGGTTACTATGTGCTACACTTGGTCCAAATTTCTGCCTAAAATATTATTGGATAATTATCAGAGGTTGATCACACAAGTTACATTTGAACATGCAAAAGCACCATGATGTTAACAGTTAACTGTTAAACTCAGTTCTCAGATTTAAATCAAAATAACAAAAGCATACACGAAGATACACAAGAAAACCTCAACACAGGAGAAGGCCATACAACACATCAAGCCAATGCCATCTCCAAATTCCCATCAAACCAAGGGACACAGTACGATCACTGTACACTTTGTTTCCCCATAATAACACAAAAAAACCTAAATATTCCCACTTGACATGATAGGCAGACAAAACAATTGTACATCACCAACTTACCGACATCATAACTCAATCACAACTGAGTAATCTTAAAGCTATCTACCCTTTCTGCCAATATTCCTATACCCATTGCTTCCAAGTATGAGTACTTGTCCAAATCCAGTTCAAAGCAATCAACTGTCAATGCTCCTACCACCTTAACTGGAAGACAATTCCATGCATTACCAACTCTGTTTATAATAGTCTTGCCTTGTTTCTGTTATCACACTCATATTTTTCACTTTTCAATAAAGCCCTTTATTTCTGTGGCTGTTCATCTTGGTAAAAAGAAGAACCCTCAATTTAAGCACAAGAAAATTCATGATTCTAGCTTCAAGGGTTATGCTTGCACAGTTGTTTTTCGTTAAAATACCCCACATTTAGGGGTTTATTCGTGCCATTGTAGGCAATGGAGGGGTCCATAGCAACGGTTTCTTTTCACACATAACTAGGACCATACCTTGAACCTACCATACCAGTTTCAATGTATATCGACTCATAGTCTCTGAGATTAACCTGGTGTTGGCATATGGTTAGCGAGGTAGCGGTTGGGATCCAAAAAAGTCCTGAGTTCCAGCCCCGCCTTGGCCACTTGAATGTAATACACACCAGGAGAGTTGACTAGCCTTTCATCCTTTTGAGCGTTCGGTCAAAAATGAGGACAAGGTGTAGTGGTAGAGGGCACGCATCAGCGGCACAGCAACGCTTCACAGAAATGATAGCTACCCGGAGGCCGAAACTGTCACATGCAAAGAAACGCGAGGCACACACGAACAGAAAATCCTTTCAAAAGGTATCGGTGGGATCTTACATTCCACACCAATAATTTACTTTTCATCCAACTGGAACCAGAAATGCATCATTGAATGGGTAACATCGTTCTGATTCATCACCAAACTACAAAGCACCAGACAATAGAAGCGTAGCTGTGCCGTATGCTGTGCCCCTCTCACTCACTTTGTCTCATTTTGACGACTCAAAGGATGAAAGGCTGAGTCAACCACACCTGGTGTTAATTCAGCAGCCAACGGGGCTTGAACTCAGGACCCTAGGATCATAAACCAGCCACTCTAGCCACTAACCAACACCAGGATTGGAAGAAGTAGGTTACTATGTGCTACACTTGGTCCAAATTTCTGCCAAAATATTATTGATTATCAGAGTTGATCACACAAGTTACATTTGAAATGCAAAAGCACCATGATGTTAACAGTTAACTGTTAAACTCAGTTCTCAGATTTAAATCAAAATAACAAAAGCATACACGAAGATACACAAGAAAACCTCAACACAGGAGAGGCCAACAACACATCAAGCCAATGCCATCTCCAAATTCCCATCAAACCAAGGGACACAGTACGATCACTGTACACTTTGTTTCCCCATAATAACACAAAAACCTAAATATTCCCACTTGACATGATAGGCAGACAAAACAATTGTACATCACCAACTTACCGACATAATACTCAATCACAAACTGAGTACTTAAAGCTATCTACCCTTTCTGCCAATATTCCTATACCCATTGCTTCCAAATATGAGTACTTGTCACAATCCAGTTCAAAGCAATCAACTGTCAATGCTCCTACCACCTTAACTGGAGACAATTCCATGCATTACCAACTCTGTTTAATAGTCTTGCCTTGTTTCTGTTATCACACTCATATTTTTCTTTTCAATAAAGCCTTTATTTCTGTGGCTGTTCATCTTGGTAAAAAAGAAAACCCTCATAAGCACAAGAAAATTCATGATTCTAGCTTCAAGGTTAATGCTGCAGATTGTTTTTTTCGTTAAAATACCCCACATTTAGAGGTTTTTCGGCCATTGCTAGGCAATGGAGGGTCCATAGCAACGGTTCTTCTCACACATAACTAGGACATACCTGAACCTACCATACCAGTTTCAGTATATCTACTCATAGTCTCTGAGATATAACCTGGTGTTGGCGTAGTGTTAGGGTAGCGCTTGGGATCCAAAGTCCTGAGTTCAAGCCCGTTGGCACTTGAATTATACACACCAGGAGGTTGACTCAGCCTGTCATCCTTCCGAGTCGGCAAACCTTTTTAAACTAGGGTCGCCACAGCGGATCATTCGTATGATCGCCTAATGATTTGGCACAGGTTTTACGCTGGATGCCTTCCTGACGCAACCCTGGTCGCCTCTTAGAACCAGGGATATGGTACACCTTTTCTAACCGGGACATACACCGGGCCCAGTACACTGTACTCACTTCGCCGACCTCGGAAGGATGACAGGCTGAGTCAACCTCCTGTGTGTATATTTAAAACGGCCAACGGGGTTTGAACTCGACCTTTGGATTCCAAGCCGCTACCCTAACCACAACGCCAACACCAGGTTATCTCAGAGACTATGAGTCGATATACATGAAACTGGTATGGTAGGTTCATGGTATGTTCTAGTTATGTGTGAGAAAGAACCGTTGTATGGACCCCTCCATTGCCTAGCAATGGCCGAAAAACTCTAAATGTGGGGTATTGTAACGAAAAAACAATCTGCAGCATTAACCCTTGAAGCTAGAATCATGAATTTTCTTGTGCTTAACCTTAGGTCATTCCACATCGACACGACCCAATCGCGTCAGGTTCTATTGGGTAGTCGACTACCCATGTCCGCCTACTGGCTTGTACTAATAAATGTCATTGTGTGAGTGTGTGTGCGTGTGTGTGTGTGTCTCCTCCATAACTCCAAAACCATGAAACCGAGCTGCCTGAAGCGTTGTACACTTATGAAGTAAACTCCAAGGAAGTGATTGAAAATTGGGTGTTTGGGTTAATTAATACACCCCTTTTGAAGATAATTAACGGCATTATTTAATAATATCCTTTATCAGGCGCTTCCGCAGTCACCACTCTCTGTGGGGTCTTAAGGCATATCCGAGGTAACCTCGCTGGAATCTGAAGCCATCATGTTTTTTGGCCTGCTCACCAATCCCTTGACCTGAAACAGGCCACAACAATTTCTTAACGATAGTCTTTTTTTTCACTTTCCTCACTCATTCATCACAGCTACGAATCACTGGGTGCATTGCAATGCTTATAAACACCCAGAGATGGCAGTGTTCATGGCTTTGGTTCATTTTCGCACATGTGAAAACCTCGTGAATCTCTTAAACTAAGGAGAATTACAAAATTTAAGCTCCAGAATCGAACTCAGAAGCAGTTCTGACTCCTACAAAAGTGTTCATTTGTCCAATTCAAACATATTTGGCATTTCGGGTGTCTCTGGGAGGTGCATGTTTAATATTATGATTCAGTGATTGCTAATAGCATGCCAAGCGAGCCGTTTCTTATGAACCGTTTCGTTTGAGTGCTTGCTTGAGTGCTTAAGCCATTTGGCAAGCAGTCTGCAAGCTGCTTGGTTGTTCGTTTCAGTAAAAGTACCCATGCTGTCAATGTAACATCAATTAGACGTATCTTCTGCCTTTGTTGGGTCCCGCAGTGCCATGCGGTTGGTGCCTCGGGAGATGTCTCATCTACTGAAAATGTGCAATTATATTTTTACAGGACATAGCTTTGTTTAACCTTTTTTGCGCGATCTCCTTTTATAATGCACCCCTCACTTCGGCATTGATACATATAAAAAAACAACAATAAGGTCCATCCGACCATGTGTTCGCCATATTTGTTCGAGCTGTGAAGGCATAGAGCATAGATCGACATTTTGTGTTCTGTGCCTTGATATATTTTGGAATTGAATTTCGCCATTTGCCCACTTTAAATCCTCTTTCACAGAACTCTGTTCAAAGGTAAATTTTTGTGTTTGGCGTTTTTGTATATTTTGTGAATGTATATATACTGTATTACCACAACAGCACTTGGCACCGGTGTGTGTGTGTGTGTGTGTGTGTGTGTGTGTGTGTGTGTGTGTGTTATTGGTTATTCGTTATTCATTATTATCTCCATATACAGGTTTCAGAAAGTGGAACGGAGCCCTTCCAGGTCTCAAAGTATCCAGCTTCGTGTGCGTGTGCATGTGTGTATGTGTATGTGTCATTGGTTGTTATCTCCATATGTGGGTTTCAGAAGGTGGAATTGAGTCCTTCCAGGTATCACAGTATCCACCTCCATTTCAGTAAGGGCAGTCAGTCATGAATCATGGACCAAGGTGTGAAGTTTTGTTCTGAGGGCTCTTTTGAGGATCGTCACTGAACCTCGGACAGCTTCCAACTGTAGTTTGTTTGTAGTAATATTCCTAGCAACTCGGACAGCTTCCAACTGTAGTTTGTTTGTAGTAATATTCCCAGCAATGGTTTTTAATATCTCTGTGAGGTTCTTTGTTATCATTCCCGTAGTTCCAACTCTCACTGGTGCAACTTTGGCATTCTACAGCTTCTACGATCTTTTCAACTTCATTCTTAGGTCTTGGTATTTGGTCATTTTCTTGATTTCTGCATTGTTTAGTCCAAAATCACTGATATTATCTACTCAATTAGCAGTGTCTTCTTCTCTTCTTTTGTACCTAAGTATGATATCTGGTCACAATGCTTTGTTTTCGATGTTCATGCTTGATTGAATCATTAGGTCGTACGTGAACGGTACTTCCATGTTTTCAGTGATTGCTTTTGGTTCATGTTCCCACAAATTTTCTTGAACTGGGATATCAAAGTTTTTTTGCAGATGTGCCAGCAGATTATATCACAAACATTGTTGTGTCATTGTGTGTACAGCTGTTCTTGCATGAGTTTTTCTTTTTTGTGTGTTCGGTCATTAAGCATAACATATCATTATGGGAGTCTGGCGGAATCGCCGTAGCTTCGCCCACCTAGTGTCTCCACGCCTAACCCCGCAACATGATCATATATATATGTATATATATATTTAATATATATATATTATATTTATATTTATACACCGGGCGTAGTGGCGTGCGCCTGTAATCGGAACTCCGGAGGCTTGGTTTGCGCGACGTCTTCGAGGACGGATGCTCTGCGCTGGTGCCGCGCTATGCAGAGGTGTATGGGCAGCCCGGAATTATGCGAACCCAATCCTTATCCCTGTCGCGTATAAGGCGACCAGGGTTGCGCATGGTAAGGCATCCGGGGTAAAACTATCCAAATCGATAGAGCGATCGATAACGAAGGGATGATCGCGTGGTGCGACCGCCTAATGGGAGCTACCGAAAGACGAACAATCAACAACATAATATATATATAGCAGATTATGAATCAATTAGAGATTAATATATATATCATATATAATAATGATATAATATTATATATATATAAGTATGTATAGTATACTTGTTACGGCTGTGAAACATCGCGAACACACCATTCAGGTCCCGTGGTGAGGATTTTTTATGAAGTACAGTGTAGTAGTTAGCAAACGACATTGTTTAGAGGGAATTAGACGTGAATGCATTTCGGGCTGCGACAACTCTTGAGTTAGTCGTTTTCTGTTCTGTCATTATTTTGAACCAACCACACTAAATCCCCAACCACGATCCACCGGAGACTTCAACAAACGTCCAGCTAACCGCCACCCTCAACAACGCACCAGCTCACTCGATCTGTTCGCCATAACCGCCCGCGACCGATATGCTGCCATCTTCTCTTCAACGGTCCACACTACCGACGGTTTTCCGCCTGGAAACCGTCGAATCCGCTGAGAAGCGAAAGAAATAGTCACCACATGCGATGGCGCTCCGGTTTCCTCAGCCTGTGTTCTCGCCTGGCCGTCGGTCGCCACCGACGATTCTTCTCGCGCCCCTCGCATGCGCGCGGGGTAGGGGGTGAACGAGAGGGAACGCCCCCTTCGTCGAAGGCCTTCGAAGGAGGGTGAGTCCCAAGAATCGGGGCGGGGCGCCTGGGTATATGAGTGCGGATGGCGCCGGTAGGCATTCGTTCTTTCTTGTTCGGCATAGTCGTCTCTTCTTGGTCGGTTCATTCCGTCTGCTCTGGTTCGTATTTGGTTCTCCTCTTTGTCGTCTATTCGTCGCTCGGTGCTTCTCAGTTCCGGTGTGTTCGTGGTGTTCGGCTCTTCGGTGGGTACGCAGTCTGGTGCTCAGCTGGTCCGTGGTCGCGGGACCATACACGCAGTCATGAACGAGCACGCCGGAGGAGGCTTCACCGACCACCTCGAACGAGTCACGGCCAGACGGATCCTAGTCGGAGTTGACGGTCGCTATCAGACTTTCGAACTCTAGGGAAGGTCGCGCGACTTCCATTTTTCTTTTGGGTATTTGTGTGAACGTGTGTGTGTGGCGCGTGAGTCCCTCGTCACAGTAGAAACTGTGCAAGTTGTTGTCCGGAGTGTACGCGTATTCGTGTCGTCTATGCCGCATTGTTGTTTTGTTTACTGCTTATATAATAGCGTCTTTAAATGTGTGCTTGCGGTTGGTGTGTAAATAAAATTGCGTGCTGTTGATATCGTTGTTTCCTCTCGCCGTTTCCTGCATCCTTTCCTTCGTGGTGCTCGCATCTTGCTTACGTAAGGTTTGAGGGCGCGGACACCCGAATACACTTAACTCAGTAACCGTCGAGTGCCGGACGAAACCCGCTCGTTATCCGTTAGACGCGAACTGGATGCGCTTCAGCGGCCCGGTCGAATCGAACCTGCGGCGAGGTGCGATCGCGACCGATTTACCCATCCCCGTGGTACTTAGGTAGGTCGAGTTTGGCGAACAACCCTATCCTCATCGTGCGGGGTGGCCTCGATTGGCACTGTATCGTGGTGAGGCCGGAAAGGCCCGACCCGGTGACTAGGATTCCCGGCGTTTAGTTCCGAGATGGGCGTCTAGACTGAATGTCCGTGCGGTGGGCCCGGGGGAAGGCCCGGTTCCCCCTCGCGGATTCGAGTTACCGTGGTCGAGTTGTCGCTACGCACGTGCCGGTCGCTGGAATTCGCAACAATATATATATAATATTAGTAATATATACTCTAATAAGTATATAATATATATGATATAATATATAATAATTGATATAATATAGTACTATATAATTATATATATATAGATATATATGATATATTATATACTGATTAATATTAATAGTATAGATATATACAGAATATATGGGGCCGCCATCCTCTCAATGTGAAGAATAACTTTATAAAGTTGAATAATTCTGTAATCTGAATGTGATTGATCTTCACTCAACCCGATTCAATTCGTCTGTTGAACATACCAACCTTCTCACCAAGGTTCTTGTGGAATCAGTCAGCAACTTTTTGAGATATCCTGCACACAGTACCAGACAGCCAGGTAAAGGATCACACAAACAGACACAGCATTGGGGGGGGGTAGGGTATAAAACCCTGCGGTAGCCACGGGCTTAGCTCACATGCCCGAAAATCGGAACAATTTTGCCTCTCGTCATGTGGGTAGAGCCAGATGATGATTCTCACCTCCAGATACTCTGCGTCCTGCCAGGACACTGCTGCTGGGTGACATTTCTGTGGTCAACCTATCCGTATCGCATAATTCGGCCGGCTAGCTAAAGCCTAGCTAGCGGAAGCGTCCCCAAGTTGGTTCTGATCATTATCGTTTAGGCTCTGTAACCTGACGGTAATAAGACGGAACGGAGACGATTTCGTCGCTGGAATAGAAGCGGTGAAAAGACGCTAATTCTAGATGGCGCGCGAAGCATCACGCGTAGCCTCAACTGACACAGCGGAACGGCAAACAATGTACCGAATGTCTATCAGAGGGTCCCCTGAGTACAAAAGGAGCACTGCTCAGAGCAATCTCGGCTCGCTTGGGGCCCCCAGGACAAACGGTCCCAATCGGGAACCGTTTGGTTTGGGCGTGTAGCAGTATCTGATGCTGTCAGCTCGAGTGCATGAACAGCCGAAACTGTCTAAAACCAACGCAGAATGGTAGTACAGCAGGTCCTGAGTACAAAAGGAGCACGTGGACACGCACCACTTGTCGCTGGCCCCAGGACAGATGCCTGCCTAGTTCGGGTTTCTCTCTGGCTGCGCTAGCTCAACCTCGAACAGCGCGAACGGTAAATTTACCAACGCAGAATGTAGTACCAGGCTCCTCCGCAAGTACAAAAGCGAGCACTGACCAGTCACAACTTGTCTGTTGGGCCCTCCTGGTGATTTCATGAAATATGTTGAGTTAATTTTGAGCTCTGCAAATTCCGCAAAAAGCTCAAATTACCTTCTTAAAAAAAGCTTTTTAAATACAAACAAAAGTAGCATTGGCTGACTCAAACTTTTGTTTCTGCATCAACTCTTCTGAAAAGCGACAACGTGGATTTCTATTGAAATAGTTGAGCATTTTAGCTTAATTCGCAAGAAAATGTCCAAATTAACCCCTAAAACAAAGCTTTTAAACCCAAAGGACAAGACTTTGGTCTGACCTCAACTTTTTTTGTTCTGCATCACATTCTGAAGCGAAAACGTGTGCGGTTTCACTTGAAAGTAGAGTAGTTGCTGGCTTCAAATTTCGTGCAGAAAAATGCTACAAATTACCCTCAAACTACTTTTTAAACCAACAAAGAGCATTCGTCCGACCACTGTTTGTTCTTGCGAATCACTATTCTGAAGCGAAACACGGTGATTTCATGTAAATAGTGAGTATTTAGCTCAAATTCGGCATAAATTTGCTCAATTACTCTAAAACAGACTTTAAACCACAGACAAAACATTGTCTGCCTCACTTTTTGTTGCTGCATCACTATCAGAAACGAAATACGTGTGTAGTTGTTATTGGAAATAGTGAGTATCTTTAGCTCAAATTCACAAACGCTGCATTTCACCAGATAGGACATTCGGTAACGCAAAATGTGCTTAAATTGGCCCTAAATACAAAACTTTGTTCACCAAACAAAGCCACTTGTCAAGCTCATCGTTTTGTCTGTAATCACTATTCTGAAGCGAAAAACCGTGATTTTATTTCGTAAATATGGGATATTTTAGCTTCAAATTTGCAAAACGCTGCATTCACAAGAAAGGTACTTGTAAATGCAGAAATGTCTCAAATGGGCCTATAATACAAGCTTTTTCACCAAACAAAAGCAACTGCCCGACTCACACTTTTTGTTCTGCATGCACTATTTCTGAAGCGGAAACTGAAAGCGACAACGAAAACACTGAACGAATGCGAAACTATTTTGATAATGTAGTCACCAGAATGAAAACTGGTGTCACCATGAATGCTAGCACATATGGTTCCTTAATGCCTGACCATAATTATTATGAAACGCACACGGAGGCGGCGTTATCCCATAATGCCACTCTCTGCGTAGCACCCACGGAAGAAGAAATAATTAAGCTACGTTCGTTACTACTACATCAAATTTCTAGCGACTCGAACAGACTATTCTAACTCTGTACATTCTTCCTTCTAAGGTACTGTCTACCCTCTGCCTCCGCACCATTCATACATCACCAATATATTTCTCCTTTTCGGCTTGCTTCCCCTATTGAACAGATTTTGTGTTTACCATTGAAGCTCCTCTTCAAAGTCTCGAGTGTTAAAAGTGACTTGAGGTACTGGTTAATCGGGAATGGACAAACGACAACCAAAGCCTTCTTGCAGTTCGTGTTGTCAATTTCAAACGCTTGTCTATTCTATGCCTTGTAGCATATATTCTGTTCAGTTTTCTATCCTTTATAGACAGCTTTTGAGTCTTATACAAAATAGTCAAGATTACAGATATCTTTCTCACTGGTACTTGTGATTGGCTCGTCGGATGCCACATTCCTGATAAACCAGCGATGCGAGCTTTTCGACGTCAATTTTTTTCCTTCTTCATGAGAATACAAATTCTATGGCGGATCTCGAGCGAAAATTTCAGCCCATTTTGTTTGAATAACATAAATCCTGATAGATCTTTTTATTTCGCGAACGAAAAATGGGCTTTTAGCTGCAATTGGGATATTACAAGGAACCGCATGATTTAATGACGAATGATCATCAAATTTTATTTCATTGGCTATATTGCATGGATCACTACCCAACACTTCATATTCCTGCTCTGTAGAGTTTATTACCTCACGCCACCAAGTGAACGAGTTAGTTTTCAACACTTTCTGTTTTGTTAGCTTTGCGTAAATCTTCGATTTGTGTCAAGTATGTTGTCCCCTGTCGTTGTTTGGTTTTGTTGTTTGTTTGTCCGGTCATCTACACCAAACGGCTGACCAGTCGTTCTGAAATTTTTACGCTGAAGCAATCACCTGTGATGAGCGGTCGGCGGTCCAAAGCTCTCCGGCTTAATCGATAATACGTCACGACGGTTGACGGTCCAAATACACGTGAAAACACATTTTTGGAAATAACCTCATGACCGGAAGTCGCTACGACTTCCGTTTGACGCAAATAAACTTCATTCAAATATCAAATGAATAAAAGCATCTATTACAAAGACCAGAGTTTCGCAAGCGATGTGTAAAGTTTGCCTATTGACGTCATTGAAAAAAAAAATATTATCCGCTCGTGTGCAGCCGAAGACTAACCTGAAGCAAAATTCGTTCCTCTAAATTACCAACGTGATAGCCCAATCTTGCGTGAAATAGTCTGGGATCAAATCATCGTCGATAATCGACTTAACGTCACGACGTTACGTCAAAAAAAGGTGAAAACAAGCTTTGGAACATAACTCAGTAACCGAAGTCCGTAGTGCTTGACGTCCTGTTGACGCCAAAAAAAAACAAACTTCAATGGAATATCTAAATGTTGAAAATGCATGTTAGTAATCAAATATGGACCGTTTCGCAAGCGTATGACGTCAAAGTTTTTTAGCTTATTGGCGTGTATTAAAGAAAATTCATTTCGTTCTACAGGTCACAATTCTTAAACGATTTGCCGCTGAAATTTGTAACAGCTGATAGAAATCCACAGTGAAAAAGATATTGACTTTTGGTGATGTCAAAGATCAGGATCTGGATTTCGCATCACTTTATATTATCGCCCATTATAAACCAATGGGATTTTATGTGAATTACACTATGGCTATTTCTCAACAGTTTTGCTTAACTTATTATATTCGAACACTTATAACGTCTTACTTATTCAGTAATATTGAACATGTAACAAAGTTTGGATGCTGAAAAATTTGTACCCAAGGCAGGTCAGGGGCACCAAAAACAGCAGAAACACACATATAAATAATACATATTTTTGTTTTATGCAAAATTTCAAACTCATAAGGGATCGTAAAGCTGGTTGAAAAGCAATGTTCCTCGTAAGTTTCAATATTGTTTCTACGATCAGAATGAAGGCAACAAGCACCCGAGATAAGCTGTTTGAATGTCACATGTGCTTTAAATAGTTGTGAAAAGTCAATCTGCTGCCGTTAGATGAACAACTGCGCCAACCTGATAATTGTATTGTGTGACGTCCGCGTGTAAAAAAAAAAAAAAAAAAAAAAAAAAAAAGAAAAAAAAAAATACATTTTATTAATTACGAACAAATATGACACCTACACATTCATACATTAACAGCTTGGACACACACAAAGGTCAACTAATTCGTCAAGTGCGTGCCTAAGCACATTTTCATTGTTTGTTTGTCTTGTTGTCTCTTTGTCTGTCTCCTTTTTGTCTGTTGTCTGTGTGCAGGATATCCATAAAGGTTGTGGACGATTCGATGAAACTCGAGGGCAGGTTGGTGTGGTCACAGGACGAATTGATCGATTTTGGGTAAGATCCGCGAATCCGGAATCGACTACTAGTAATCTTTAAAGTGATTTGTTCCACCATGAGAGATCGGCCAAAAAGATAGTACTGTATAGATATTTCAAAAACGTAATGTGGTCCGAATGTTTCTTGACAGGCATGCATGGCGGAGGTATCGCTCGCACCAAGTGCGCTGCTATGCTTGAGTTGTGACGACAAATAGTGTGACAGATTCTCATCATGCTGAATGACAGTTTTGCGTAAGTGACAAGCTTGGTTTCTCTCACTCAAACTATAACGCCTATTAATTACAAGTCACGTGTTAATAAAAGTGGAACAC
>CM068962.1:56862454-56877629 GCA_035128595.1 Eptatretus atami
AATTTGTTGTGCTTGCTGTGCCAGGTTTGAACAAAATTGGGCCATGATGTCGGAGAAAGGTTGGGACACGTTTATTTAACAAAAAATGGCCACCATCGGCCATCTGGATTGACCGTTGGAAAAAACATGACGCTTATGTAAGCCATCAATCGTATCGGTGTGCCAGTTTCGAACAACATTGTATAAATCTGTGGGTGGATCCAGGCATTTCAAGACGATGGGGGGAGGGGGGGGGGGGGGGGTGCACAGGCCATATTGTAAAACGGGGGGTGGGGGTGGGTGGGGTTTGGGTCCTCTCCAGGAAATGTTGAGAAATAGATGACAAAAACGGCCATTTCCCTGGCGTTTTTCAAAATTTCTGCAATTTTGTGCGTTCTCCCGGCCCAGACAGTCAGAGATGCGATGGCTTCATGCAGTGGTCGCCAGCGTCTTATTGCCGACTGCCCACGCCGCACTAAAAAGAGCGTAAAAATAGTGCGGTCTGAGGACTGTGCAGTCCTGCCGGCCTAGTGGCTCGACTTTGAAACAAAAAACCTGTGTTGATCATGCCGCGAACGTGAGCCCGGCACCACCATGCGCCAAAGGTTAGGACGCTGAGGGCAGGGGTTCCCCCACAAAGGAATCAGATAGAACAGCGGATGTGAATTATTTTATCTCGTAATTATGCTAATTTGGAAAAGATGGCGCTTGTTGATTCCGAAGAAAAGTGTAAATCACATCATTGTTGGGGTCTGGGAAGTCATGGTGTAATGTCATTGATGGGACAGACATGTCATCCGATCTTCTCCCCGGAATACTCTTAGGTTAGTGTTCAGCACCGCAGGTAAGAAAATGTAGCATTCAGCCAAAGGAGGCCTCCAGGAGGGTGCGTCAATAGGGAAATAGGACTATGATCGATGGAAAATTCATCTCCATATGATACCACACGAAAACAATCCTGCAGGCCTACCCGTTGTGCTCCACACTGGCATTTATTTACAACCAATTCAGTTCCATAGTACTCCATGATGATGGCACGTGTTAAAAGGAAACATTCCTGGTTATACTTTCGCTGAAAGGGTCCCAAAACGTCTGATATACATAGGTTGGCAAGATGATGGCATCACGAGTGCGGAGGGAAAAAGAACATGCACAATATTGTATTTCCTTGGCCCCAGTTGAAACAGGTCATTCCTCCAGTTCACTTCCTCCTTCAAGGCAGCACACCAACACCAGCTGCGAGGGTAAGCATCATTGGCTGGGGGCGTGGCTGTAGGCTGCTGATCAATGCCCTGATTACCAGCACGCTGATACTCATGTCACCCAACCTCAGAAGGATAACAGGCTGATCGAACCCCACCTGGGTTGACTTCAATGACAAACAGTGGCGCAACTCTAGGAACCCGAAATAACAACCAGCCGACCATTAACGCGAAGCCAAACCAGGCTTTGCCTCCTACATTTCTGGCTAATTAACATTGACTGCTAACATAGGTTAAGATGACCCTCTAATTAAATGTATTAGGGGTGTCTTAGTATTGCCTGTGGTCTTGAGGGGGTGGAGGAGGACGCAATTCTCCATAGAACATTGTATGCGTTGCAACCGTTCTGCAGGTGGAGGAATTACAAAGTATCCATAATTACAGCACAGTATTTCCTTCCCACGTTTTCCAGTGTTTTGATTATAACAGTAGTGTATGTTTGTGCTTCATGCAGGTAACCTGGGATAGTTTTCTTACCTAACAGAGCTCAGTTCAGTGCCTACCACACAGCCCCAATAAAGTATGGTGCAGAAAGGAACGTGTTGCATGCTTTAGAACACGATCAACCGTGTGGGGGTTACTCGATGCAAGTAACAATTTACTGTAATATAACGAACCAGAAACTGGTGCACCTCGTGTTGCCGAGTACAGAACATACATTACAGTCACAGATAGTAAGTCCAAAGTCAAAAAGCGTCACGGGAAGTGAATTATGTAATAGTATGTAAATAACAGCAAACATCAGGCAAACGGCGCTGAAACAGGTATTTAACTAGATGGGCAGAGCACTCGTAAGTGCAAAACCTATGCCCCCAATACGCTAGGTCACTCATGTGAACCTGATATCCTATTCATTCAATTGACGTCCACAGTGCTCACATAGATTATATGTGTTGGCAACTTCCTTTTACATACTGCATTCATTCGTCATAACTAATTCCCTTGAGACAAAAGAAATTGATTTTACGTGGTAGTATCCACCGAAAGTGTCCAAAACAGCCGCAATTTAAAATTTGGCATGTTTTTTGTTGGAAAATCACTGTATAACATGTGAAATGCAAATATAAAAATAAAAATTTTGTGTGAAAAAGAAAGTTGCGTAAATTTTTCTTTTTTTCTAACAATTTTTATTTTGGGGGTTGAAACACTTAAAACATGTAGAAATGCAAAAAACAAAAATTCAAAATATATTTTAAAAAAACGGGCCGCCATAAGCGGCCATATTGGACTTTGGACCAAGTCGAAATCTAATGGCATGATCCTTGGACCATTACCTAATCCCCCACCAGAGTTTGTCTGTCGAATCCTGTCTCGAGAGGTTTCCCCGTCAATACTGATTCACAAGAAACAACAAACAAACAAAACAGACAGGGTGAAACAGTAACGACCTCCGTCCATCTTCGATGCAGAGTGTAAACTCGGAGAGGGAGCACTCGGTTAGCAGTGCAAAACCCCGCACGCCAATACTGCTGGGTCACTTTAAGTGAACCTGAATATCTATTCATTGTAGTCCAAAAGATCAGACTCTAACTTGAACCACGATTGATAAGACTAACCTAGATCGACGCGGCATGAGAAATGCCAAAAAAATTAAGATCGAAATTTTTTTTAAAATAAAGTTGCCAAAAATTTCTGGTTTTTTTCTCTAACAATTTTTTGGGGGCGGGGATGGGGGGGGGGGGGGGTTGGAAAACATTAAAACATGTAGAGAATGCAAAAAAAAAAAAATTCAAAATATATTTCAAATGAATCGAATTTTTTTTTTTGAAAAAAAAGTTGCCAAAATTGTTTTCTCTAACAAATTTTTGTTGTTGTTGAGAATCACTTTAAAACATGTAGAAATCAAAAACGAAAATTCAAATATTTTTTCAAAAATGGTGCATAGCGGCCATATGGACTTTGACAATCCAAAATTTTCGAAGGCATGACCTTGGAACCATACCTAACACCCCCACGCAATTCGTCGGAATCCGTCCAGGGAGTTTTTCCGTAATACTGTTTCATCAAACAAACAAAACAAACAGACAGGGTGAAAACGTAACTCCGTCCATCTCGATGGCAAGTTAACTAGAAGGAACCTCCGTAGACGCATACTCCGCCACGAAATCCTGATCCACGAGAACAAGGTTGCAGGTAATGAGACAGCGATTAAACTTCACAAACTATGTTATGTCGTTTGTGTGTACAGCTGTTCTGACACGATTATTCTGTGTGTTTAGTCATTAAGCTTAACATATCATTTTCTTTGCTAACACCACCTCACCCCTCACCTCTCTCTCTCTCTCTCTTCTCTCCTCCTCTCTCTCTCTCTCGCGTCTCGTGCTCTCTCTCTCCATCTCTCATTCTCTCTCTGTTGTTGTTGCCCCCCCCTCTCTCTGTCCCCTCCGTGCTTCTCCTCCAAAAAAATGCAGCACGTCCTCCTTCCCACCACTCTGCTGCTGCTCTCTCTTCTCTCGTCTCTTCTCCTCTCTCTCCTTCCTCTCTCTCTCTTCGTCTCTCTCTCTCTCTACTCACTCTCTCTCTCCTCACTCCACACCTCCTCCTCTCTCATCTGTCCTAACCCCCTTAGTTATAGCAACGTTTTAGTGAGGCATCGCTCTCTCCAACCTTAATCCTCCCCCTCCTATTCCTCCACTTCTCGTCTCCCCTCTTCATCCACTCTCTCCTCTCTCCCTCCTCCTCCCCCTCCCTTCCCTTCCTTTCTGCCCCCCTCTTTTCCCACCGTCTGCTCCGCTCTCTCCCTTCCTCTTTATCTTTAACCCCCCCACCTTAATACCCCGTCAGTCCATAGCGACAGTTGTATTTGCTTGTGATAATATAAAGGAACCAGCGCATCACAAATAAACTGGCATAATGTTTAGGATAAAATCGAGACTCACACAAAGTGCTATATATCAAGTGAAAATCTACTGTTTGAAAGAATTTATAGCAGGAAAATTACCTCTAATCTGCTAAAATTAGGAAAACAACATTGAATGCCATATGAGCCCCGTGTGGGTGCGGTTTGCGGAGCAGATCAAGAATGGTATTCTGTGGATATAGTTGTATGTGATCAGTAATAAAATATGAAGAAAAAAAATCGGAAAACCCCATTTTATCATCACAGATACTGTAAACAATGTTCAGAATGACAGGACATGCAGAGCCCATACTAACGTCACAACCATAGTATGGGACTGTGAGGCCTCAGGAAAAGCAAACTCTAAGAAGGTAAAGACATGGCCACCTATCCATGCAGTACAAACTACCTTGGGATATTTACACCAGCTGAAAATCAGCCTCGTGTCACGGCAATAACATGAATTCGCGAATTCTGCATATCCAGTGTGACTTGCATGACATTTTTAACCTGTATCTCAAGGTGGTTCTGCTCTGTTGGGTTCGGCACATTGCCTATCTTGTTGCCGGGTAGCATCATTTTGAAGCAACAGCGTTCTGCTGTTGCTTGCGGCCTTTAATAGTGCTGAGTACAAGCAAGGAAGCAGCAACGTAACCATTTTAAAGCCTTTGGTAGACTCACCCAGGGTGCAAACTGCCCGACTCCCAGAAATCAGAGTGGAGACGCTCTAATCATAGCACGATTTCGTTCAAGTGACTTTGAATTATATGTGTATGAATTAAATGATCTGGTTAAGTTTGTAATCCTCTCCCTCTGTGAATAAACCAATGAAGATGAACTGTGTAAACACAAAGATAATCTTCCGAAAAATGTTTTTATTATTACAAAATATGAGCTTATGCAAGAATGAGGTCTTCTTCTTCTTGCATAGGCAGCTTGGCTGCCAGGAACTATCATTTTTTTGGGCACGACGGATGCCATTGATGCTGCTACCCCAATACCAGTACCAGGTACTCATTTCGCCGACCTCGAAGAGATGACAGGCTTTACAGGTGGTAAAGGAAAGGATCATCTCATCTCATAATGTTGGAACATACAAAGAGTGCAGAGCCAAACTGAGGCCCCATCAATGGATCAACCAGCTCAATCACCTCTGAAACATAGAAAAGAAGCTCTGACCTCTTCACAGACATTAAAGTCGTTGGAGATTCAATGGTTATCATCAAAAGAGTGGCTCATCCACTCTCACAGCACAGACGCTCCTGGTGTTTCCGAGCAATCTATACTTACCTCTCTCACAATCATATTCATTGCTACTTCTAAAATCCTGATCGAGTGTGACTGATAATAGGTATTTCTATTATATATCATATTTGTGCTACAAAATCTGGAGATTGTACGACAATTCTCTCAGCTCCAGGAATCTCTGATAATTCAACATCGAAGTCAGTTTTGAAATTAAATTCCGTCACACATTAACTAATTCTGTTATACCTGTCATATAAACTCTCTTCCACTATAAGGAAGGCTGACTCTAGATGGATTGCACATTCTTTCCTTGATGTTCACTGAAAACAATCATTTCACAACCACAGAAACTGCACAAGGAAGTAGCCTGAAATATTGATCCATGAATTGGTGACTTAGAACCTCTTGTCATTGTTGTGGCTCAAGTGAGCTTCCTTTGCCTTGCAAGGTCAGGTCAGGTGTGGTAGCATCGCTGTGTCCATTTCCACCGTACTCCAGGGGCCTCCGTCTGGCCATCCCCCACGGCAAGAACGCCTGGGCCCATCTCATCCCTTGAGATGCCGATCCACCTGGTGCAACCACCGAGGCCACATGGTCAGCCCATTGGCATCCTCCACTAACGAGATCTCCCTCACGGAGAGAATCTATGAGCAGGATCAGCATCAGGAAAATGATGCGCATATCCCATACAGCTGCAGGTATGCCTATGAACTATGCAGGTAACAAATTATCTTGAGTCTCAGCAACCGCTCGTTGGAGACAAAGTTCAATCAGTGATAGCCAAGGATCTCCGAAGAGACCTGCCATCAAGGAATAAATCTCCATCTCAGATCCCTGGTCAGAGTCCAAGTTCATCATCCGATAGAGACAAGATTGAAAGCAACAAGGACCTGACGACTAGACTGTCGTCTCTAGCTGCACAGCTACCGACAGTGCCTACCCCTATAGATCCCAGTGAATTGATGAACTCCCTAGGCCCAACCCAGACATCTTATTACTTCTGGCTCACAGCCAGCAGAACATGACATATCACTGCCAAGGTAAGTGGAATGGCCCATGACCTCAACATCCTCAACCACAAACATGTACAGACTAAGATAGCAGCAGCCGGAGGTGTCAATGAAAGCCTGGATCTTAGTTTCGATCACAGGAAACCCGTATCCCAGTGGCTCTAACTCCTTCATTCAGCACCTGAAGTGTCCCCAGAAGAATATTACAGGAGTGTCCGCAAAGATTGACTGCATCATCCTGTTGAACATGAAGTCAGACGATCTTGACATTCCCAAGACGATGCACCGCAGCGACTATCACTCTGACTATCCTCCCCGAATCCAGTCCATACAAGCACTGAAAAGAAATGTGGGGCAGCACAGCACCCTGACAAAACTCCAGTAACAATCTGGAAATAAGTCAGAGATGATATCGACCCAATCTCAGTTCCAGAGTATATGTTCAGGGTCAGATTGATCAGTTTTGGGCACCCCACAAAGACCAAGAATCCTCCAGAGGGCATCCCGATTCACTGAAACTACAACACTTTTCAGAGATCAACATAGGGCTGCTAGCAATCCCTGCCGAAACTCCATGCTGCATTCAGTGATGGACCCGAAGAGCAAGGAATACAGTCAATCAGTTGACCCTTTGGGGTAAAGCCTGATTGCTCTGGGTGCAAATGCTCACCAGATGCGTGGGCCGAATGCAATTCAAGAATCTCCAAGCAAAGACCTTGCCCAGACACTGAGAGCAGCGCAAGTCCACAACAAAATTAAAAATGTCAAACGATGTTCGGATGGTAATCCATAGCAAGACGTGGCGTCATATTTTGTGCATTGAATGTTGGTGTCATATCCTATCTTGTTTGATATTTTTGGAGATTTTTATCCCTCCATGTTTTTACGTTTTCTTACATGTAAGTTCAACGTCTGCACAATGAAACCTGCATGTGAAATTTTTAAGAAGAATGCTTTAACTGGGGATGGATTAAGTGACTTTTAAGCTAACTTGTATATTGAAATTAATTACGTCTCCTTTGCTTCAAAAAACTGGTGGCATCTGTCAGTCGTCTTTGGACTATGTTCTCCTCTCCATCCCCTCCTTCACTTCAAATAAGCACCATGGCCGACTTACTTGTGAGACAGGCCAAGTGCCTCGAGATAATGTGTTTGCTTCCAATCTTTGTGTCCCCAAAGGCCCACCAATCACTATCTGGTAAGCCACCCTATCAGTCACACCCAACTGTTCCTGACTCCATGTATTTTTTCAGCTGATTAGGTGGCAAAGTTCTGGCAACCCTCAACTCTAATTCTGCAACTGGGACCAGACGGCATCAGCACACATTTCCTAAAAAACCTGCTCTGATGCTCTTGCACATTCTATTCTCCTCTTTCACCCAATAATTTGCCTGAATCATTTTCTATATGCCTGGTGTTGGCTTAATGATGAGGTTGATGGGCTTGGAATCTTAGGATCCTGAGTTCAAATCCCCCTTGACTGTTGAATGAATACCAGGTGGGGTTGACTCTGCCTGTCATCCTTCCGAGATCGTCAAAATGAGTGCCAGCTTGCTGGTGTCCTGTGTCGGAGTGGCGACCTTTCCAGGATTGTGCCCAATAGCCAAGGAGACTGCTTAGGCAGCACCAACACTCTGCACAGACTATGGTTCCAATGGATGGATGGATGGATCATCTTCTGTCTGCTTGGAAGTCAGCCAACACCACTGCATTACATAAACATGGTGCAAAAAACGGATCCTCTTAACTTCAGACCTATCAGCCAACTCCAATCATTCAGTAAGTTCATGGAATCCATCATTGCAGTTAAAATCAAATCCGTCCATTTCCCCCAATGGCCTGATCTTCGACCATCCATTCAGATTCACACCCAGTCACTCTACAATGGACATGCTGCTTCTGCCAATCCCAACAATGCATGAAGGCTCTCAATGTCAGACATGACCTCAAGACTGTATTGCTATATATCTAAACCAATTGATACAGTCTGGAACCCTGCCTGCTTTTCAAACTCCCTGCCTTTGAACATACAGGGCCACCCCCCTAACAATAACCCTAACTCTAACCCAAATGCAGAATCACTGCTCACCTTCAACTCATTCGTTCTTTTTTTTCCCACCAGCTGTGGATCCAACTCCTCAGTATCTTCAATCACATCTTTCCTCGAGGCTTCAAGAGAGCAGTTCATCACCATCTCAGTCATCTCCCATCCACAAACCATATTAATTTTTTACCTCATTAAACCTTGTAAACCCCACCTCTTCAATTTCCAGTTTTTCCGTCCACTTCTGTGATTGAGAGTTTGCGGTTGTATCCATCTTGTTTCACCTGTCCTCCCCAGCATGCATTCTTCCTCATAGCCCTCATTGTCCAAGTCTCCCTCTCATTTTGTCCATCAACCCTACTGTTGGTATGCCTGGTGTTGGCTTATATGATTCGGGTGGTGGGCTTTGGATCCTAGGGTGCTGAGTTCAAATCCCACTCAACTGTGAATTAATACCAGGGGGTTAACTCGCCTGTCATCCTTCTGAAGGTCGGCAAAATGAGTGCCAGCATGCTGGTATCGCTGTGTCAGAGTGGCGACCCATCCAGGATTGTGCCCAATAGCCAAGGAGACTGCTGAAGCAGCACCAATGCTTCTGCACAGAGGATGGTACCAATCTCCTCCTCCCGCTACTGTTGTTGATTCCCTCCTCAATTATTTTACTGTTCCTTTTGCTCTGTTAAGTCCTGATCCATTCTGTGTTCTAGCTTCCTTCAAGAGCCTCAGCACTGGATACAAAAAAAAAATATTTGGCTCTAATAAAAATTAACCTTCTTCATTGACGCACCTTGGGAGATGCATCATTAAAGGCAGATCCTTCCTGCACAAACTTTTATGGGTTACATTATTATTTTCTCCATGAAGAAGCCAAGGCTCATACAAAAGCTAATGACGAAAGATACAAGTTAATACAATACTGTCATTTACCCAGATTGTGTCACCTCCTATATAATCCTTACAATCACACCAACGTATCTTTGTGGCCTTGTAGTTCATGTCCTTCTAATTTTCCTCCTCATTAAACCATCTCTTACTTACTGCAAACTTCATCATACTACTCATTATCTACTTTAGCTTCAAGCTTGTTCATCTTGATAAACTCCTGGAGTAAAATGGAATCTTTTAAAACCCTTCACTTGGCTGCCCTTATCAAATCATGTTATCAGTTGCAGTCGCTCAGTTTTACAATTTTCCATATCTCTCTCCAACTAAAAAAATAATAGCACTAATTATTATCAATCCTCCCATTCGGTCATCTGATGTTGGCTTAATTGTTAGTGTGGTGGGCTTGGATCCTAGGATCCTGAGTCAAATCCCACTCGGCTGTTTAATTTTATCAGGTGGGGTTGACTCTGTCTGTTATCCTTCCGAGGTTGGCAAAAATGAGTGCCAGGGGCCGGCAATGTTTTGGTGTCCTGTGTCGGAGTGGCGACCTGTAGAAGGATTGTGCCCCAATAGCCCAGGAGACTGCTTCGGCAGCACCAACGTTTTGCACAGAGTATGGTCCCAATGGATGGATTTGGTCATCCACGCAAACACAATTTATGGAGTTGTATTTCTCCACACGGAGTCACATAATCTTTGAACAAGTCTATCTCATTTCGACCGGCTAAAACGGTATTTGTTTGTACTATTTACATTTCCTTCTTTATTCTGACATTTATACTTGCCACTGAATATTTCAAATAGCCTACTCACACTGTGGGATATTAAAAGTAACAGAGTGTGTCTTGTCTTTCCTTGAAAACAATATAGTGCTTTGGTGTTGTGAATCAACTTGTAACTGCTTCTGAATTAACAAACTCTTTATCCCGCATCCCATGCAGCAAAACCTTGAAAATGACTCCGGAACACAACTTGAAACCGTGGGCAGGACCCCAAATCGAAAACAAGTGGGGCCGCTAGGCACAGGAAATTACTTATTCACGACAAATTAATGAACTGCTGGCTCCTCGCCACGTACATAAACATACTGCACTCTTCTAATCCGAATCCAATTCGCTAAATAATTAGATCTGTTGGGACATGTCACTGCACAAATCTCCATGTTTAACATGCTCAAGAAAAGAGGGCAAATTATTCACAGAATCACAATACAGTAATTGATTGCTACTAGCACATCAAATACCTTTCGATCTTATTAGTGTTCATTAGATCATTACTCCCATTGTGTCTGTTTACTTCTTTTGATACCCCTTGCTTTCTTAATGGTACCATGAAGAAAGTCATATCTACTCTTTTTTTTCTCTTGATGTTCATTCCTCCTCAGTCAGGTATTAAACAAACAAAAAGAACAATGGTGAGAAAGGAGGGTTTGCATACATCTGTTCGAGAAAAGATTAAATTACTGGCTGACCACCTCCATCTGTTACTGAAATGGTGGACCCCATCCAGCATCAGGGTGCTTTTTGAAGATGAGGAATGCCGACATCAGAAAGCGTCTTTCCAGGATTATCTCACCCATGAGATTGACTCATCCACGCAATTTTATCAAGGTAACCACTTAAGATACCTCTTTTGCTCTGACAAAAGACCTGCAGCGCCTGAATAAATCAACAGCACCTCGCTTCTATACAGAAGTAAACTTCGAGTTGATAAAAATCCATTGTTTAACTTGTCTTCCAATTCAGACCGACAATAGGCTTTCAGAAAGACTTGTGTTCCATGTACGTGCTTAAAGACAGACGAGTACTCTGTGATAGACACCATTGAATATTTAAGATCGACAAGTAAGTGTTGGATAAAGATCAAAACATTGAATACCAGATAATTGAAATTTGTGCTCAAAGTTTAAAACGAAAAAATCTAGGACACTCGGTGGAGCGATACCTCTGCTACGTAATGCCTGATCCATGAGAACATATCGGCCAGTACATTTTGAAAAATCATGCTATGCAGTACTACATCGTTTTTGGCCCATCTCTCGATGGTGAACAACACTTTAAAGATTAATAATTACTGTATCCTGATCCGGATTGCGATCTTCACCAAAATCGAATCAATTCGGCCTTTTGACACACCCAACATGTCCACCAGGTTTCATCCGAATAGTCCACAAACTTTTGAGATATCGTGCTATATATCGTTTCACCCTATCTCTCATGGTGAAGATCACTTAAATATTATTGAGATCCTCATCCGGATCAGGATCTTCAGCAACATATGAATCAATTCTTCTTTATCACACACCCAAACATGTCCACCAATGGATGGATTTGGCTTAATTGTTAGCGTGGTGAAACAGTGAAACAGCAAGTTTCATCCGAATCGTCCACAACTTTTTGAGATATCGTGCTATATATCGTTTTTGGCCCTGGTATATATAGATAATATAATGGAAATACTGATGCCAACACGGGAAGCAGCAATGGGTGTCGTGGTTTTCAAGTGCAGAGTTTTTGAAAACGCTCAGTGAAGAGGATGACTTCATCAATAGGAGAGAAGTTAGCATCTCAGGCCTATATCCTAACATAATTGATGATGTACGTTCTAGGAAACGCATGCATTTCAAAGGATAGGTGTCCCGAGGACAGTTACTTCCAATTAATATACGCATGTAGATAGACCCCTACTTTGTTTAGTGGGAAAACAAGGGAGTGCGTTTGTGATGGTCTAATAGTTAGGTATTAAATCATTTTCCCCTCCATTTCAGCCCCACTCTTTTTCTTTTCTGAGGCAAAAATCCATGACGTGCGCTTTGGACTGGACTATCGCTTTGAGCTTCCATGGTCTACCCGAAACCAGACATGACGGCGAGTCACGTACGCTTTGGCACCCAGGTGGGTGGCTGTGCCGGCGTCTGCCTGAAGCCCGCCCAGGCTGGCGGGCCATGTGGGGGTCAGAGCCAGTCAGAACGCCCGACTCGGGCGATATCGTGGATTTGGCATGGCCCCCCCCGAGCTTCTTCTCTTCTTCTTTCGGCTGCTCCGTAGGGTCGCCACAGCGGTCATCCGTATCCGCATAGTGATTTGACAACACCAGCCCTTCCTGACGCAACCCTGGTCGCCTCTTTACGACACAGGGATATGGTACACCTATTTACCGGGTATACACGGCCCAGTACCGGGGTATACACTGGTATACCCCTTCCCCGAGCTCCGGGCTCTATAAAACACAGAGAAATCCTCCGTGTAAGTTGGGTGTGAGAAGTGTGTGTTTGTGTGGGTGTTTTCACGCGGAGTGTTCCTGCTTCTCCACTCCGCCCACATCTCGCCTCGGCGGCCGCCTCCTGTTCCTCGCTCCGCCCACACAACGTCGACGAATCGCTCCTGTTCCTCGTCTCCCACCCACATACGTCGACTCTGCCTCCTCTCTCTCGACTCACCTACCTGGTTCCGCGACTGCTCACCCCTCGCCCTCTGGACTCCGCCCTTCTCCACTCAAGCTCTCCCTTCAGAACCCGATTTCCACACGTGTGGCTTGGACCAGAGACAACGCAACTATGTCGGGTACCTGCACGGAGCATCCCTCCCCCGAAACGCCCAGGTACCGAAAAGCTATAACCTCAACTCCCTCCCTCCCTGGCTGCAAAAGTCCCTTTTCATTGGGGTTTCTTTTCTGTTGTGTGTCTGAGGTTGCTGGCGCCTGTCTGTTAAGTAAGCCTGTAGAAGATCTTATTGTTACTCTTATTAATCTCGCGTCAAGTCTGCACTGTGTCTGCTTTAGTAAGTGCTTGTATTATTCTCGCACCCACACCTTTTCCCTTTTCCCTGGTTACATACCCAATAAATCTTTGTTTGCCACATGCTTTCCTCGCTTCCTTGTTCATAAATCATTGTTATTAGGAATGTTCCAGCTCGCTTTGTCTTTTCTTTCATTGGTCAGCATGGTTCAAATCTAAGTTTAGCCGGGTCTTTATCCAATATCCGTTACTTCTAGCTGGTACATCCTTGGCAGTGTCGATCGCTGCATCCGATCCGGTAGAGTGATCCGGTTCAGACAAGGCGTACGAGGCGTGATTCCCGGTAATTAACCACGTGGTTATTTAGTAACCCGATTCCATAGACGGAGGACCCTAGGTCACGCGCTGAGTTTTTGGCGTCACGTCGTTAAGCGACCCGCCACGTCACGGAATTATCACGTGAGCGATCGGCCTACAATTCGGGAGTCGGTGGGAATCGACGTAGTGTAGACGTAATCACGACTTCCCCACCTAGTGGTCTTCTCACCTGACCCGCCCGGCCCGCAACAATATTACCAGATTTATTTGCAATGCCTGTTTATTGTTACTAGCAAATACAACCCGTAGCTTGGCTGCAGGGGGTTAAAGGGCGGGGTGGGGGGTGGAGAAAGGGGAGGAGGGGAGGCAGAGAGATTGAGCAAAGGAGGAGAGGGAGAGGAGGGAGATGAAGAAGGGGGGTTAGAAAGGGGGTAAGAGTGAGGAAGGAGGGTGGTGGAGGTGGGGAGAGCGAAGCCTCATCAAACATTGCTATACACTGCAGAGAGGGAGGGGTGCGAGGAGGCTGTGTGTGTGTGTGTGTGTTGTGTGTGTGTGTGTGTGTGACGAGAGAGACAGACAGACAGAGATAGACAGACAGAGACAGACAGACAGAGACAGATAGAGACAGACAGCACAACAGAGGTGTGTGCGAGGAGCGGTTGTTGTGTGTGTGTGTGTGTGTGACAGAGAGAGCAGAGACAGACAGAGATAGACAGACAGAGACAGACAGACAGAGACAGATAGAGCAGACAGCAACAGAGGTGTGTGAGGAGAGTGCTGAATTTTATTCAGAGGGGAAGGGGAAGAGGAAAAATAAGAGAGAGAGAGGTGAGGGGTATAGCGTGGGGTTACATTGTGACGGAATTGTAGGCCGTCGCTCACGGATAATTCCGTGACGTGGCGGGTCGCTTAACCGACCGTGGACGCCAAAAACTCAGCCGCGTGACCTAGGGTCCTCCCGTCTATGGAATCGGGTTACCTAAATAACCACGTGGTTTAATTACCGGGGAATCACGCCCTCGGTACGCCTTGTCTGAACCGGATCACTCTACCGGATCGGATGCAGCCGATCGACACTGCCAAGGATGTACCAGCTAGAAGTAACGGATTATTGGGAATAAAGACCCGGCTAAACTTAGATTTGAACCATGCTGGACCAATGAAAGAAAAGACAAAGGCGAGCTGGGAACATTCCTAATAACAATGATTTATGAACAAGGAAGCGAGGAAAAGCATGTGGCACAACAAAGATTTATTGGGTATGTAACGCAGGGAAAGAGGAAAGAGGTGTGGGGTGCGAGAATAATACAAGCAACTTACTAAAGCAGACACAGTGCAGACTTGACGCGAGATTAATAAGAGTAACAATAAGGATCTTCTACAGGCTTACTTAACAGACAGGCGCCAGCACACTCAGACACACACACAGAAAAAGAAACCCCAATGAAAAAGGGACTTTTGCAGCCAGGGAGGGAGGGGAGTTGAGGTTATAGCTTTCGGTACCTGGGCGTTTCGGGGGAGGGATGCTCCGTGGTGCGGTACCCGACAATAGTTGCGTTGTCTCTGGTCCAAGCCACACGTGTGGAAATCGGGTTCTGAAGGAGGAGCTTGAGTGGAGAAGGGCGGAGTCCAGAGGGCGAGGGTGGAGCAGTCGGCGGAACCAGGTAGGTGGAGTCGAGAAGCAGGAGGCGAGGTCGACGTCATGTGGGTGGAGACGAGGAACAGGAGGCGATTCGTCGACGTTGTGTGGGCGGAGACGAGGAACAGGAGGCGGGCCGCCGAGGCGAGATGTGGGCGGAGTGGAGAAGCAGGAACACTCCGCGTGAAAACACCCACACCAAACACACACTTCTC
>CM068962.1:56970211-56981747 GCA_035128595.1 Eptatretus atami
CCGCAAAGCACAGGCTTCTTTCGCTCACTGCAGATCTGGGTAAATCACAAACTGGTCCAACACGTGGAACATGTCTTTCAATCGGACAAATCTCACACTCTCACTAGTCTCTCCGAAAGGACATTTATAACCCCCCACTCCCCCCCCCATTCACTTCTCAACAAACTGTGGAAGAAGTCCTTTCTTTGAAGCTTCTGGGTCTCGCTATCTGCCATGACCTTTCCTGAAGCCACATTTCAAACCTCGCGTCCAAACCAGTCGCCAACTGGGAATCCTCCATCGTGCAAAGTCCTTCCTCGGCCCACCTGAGCGTCCTGACCACTTACAAAGCTTTTGTCTGCAGCCTGATGGAGTACTGCTCTCCCCTCTGGGCTGGTGCTCCTGCCTCCCACCTTTCTCGGCTTCACGCTGTGAACCAAGGCATTTCTGATCATTGGCATCTCCCGCAATGAGGCTGAGTCTTTAGGCCTCTCACTCTCTCACCACAGGTGGTCGGTGTCTTTCTGTCTTCTACCATCTCCTCTCCAGCCTCGCCCACCCCTGCTCTCTCTGCAACTTCTCCCCACCCACATTTCCGCAGGGCGCTCAAGGTCCGCCAGCAACCCCTCGGGTAAAACTACCAAATCACGAATCACTGCTCACCTTCATCTTTCATTCCTCTTTTTCCCGCCTTGGAATAAACTCCCTCACTCTATTCAATCCCATTCTTCCCTCCAGGCTTTAAAAACAGCTTTCACCACCACCTCTATTCATCCCCCATCCAAATCCTCGATCTTTTCTACCCCGATAATCCACCCAATCCCACCTCCTTCAAATTCCCTCTTTCTTCCTGAAAGTCCCTGTAATGTTCATCTTGTATACCCCATGTTCCCTGCACCATCCTCTCCCTTCACAGATATCCTTATGTCTCTGTTCCCACTGTTTTGTCCTTCCCACTCCCGCCCCTCTTGTCTCATGTTCCCCTTGCTGTGCGTTGGTGGTTAGCTCTCACAGGAGCCTCGACAAGTATACAAAAAAAAAAGCCTGGATTCTAATTTTTGACCAGAAAACCCTAAATCCCAGCGGTTCCGCCCGCCATTCAGCACCTCGAGGGCCCCAAAGGAAATCCATTCTCTGCAAAGATGACTGCATCATCTGCAAAATCAGTCAGACATCTTGACATTCCCAAAAGATGCACCCAGCTTGATCTCTCCAAAACCCTCTCCAGATTCCAGTCCATACAAGTGCTGAAAAGTGTGGGGCCAGTACACACCACTGACGTTTCCGAGTGACAACTGGAATAAGTCGGAGATCATATCACCACATCTCACAGCCGCTCTCACATACCAGAGTTAGCTTGACATCAGATTGATCATTTTAGTGCACCCACGAAGACAGAATCCTCCAAGAGGGCATCCTGATTCACTGAATCCGAACGCTTTACATAGATCAACATAGGCTGCAAGCAGCCTCTGCCGAACTCTCGTTCTGCGTTCTGTGAGGACCCGAAGAGCAATGATATGGTCAACCATGGACATATTTGGTGAAAGCCTGATTGCTCTGGGTGCTGGTGTTTAAGCAGATTGGTGGCGAACAACATCAAGCATTATACGAGCATTGACATTGCTCGCGCACTGAGAGCAGTTGTCACCCTCGGTAGTTGTTGCACTCCTGGCTATCACCATTCCCTTTCCAGAGAGGGCAACAAGCATCTCTTCTAGTCTCTCTCTATCGAGTGCAGCCTGTGCTGCTGGTTGCATCATTGGTTGGGACGCGGCTATGCCGCTGATGCAGTGTCCCCCTACCTGTACACTGGTGCTCATTTGCCGACCTCGGAAGGATGACAGCTGTCAACCTCCTGGTGTATTTTTAATTCAGCGTGCCAACGGGGCTTGAACTCAGACCCTAGGATCCCAAGCGCCACCCTAACCACTAAGCCAACACCAGGCTTATCTCTTTCAGTCAGTTGTGATGATGCCTGTGTTCCAGCAGAGAGCAGAAACCACATGCAACAACATGAGTGCAACATTTCCACCAGCTCTTGAGAAGTTCAGCATGGATGCCACAGATCCAGGAGCTTTACCCATTTCAACTGGTTCACCGCAGCCTGTGTTTCTCAAACGAATGTGGATCACAGTTGATTGGAGGGTCAGCAATAGGGATAGTAACACCCCTGACATCTAACTCATCAGCTGGTGGATCAGCCTGGTACAGCCGATCAAAGTAATTGGCCAGCGGGCCTTCACTTCGGACTCCTCTGTCTCATCCATAACTCCATAACCATGAAGCTAGCAGCCTGAACTTTGCATGCATACTAAAAAAAACACTCCAAGGAAGTGCATGCCTGAAATGGGAGTTTGGGTTAATTAAAACCCCTCTTTGAAGATAATTAACGGCCTTATTTAATTATATCCTTTATCAGGCGCATTCCTCGGTCACCGCTCTCTATGGGTCTTAAGGCATATCCTAGGTAACCGTCGCTGGGGTCTGAAGCCACACTGTATTTTGGCCTGCTCAACCATGCCTTGACTTGGACAGGCCGCAACAATTTCTCAACAATAAAGATGTTTTTTCACTTTCTTCACTTGTATTATTGAATGCTTGTTCATCATAGTTACAAATTGCTGGGGATATTGCAATGCTTGTAACTATGATGATTGCTAATCGTGTCAAGTGAGCCACTTTCTTTACATTTCGTTGGAGTGCTTAAGGCACTGCAAGTGCTCTACATATTCATACTGTCACTGAATATTGGACTTCGATCGAATTGAACAAAGTTCAGGGGTCACTTGCAAGTGTTCTTAGCCACGTGTTGTTCTGCGTGCAACAGGCGGTGGCTGGCTCGCTGAAAACGTGAAAATTATTATTTTCATGACGTTTCCTCTTTTTGTACGATCTTCCCTGATTATGACCTGTCACTTCGGCATAGAGAAATACAAATAAAATTAAACGTTTCTGTTTTTAAAGTTTATTCAAACCGTTGCTTGTGAAGCCATTTGGCATGCGTTCAAGTTTCAACTGGCAATACCGCAGTTCCATACTGGAGGTAGAAAGGCAATATAAATTATATGATCACAATGAGTAAAAAAATATTTCAGTTGTGAAATAATGAATCGCCATATCACGGCAGGAAAGCCGAGAGGTACGCTTGCTTGCTATGTGTTAGCCTGGATTCGAATCCCAACCCAGCTATATAAACTGTTCAACGCAGTGTTTCATAGGTTGGGTGATTCATCAAACTGTGTGCCCTCTCTCTTGGATGGATGATAAACTGCGGTGTGAAATCTGCCGGTGTGGAGTGTCCGGTCTTCACTCTCCCTCCCTCACCCCTCTCCCTCCCTCATCCCCTCCCCTCTTCCCGTTCTCTCTCCTTCCCTCTCTCCCTCTTTCCCTCCTCTCCCTTTTCTCCCCTCTCTCCCTCTTTATACCCTCTCCCTCCTTTCCCCTCTCCATCTTTACCCCTCTCTCTCTTTCCCCTCTCCCTCTTTTCTCCCCTCTCCCTCTTTCCCCCTCTCCATCTCACCTCTCTCCCTCTTCACCCTTGCACCTCTCACTCCCTTCCCCACCCCTCTCTCTCCCTCTCAACCCTACGCTCTCTCGCTCTCCCCCACTCTTCCTCCAACCCACTCTCCTCACACATCTCCCCCTGCTCCCATGCATACAGCAACGTTTCGTGAGTGTTGCCTCCTCACTTTCCTTCTCCTTCGTAGTTGCCTCTCCCCTCCCTCCGTCCTCTCCTCCCGTCATCTCCTCTCCACTCCCTCAGTCCTCTCCTCAACACGCCCTCAGTCCTCTCCTCACACTCCCTCAGTCCTGCTCCTCTCTCCACTTCTCTGTCCTCTCCTCTCCTCGCCACTCCCTCCATGCCTCCCCCGTCCTCTCCCCTCGCCTCCAGTCCTCTCCTCTCCTCTCCTCTCCACTCCCCTACTCCTCTCTCTCCTCTCCCCCAGTCCTCTCCTCTCTCTCTCTGTGCTCTCCTCTCTCCGTGCTCTCCTCTCCTCTCCTCCTCCCTCTCCCTTCGTCCTCTCTCTCCCTTCCCTCGTCCTCTCCTCTCCCTCCGTCCTCTCCTCTCCCTTTCCTCCTCCTCTCCTCTCCCTCCGTCCTCTCCCTTTCTCCGTCCTCTCTCTCCCTTCTCTCCTTCCTTCTCCTCTCTCCCCTCCCTCTTGTCCTCTCTCTCCCTCCCCTCCCTCATCCTCTCCTCCTCCTCCCTCTCCTCCGTCTCTCCTCCCAGTCCCTCCCCTCCATCCTCTCCTATCACGGCCCTCTCCTATCCTGTCCTCCCAGTCCCTCCCCTCCATTTCACTCCTATCAGGACCTCCCCTCCATCCGTTCTCCCATCCCTCCCTCCATCCTCTCTCTGTCCTCTCCTCCCAGTCCCTCCCCTCCATCCTCTTCCTCCCAGTCCCTCCCTCCGTCCTCTCCTCCAATCCCTCCCCTCCGCCCTCTCCTCTTCCTACGTCCGTCTCCTCTCCCCTCCCTCCTTCCCCCCCCCCCCCCCCCCTTCCTCCCTTCGCTCTCCCTTCCTACTCGCTCTCCTCCTCCCTCTCTCTCTCCCTCCCTTCCATCTCCCCCTCCTTTCATGTCTCCCCCCCCTTAATACCCCCATCAGCCTCCTTAATATTTGCAAGCAGTTAAACAATTCTTCCAGAAAGCATATACAATGATGTAGTACTAAGATTTTTTTTTAATTGCCAAAGTTCCAAATTACCACCCATCTCAAAACAATTTGTTGTCCCTCGTGCCCAGTATATATTTGCACTTTTTGTGCCGAATATAAAGAAATGCGTCCATTCATTTTCAAGTGTGAAGATTCAGGACTGATGCATGATGGATAGATGGATGGTCTGACATGCCTCAATATAAACCCCCAACTGGCTCGTGCCCGGCTGGGGGTTAACAAAGCAGCGGCAAACACAAACTGAGCTGTCTCCAGTTGTACGATTTCATGTAAAATGTAACAAATAAACACAATAAACACTAAACCCCCAAAAATCTGTTGACTGTTATGTATCAATTCCAACCAAGGACCTGAATGGGCATTCAAGCCAAAATGTCGAGAAAATACTGAATGACGTTTCTAAACATAAAGGTAAAACCAGATCACTGGTTTTGTCAAGCGATAGCTAACAACATCCTACAAAATGTAAGAGGAATGTTGAATATGATGGTGGAAATGAAACAGACGAGAGTGGTTAATTTCCGTCGCAACAACACTCGATCGACTGCGGCTTCCAAAACCGTCCGAAACTGACAATAGTCGTATCGACCATAATGAGGTGATGTTGAAGGTCACAGGCATGCCGTCTCCTCTAGGGCTCACTATTGTGTCAAACAAAGGAATGGTATGCACATGGAGAGAAGGAATCGATGTTCACAACCTGGATGTGCTTGTGCTATGTGGAAGGAAAGGAATTCGGGCTGCACATTCAAAGAGTGAAGTTCTCCAAGAGTATTTTCTTTCACAATATTTGCTGCTTTTTCCCAGAGAATAGTTTTTTTTTTCTAGTCCTTCTTGTTCTACTCTTCTGTGAGACTACCACAACCAGAAAGGTGACATCCACACCAACAAACAAGGATGAATCGATGCAGCTACACTTCTGTGTTGACAGGTGAAGTTAGAACAAACTTTTTTTTTTTTAAGTTGGAGTGAATGAGCAACTCAATTGACTGAGGACAGACTGATAAGTCTCTGTCTTGATGCAGGCATATGGGGACAATCTTACAGGAGCCAAAATGTTTTTTCAACAGTCTGTTTGTTGCAAAGCCGATGATTGGGTCATCATTTGCAATATTATTCACCAGATGAAATCAGGCATTTCTATGTATTTTATATAAATGTAGAAAGTGCTCTGAAATTTGCCAATGGATTTGCCGGGACCACAAGCAGTTTGCATTAATGGCACATTGCACACAAGGACTGATGGAGCTTCTTGGACAGTTGGTCAGCACAGCCTAATCACCAGGTATAGGTTTAAGTACTCAAGTCCTTTTAATACAAATATCAGGATTGATTATATTTAGTGATGTATGAAGATGCACAGTCGGTGTGCTTGTGCACTGGGTGGTTGTCATTACAAATAAATGTATTGCATTCATCGTTTTTCCTGTCCCGTTTACATTCCCTTCCATTTCCGTTTCCATTGTTGCTATCAGAGAGGAGGGGGGGGGGCATGGTCATGAGGGCTAATTGACCACTTGGGGATGATCCCCATGGCTCTGTGATCGCATTGCAAGAACAGTCAAGTTGATTGCCCCCAAAAATCACGATTGTTAAACTACCCCCGTTCGATTTACGTTTACACACAGATGTCCAGCAGAACAAGATAGGACCAGGTCATGTTACACAAATGTGTACTATTCAGCAGTCAATCAAATAAAATGAGTAAGTGTGTGGTGGTTACGTCTTCAATTTCTTCAAAACACCCAAGTTGTTTGTTATCCAAAAACTACTGCACATATAAACTGGGAGTTCAAGTCGAACACCTTGACCCCCGAACAGTCTCGAGAAAGAGGAGGACATGCAAAGCTGTGGACGGCACATTTCATTGCTCGAGAATGACGTAAAATGCCGCTAATATTTTTGTCCAAGTACTAAAAAATGGAAGGTTTTCTTAAAAATGTCAGAAGGTGATTTGTTCTGCAGTGTTCAAGTATATAATTCAATTGAAATAAAATAAGATTTGAAGGTTGTAGAAAAAACTTTTTTTGGAAGTTTCACCGCTGTTGATGCAGTGTCATTACACACCAATTTAACACATTATGTGTGCGTTTAGTCCTTTAAGGCACCATTAACCAGAGTTGGTGTCAAAGCCACCAATGGCTCTGCCTGTTTTATACATGTATCGTTTAAGGATAGGTTCTAATATATTTTTGTTATAAAGCATTGTAGTGAGGTCTGATCCAAATAATTTTAAGGCAATATATGTATTTGTATATAGTATCAGATAAAAAATAGTGTGGGTAGATAAAAAACATTAGAAGGAAATAACTTCCCAAAACACTTTAACATTTTCACACTCACACTGACGCTCACGGCGGGGTATTGCTATAGCTCTCTTGTTCTTTCGAACGAGCGACTAAAACGTAGTTTCCTGAGTTGGAATGATTTCAATTTGTTTGATTGCAGACGAACAGAAAGACTAAAAAAAATTGTATCCTCATCTTCTCTGAACAAACAACTCAGGACAAGATTCTGTCCATTTGCTAAACTCAGAGCAATAACTATGCGCGAAAACTGAAGGATTTGTGTTCCGATTTGTTCAAAATAAACAATTCAATTTAAATCAAGTCATTTTCGATCTTAAACTAACAGTTTGTAGACAGACATCAAGACAGACAGACAAGTGACCAATTGCTTTCCTGCTTTTCACTTACGGTATGCATGCGGGGCAATAATCCGCAATGCCTGCCAGTCCTTCATTCGAAGAAATAATGTGTGAAAAATTTTACTAAAGAAAGACAAAAGATGTCAAAAACACAAAAGGAAAACCTAATTTAGAACTCCATTCTTTTCCATAGTTCGTGCTTTTCACATGACGACTGCAGGTTCTGGATAATGCTGAAAAGGTTTGAGTGGTAAAGAGAAGGGAAGCATGCAAGTTAAATTCTGGGCATTTTCTATCGGTATAATGTATTAAAAATTCAGTGCCTGGCAAAGGTCAATGGCCACTGGAGACAGACATGATCGACAGCTAAAACATGGCGACAGAACCACAATACTGCTCAATCTCATCCTGATTTCTTCCCAATGTCACTTCGCTCATGACTGACTGACTTTCAAATGATGCAAAGGTATCGCTTTGAGTTGAGTTCACTTCTCTGTCGTGACCTTCTGTGCTCCCAAAATGTCTCTCTGACTATCCCAAATTGCTCAGTTCTTGACCGCATCTGGTGTCTATAGTTCTGTGAGTTTGTGATGAGCTCAGAATTACTCTATTGAAGTACATGTGATCGGACTGTGCAAGCCAATCCAAGGTCCATCTTGTAGCATTGTAAGGTATGGTTCTTTAATCAGTTTGTTTGCAACTCTTTTGCAGCCTAGTACGCATGAAGCACTGGCTTGCGTGCATTTTGTTGGATAACCGACAACACGGTACTGTGCGTCTTTGACATACAGTGTTTCGTTATATCTGGTTCGAGTGATCACATGCCACACAAGAAGATAACGCACAGTATCTACGATAAAAAAAAGAAGAAGTCTGTTTGAGATATGGTAAAGATGACAGCACCTTGATTGGAACTGTCTTGCTGAGTTGGCTTTGGTACCTCCACTATAAATTTGTCAGAGTTGTGTTGTCGCGCGCAGAGGGAATTGGCAGTTTAACAATCTGTGGATGGATAATCTAAGGGGACACAAAATTACCTGTGTATAATGTGCTGGGAGCTACGTTGATGTACTTATTTTGTTCGAGGCGAGCAAGACGTGAGTTAATGAAAGACAAAGAGAGGAGAAGGAGAAGAGAAGAGAAGAGACACCAGAGACAGAGACAGGAGGAGAGGAGAGAGAGAGGGAGAGAGAGAAGAGGAGAAGAAGAGGATTGAGAGAGAGAGACGAGAGAGAGAGAGAGAGAGACGAGTATGCCAGAGCCGAGAGTAACGGACAGAGAGAGAGCACACAGAGACAGAGACAGAGAGGGAGCAGAGAGGCAAACAGGAGACAGAAACAAGACAGGACAGAGACAGAGAAAAATAAACTCTACTAGAATTTGATGCATAAAATTGTTAGTCTCGTTCTGCTGTATGTACAATCGATATTCTCAGGAGACGTTTCCAACTAAAATAAAAACATTTGAAGTCCACAGATTCAATAAGTGCAATCTGATGGAGCATTACTGATGCCAAGTCCAAGATGTAACAATGCGATTGCTTCCTCGAATGAGGCCTCTATTAATGAAAGTAGCATTTCTTTCTCATATATTCATACAGACATTGAGGTCGTTTTGAAGCGTCTAGAAGCCTGAGCCTTAAAGATGATGCTTGCATCAGTCCAGCATCTATGCTGGGGGTACTGCGATCTGTTCATAAGGAAATGGTCTTCTCTAGCAGTGAATCATTATAGGTTGATGGTACAAAGGTGAGGAATTCAGGTGAGCCTTTTGTTAAGGAGCATTGGCACTGGCTTTTGTCTCTTGCGCAGGAAGTTGTTTGCCATATAATTCATAATTTCATCTTGGAACTGTGAAAATTCACATGTGACTGTCTGTTATAATCAAGTTGTGGAAGATTTATATGGCAGTTTGTAGCCTTGATGGAGGTTTACCTTCGATGGATGGTCCAGATAATCTGTCCCATTAGTTATATGGCCCCCAATTTTAAAAAGTATTAATGTTCTCTCATTTCTGGCTGCCTAAAAACGGAATATTATAAAGCAATGTTGACAGATTGTTTGTTCTGCATTGTTTAAACCTCACGGCCTGCAATATCTATTCCCATTGTTTTTGTAATGGACTGTTTAACTCAAGGCATGCCAGCTGCCTCCTCAACTCTGTTCTTCTAAGCTCTGGTTCCATTGAGCACACTGCTGAGTCATTGAAAACAGCATTTCTGAGGGGTCTGCAGTTACACATGCGAATGAGAGAATGCTACATGGCTGCCCCATTTCTTTCAGCTTAGCTTCTTCAACTGCTGTCCTTCGAGCATGCTGTATCCCTCACAGTGTCTTAACCACTGTTCAAATCACACCTGAGGATCTTTTGTGGAGACAGGTGACCCCTCCCAGAGAACAAATTGTGATTTTCATTACAAATTACATGGGAATTATGTGCAGGAGTGAGCCATTCAGCCAGCATCAGTGCCCACACACCATACACATTTATAAATCCGTCAATAGCCTTCCCTTCGTTGTGGAGCTTTTGGCTGCCACATTGGTGCTCATTTCGCCGACCTCAGAAGGATGACGGCTGAGTCAACCCCCTGGTGTAATTTCAGCAGCTACGAGTTGAACTCAGGACCCTGGGAGATCCTCAGCAACCCACCCTAACCACTAAGTCGAATTGTAAACATGACACTATAATGGAATGGTGCCATTTATTTTGTTTTGTATATGATGCCAAGGTTGTGGAGGAGTTAGAACACAGAACGATGAGGAGTAACTGAAACTAAAACGAGAAGCACTTGATTAGGCGAATATCTCCGCCAGGCTGAACTAGTTTACATTTGTATTCCCATTGAATCCTTCACTGAAGTTAGCATTTTGCATCCGCACTGAATTTACAAGTTTCATTTCAAATTCTGCGGTCTCACTATTCTCCATGATCTTTCCTGGGGAAAGTTACATTTCAGCTGGCCTCCAAAGCCAGTCGCACTGGAGGCTCTGTCATAGCACAGTCTTCCTTGGCCACACCTGAGCTCCTGACCACTTACAAAGCTTTCATCGCAGCCTGATGACAGTACTGCTCTCCCTCTCTCATCTCTCTCGACTTCATGCTGTGGAAACCCAAGGCACATTTAGGATCGATTGTAATCTCTCCTCCCCCCCTCCGCCCACGATCTGATGCTGAGTATTGTGTCTCTTCATCTCTCTCACCGCAGGCAATTTCGGTGGGCTTTCTGTGTTCTATTATCTCCTCTCTGTCTCGCCCCCCCTCTCCTATCTGCCAGATATTGTCACCCCCCCCCCACCACCCCCAACTATTTCCGCAGGGCGTTTCAAGGGTCCTTCAGCAGCAACCCCTTCTGGTAAAATACCCAAAATCAAAATCACTGTCAGCTTCACTCTTTCATCTCTTTTTTCCTCGCCTCTTGACTAAACTCCACCACTCTTTCAATGCCATTCTTCCCTCCAGGCCTCAAAACAAGCTGTTCACCGCCATCCTCTCTATCTCTTCTCCCATCCTAAGCCAAGTCTTTTTAACTCCGGTTAATCTTGCCCAAAAACCACTCTCTGTTCAAATTCCTGGCTTTCATTCCTGCAATGTCCCTGAAGTGTCCATCTTTGCATACCCCATGTTCTCTGCCCCATCCGCTTCCCTCCACGATTTCCTTCAGTCTCTGTCCTCACTGTTTTTGCCTCCTCTCATTCCTGTTCCCCTTTGTTGTACGTTCTGCATGTTGCCTCTCATATGAGTCTCGACATAGTCTCAAAAAATAGATACAAATTAAAAAACTGGAGCGGGTCAGAGCTGGACAGAGAAGTGAGTTGCAGGAGGAACAAAGTCAGAAGACAAGACAGTTTTAAAGTTGCTAAGGTCACCACCGCCTTTGCTCAGCACGAAGCAGACCCTTGGACTAAACTTCCAGACACTTGGGATACTTTATCTTCTCTCTTTTCTCGGCTTCACGCTGTGGAAACCAAGGCATTTCTGATCATTGGCATCTCCCGCAATGAGGCTGAGTCTTTAGGCCTCTCACTCTCTCACCACAGGTTGGTCGGTGGTCTTTCTGTCTTCTACCATCTCCTCTCCAGCCTCGCCCAACCCCTGCTCTCTCTGCAACTTCTCCCCACCACATTTCCGCAGGGCGCTCAAGGTCCGCCAGCAACCCCCTTCGGGTAAAACTACCAAAATCACGAATCACTGCTCACCTTCACTCTTTCATTCCTCTTTTTCCCGCCTTTGGA
>CM068962.1:56981772-56994409 GCA_035128595.1 Eptatretus atami
AACGTATGAAAAATTTGGCGGATACGCTGGCACACGTCGAATAGTTATGGGTAGTTTGTTTACGTTAAGAGCACGCTGAAGCACGCTGAAGCATGCTGGCATATGTCAGGAGTACGCGAGCTCGTCGACAAGTTTTTTAGCATGCCAAATTTTTCTTGACGTTATGCCAGGCGTGTGACTCACACGTTCGCATACACTGGCATAGTTGTGCCACCGTTATGCGCATCGTGACACACGTCGAACACACGTACTTGTAAGTTACTTATATCGAAACACCTCGAGTAATGTTTGCGTACCCGAAACTTATTTCTAACCTAATGAGTAACGTTGCTTTGAACCTATGTGTAACGTATCTCCAACGCATATTGACGTATTAGTAGAACGTATTTGACGTCTTCTGGACGCACCACAGGAACTTTCTGAACGTGTTTCTAACTTACAGCTACCATATAATGGCTATTGGCAGCGTTTTAGGGGGATTTATAGAAAATGGGCTTTCACGGGAGGAACCGTCAGTGTTCCGACTCCATGGTTTTTTTTTTATTTTCATTTTATATTCGGCATGACGGTGATGTTGACAACTTCGATTTCTAGTGCGGTATGATTTTAAATCGTTGAGCGGCAGCCTTATTTAATGACTACGCCATTGATCGTCGCGAAACCTGCTCGCGCTATGCATTAAGTGAGACTATCGTTTGGGCATTAGTTTGTGAACGCGACAACACGCTAAGCATTCGTTGATATTAAAGTTAACATAAGTTATCGAAACGTTCTCTGTACGTTACTAATACGTATGCATACGTCAAACTTCATTATGAATACGCCCAAACTGAAAAAAACCATCAATAGTTCAGCTACGCCAGCATTTTACATACATTTTGATACGTGTCATACGCTGGCTAAAACGTCAAGTGTGACATGGCCCTGAAGAACACTTTCATTATAAGCAGGGTCATGCTATTTGAATACATATAAGCTCATATGTGCTCACTAAATCTAAAAAATAGGCGCATACGCTTATTACTCCAGATTTTACTGATACTTCTGTTTCTGAAGGAATGCATCTCGTGATATGTCACGTGTAACCAGGACAGATAAATGAAAAAACGGTCACTTCACCGAGTTGACATATAAAGTTTTTGATTTATTCTTTTTGTGGACACTGTTAGGCACATATGAGAGCTAACACCACAACGCACAGCAAGAGGAACGGAGACAAGAGGCGCTTGAGAGGGAAGGAAAAAACACAGTGGGGAACACAGACATGAGAAGATCTGTGGAAGGGAGAGGGATGGGTTGGCGTACACAGATAAAACACTTCAGGGACTTTCAGGTCCTTACACCAACATTGGGACTTAGGAAGGATAAGGCAGGGAATTTGAAGGAAGGTGTTGTTTGGGTGGATTCGTGGGGGTAGAAAAGATCGTGATTTTGGATGGGGGAGATTAAGATGGTGGTAACAGCTGTTTGAAGACTCAGAGGGAAGAGTGCGGATTGGAAGTGGGAGTTTGTTCCAAAGCAGGAAAAAGACAGGAATGAAAGTGAAGGGAGCAGTGATTCTGATATTTGTTAGTTTCACCAGAAAGGGTCATGCTGCGGACCTTGAGCGCCCTGCCGGAACATTGGGGGGGGGGGCAGATCGCAGATTGGAGGAGGGGCGGGGGCGAGGCTGGAGAGCGAGACAGTAGAAGACAGAAAGACCATCGAGCTGCCTGTGGTGCAGAAAGTTGAGAGACCCAATGACTCAGCCTCATCAGTGGAGATACCAATGATTGCTAAATGCCTTGGGTTCCACAGCGTCGAAGCCAAGAAAGTGGAGAGGCGGGAGCTCACCCAGAGGGGAACAGTTTCCACCATCGCTGCGGAGAACAGTATTTCATGTTATTATGATGTTAGAATGATGTAGAACCTGAAAAATATTGTCCACAATATAATTTGCCCTCTTTTGTTTTTCCCCAATAAAATTTATGCCTCACTCTTTTTGCTTCGTACTTTATGTGTTCAGTAATTCATTCAAGGTGGTTCACAATTGATATGACACTTCAAAATGACAAAGGCAAATTTTATCGAATCAAGCGTTTATTTGACTTTAACAAACCTGTCTCCTCAGAAGCACCCAATAATAAAAATCTATTTTGGTGACATGAGACTCCATGCAGAAGATTACTTTAACAAAAGAAAAATCACATTCTGGATCAAGCACTGAATAACAATACAGTGGAACTGATTGGTAACTGCACATCACTGAGATATGAATAAAATAAATGATTGAATTCTCAATGAAGAAAAAACATCATAACGGTGCGGTTAAAAATTTCCTCACACAAGCTTCAACATCGATTCCAATGATGTTCAGGAATTTTGTACCTTTCATTGGAATTTGAATGCAACAAAAGCATGGAAATGGTAACCCGTTTTCATTGAGCTGGCAGGCAAACGACAGATGGAATTCTCATTTTAGTGGAGGATTATACAATCCATAAATAAATGATTTCTGACCTCAATTTTACTTTTTCCCCTCCTTTCCAGAGCCATTTCCTGAGCAAGATAAATTGCGCACATTGAAAGCAAAGCAGCACTATGTTATCGTGCATTTGGGGATTGTCGTGACCGGAAATGCCACTCTTTTCGATAGAAATTTATTTATCTGCAACGGAATCGAAAAGGAGGAGATTCTGACAAGAAGCATTCCTGCTCGTAATGAGTATTTTTGTTGACTCTTATTTGTTGGTTAACAGAGGAATATAGGAACACCAATCTATTAACGTTTCTGGAAAACATTACAGCTATTACGAGCGAGGAAGATAGATACAGGGAGGGCATTTATATCTGACACATTTTGCAATCTTTTAGGTGGAAGCATCTTGGCATAACTAATTATTGTTTCTTTTGTTACAGAATACTTTAAAGTTTTTAATGATGGAGCACATTAAATGCAATGAGCATTTTTTTTTTTTAATGGCAATGACTCATGCCAATTTCACAAACCAGGTCATCATGACAGATGAGGCACACTTAGATTGGCAGATTTAACTCCACCAGATTTCTTCCTATGGGATTTCTGAAGGGCAAAGTTTATAAGGAACATCCAACATCGATCGATGAATTGAAGGCAAACATCACTGCAACCTTCCGCTCTATTGATCAGAGACATTGCTTGCAGGTAATGAACAATTATGATGATTCGCTGTCGTGAATGAAACGAATTCGAAAGCCCATTTGTCTGATGTAATTTTTTAAGAAGAAATAAACCAAAATTGATTTTAAAACTTAGAATATCGTGCCGATGCTGTGTAGAAATTTTATTTTTAGTTGGTTTCGAAACAAAAAGTCTAAAGGATAATAAACCGGCACACATTAAATGCCCCACCCTGTATAAAGTGAGACTGTTTTCTTGACAGCTGTGTTTAAATTTCATCATTAGGACTGTCAATCCGAAGGATTGTCATGTGGATGGGTCGCTAAATGCGGGCCCGCAGCGCCAGCAATGTGCTCCGTGAGATGGCCAAGCAAAAAGAGGCTGGCACCCGAGTGGAGGACGCAGCTTTTCCAGTCACTGACCCAGATGAAAGGTATAAGGATAAGAAAACAGTACACTACTCAACAGAATCCATATATCCCGCCGGGTCCCGACAAATGACTTATTTTTAACCGATTTCGGTTTCCCCCCAGGGATTTTCAAAGGGCTGACATGGTTAGCGTGTGTGGAAGGTGGAATCAGGCTGACATGTATCTTGAGAAATACCAAGATTTATCAAACGAGACAACACAATTGGAGGATCCCAGATGAAAGACTAGATCAAAAGAATGAAGCCAAATAAATAATACACTTAACCTTAGAGCTCCAAGAACTATTGAACCACATGCACTCCTGCCACACTCACACCACAAAAGGAGGGAGGATGGCAGGCAAGGGCTAGATACAGGGAGGGGTCTTCAAGTTGGCAGCTTGGGAGAAGATCCTGTTGTGGAGGGGGCACAAGCAAACTCTCTCTGCCACACCCGGCTGGGCCTCCCCTGGCCACAACTGACCTCCTACTAGTCTGAAACTCCAAACTCACTCGTCTGAACTCTCCTGCACTGACTGGTCTGCTCACTGAACTCCCTCTTGCCAGCATCCGTGCGCTGCCTTTTATCCCCTCCTTCATGGCCACCCCCTGCGCTCAAGCATCCTTTGCCATGGCCCGCACCAAATAATTGGATATCGCTGCCACCATGGCGATATCGCATGCATGAGCTGATGCCCACCGGTGCTACACAAACCAATGACATGGCACCTTTACGGCCACCAATGGCATCGTGCCCTCCATGTCCTTGTGATGGCTGGTGCCGTGCCAGTCGCCTTCCACTTAGAGCGCAGACACGAGTGGGGATTATTGGTCTGACCGAACCACTGAACGCATCCAAATTGATCCCTGTCCTACCTTGCCATCTCAAGAGCTTAGTGACAACACGGAATCCAAACTGTGGTTGGGAAAGGCTGCTGGGAAAAGAGACTTACTTAAATTAAGATTATGATTTGCAATTCCAAGGACTATTTTACTCAGCTATTTGTGTGATTGGATCACAGTGAGATGTGTTTACCATCGGGTTCTATGACACATATTCCTTTGGAGAGTCGATGGACCTCTGAAACTTCTGCAGCTTGATGGAGCACTGTTCTCCCCTCTGATTTGAACCCCTCCTCACCACCTTGCTCAGCTTGATGTCATGTAAGCCAATACCTTCAAGACCATATTGGAATCTTCCACTATTAAGCTAAATTCTCTGGCCTATCACTTTCACACAAAAGTCAGGTCATGGTCTCTCTGTCTTCTACCACCTCCTTCCTGGTTTTGAACCCTCTACGCTTTCCATGATCTGTCCCATGGGGCACCAGAGAGGAGTGGGGGGTGGGGGTAGGCAGGTGGAGTAATTATCTAGGGGCCAGACCAGTAGGAGCCTGTGATTATTCCTTCAATTTATTTTCATATAAAGATTGTTGTTGATGATAAAACACGGATGCAGCTTTATTTGTGTCTTCCTCCAAGCTCACTCAGTGAGAATCCCTAGTAGCAGATATTTTTTCCAACGACATGTGATGGGTCGACTCTCATTCGTGTTTAAACTTGCACATTATGTCACATGTACGTCGTTACGTCCAATTCCGATTCCCTCCTATTGAAGTATGGATACTACTTTCATGAATTTTGTCTGGTGGTTTTAAGGAGCCTATTTCAGTACAAAATTACCCCTGAACTTTGAGAAGTTTAGTTATTCTTATTGTAATTCCTATAATTTCATTTATGCATAGTGATTTGGTTTTTTGATAAAACTTTTCAATTTCTTAACGTTTCGACATGCCACTGCTGAACTTTCGGATTACGTTTAGCGTAGTGAAGTTAGGGTATAGCGTAGTTAGGTTACGGTTTAGTTATGCACTGAAATAGCTAATTACCGTTAATTACCGTTAACTTGTGCATATGCGTTCTCCAAGCCCATCCCTTGGTGAACTCCAGTTAGAGCAGAGGGTGGTAGGCCTCTGACAGAGAAGTCCGAAGTGAAGGCCCGCTGGGTCAGTTACTTTGAGCGGCTGTACCAGGCTGAGCCACCAGGTTGAGTTGGATGTCAGGGGTGTAACATCCCTATTGCTGACTCTCCATCAACTGTGAACCGCCTTCGTTTGTGGAAACACAGACTGCGGTTGACCGGTTGATAATAAGGTAAAGCTCCTGGGAATCGTGGCATCCATGTGAGCTTCTCATTGGTTGTGAAAGCTGTACTCATGTTGATGCATGAAGTATTTGCTCTATTTAGAGCACAGGCATCATCCCAGCTCACTGGATGAGGGGCCTTGTTGTCCCTCACTGGAAGGGAAGTGGTGATCGTCAGATTGCAAGAACTACCAGGGGGTAACGCAGCCTCTCATCCGGCAAGGTCTTTGCCTGAGTTAATTCTTGATAGGGTTCGCCACTATCTGTTTGGCAGACAAGCTCCCAGAGTAGTCGAGAATTTACACAAAGATGTCAGCGATTGACCGTATCATTGCTCTTCAGTCTCACCGAATGCAGACGAGAGTTTTGGCAGCAGCTGCTCATAGCCTATAGTTGATCTCCGCAAAGCATTTGATTCAGTGAATTGGATATCCCTCTGGAGGATTCTCAGTCTTTGTGGGGTGTTACCAAAACTGAACAATTCTAATTTCTGAACTATTACTCTTTGTACTGAGAGTGCGTGAGATGTGGTGGTTCCATCTCAGACATATTTCATTTGTTACTGGAGTTTGTCAGTGGTATGTACTGACACCACACTTTTCGTGCTTGCTGTGGATATGGATTCTGGGGAGGATGTCAAAGAGATCAAACTGTGTGCATCATTTGGAAATGGCAAAATCTCTGACCTTGATTTCGCTGTGATGCAATCATCCTTGCGGAGAGACTGGATACCCTTAGGGGCTCTTCAAGGCACCGAATGAGGAGTCGGAGCAGTGTGATTACTGGTTTTCTGGGTCAAACTAAGATCCAGGCTTTCATTGACATCTTGATGTGGCTATGTTGTAGGATGTTGAAGTCTCAGAGAGATTCACTTCCTTGGCAGTGATATTCATGTCTCAGCATGTTGGAAGCCAGAGGTTGATTGATTCTGGGTCGGGCTTGGGGAGTTAATGGATTCACTGGATCATGGGATGTGCCACTGTCGGTACCTGTGCAGGAGGACAAAAGTCCAAGTCTTTAAGTCCTTGCTGCTTCCGTCCTGCTCTACGGATGTGAGACCTGGACTTGACCTATGGATCTGAGATGTAGACTTAACTCCTTCGTCCAGGTCTCTTCTTTTCTTTTTTTGGAGAATCCTTGCTATTGCTGTGTGAAGATTATGAGAGATACTCAGATGAGATCTATTACCTGTATAGTTCATGAGTGTCAGATGCGGCTGTATGGACATGTGGCTCGATTTACTGACGTTGATCCTGCTCACTATATTCTCTCAGTGAGGAGCTTCATGAGTGGAGGAGGCCAACAGGCTAACCACATGCCTCCTGGTGCAGCAGGTTGATGGCATCTCAAGAGATGGGGGTGGGCCAGGCATCTGTTAGGGGATGGCGCAGACGGAGGCCGCTGAATACTGCCAAAAGTGGATGCAGTGATGTGCTGCTCTGGTGCAGCTCCATACATGAGCTGACCTGTCACCCAATGCAAACTGAGAGAGTTTTGGTCATTGTCAACTTTTTCATTGATTTTATTCCAAACACAGCCACAACACTGGCAGATGAATGAGTTATCGCAACTGCAAGCCCCTGAGTGTTCGATGGCAGAGCCACTGTGTCAGTCTTCCACACCATCAAGGACTCACTGGCCTATGCCTCATCCTGATTCATTCAAGGCCAGAGGTGGACAACTTGCTCGATTGTAGCGCGTCTGAGGTCATGGTGGTTGCGGCCCTTCACCAGTTCATTGATATCTCGCAATTCACCACCAAGAACCGCGCACATCAAAGGATTACGAACTCAGTGGCTGATGCTCTCTACAAAAGTATTGACATATCTTCTATCCACACACTGGCATTCTATTTTATGCACTTGCAGCAACACAATGAGAGGACATGGAGCTACACCATCTACAATCTGCAGCTGGGTTGCTTACATTCCGCGAGGTCCACTCCCAGGACAAACACTGCCATGTGTGCGATTCATCAATGGCACAGTCACACTCTTTTGTTCCTGTGGCATTCCGTATTAACAGTCTTCAACACTTTCACTCACTCATGCACCCGGGTGATTGAGACCAGCGACTCATCACCATGCCACTCTGTCTGGCCATGCATCAACGCCAACGTGCGTCATTGGGCCAAGCAATGTCTTCAATGTCAACGCTCCAAGATCCAACATCACACTGTAGCACCACTTAGTAGATTTTCCACAACAGATAGGCATTTTGACAGTGTCCATGTGGATTTCATCAGTCCCTTACCATTTTCAAGCGGGCACCGATGTTTCCTGACTTGTGTTGACTGCTTCACCCATTGGCCAGAGGCCACACCAATAGCTGACATCACTGCACCTATCATCACCAGAGCCTTTGTCCACACTGTATCACATGTTTTGGTGTTCCATCAATCATCAGTACAGATTGTGGTTGCCAGTTTTGAATCGGCTCTATTTTGTGAGATGACAACTCCTGGGTGTGCGAACCACTGCTTCCCATCCAAGGAAATGGATAGGTGGAGTTTTTTGTCTTCGGTGAAAGCGCATGACAACCCAAGCACTGGATGGATGTCGTACCTATGGTCCCTGCTTGGTACGCAGCTGCTCGAAAAGACGACCTTGGATGCTGCACTGCAGAGCTCGTGTACAGTTTACCAATTTGCTAATGGAGATTGTCAAAGGTTTAAGGAGCAGAATTCTTCTCAGCATCTGATGACACCTTGTCTGATACCACAACTTCATGCGGCCATGCAGATCCTCGAGGCACACCAACACGTATGCCTTGGTATGCATACTTTTAATTCCCCAGGAATTTTCTACATGCATCCACATATTCGTACGGCATGACATTGACCCTGCACGCAACCTTATGACGGACCTTACACAGTTCTACAATGCTCTTGAGAAGACATTCATACTCGATATTAACGATGGTCTGTATACAGTCTCCATAGATTGCTTGAGGCTAGCTTTTCTTGACGCAGCACCAGAGCCGACCCTACCAATGACCAATGGGTCGACACCTACTACATCAATACCCTTACTGTTGTATACAACTCACTAGGTGTGTCATGTGCACTTCCCAGCAGAATATTTATTGGAGTAGATTTGCTTGTTGATCATTTATCTTTGCTATGACTTTATTTTTACATCGACAGTCAACATCTCTTATTCTACAACTTTATGTAATTTGTTTGTACGTTCCATTTGACTAACGCACTAGACTAACACACATTTGACTAACGCACATTGACTAACGCACATTTTACTAACGCACATTTGACTAACGCATCATTTGCCTTGGATTTTTATAACATGTGCATATGCTTCAGCTCTGGTTTATCGTGAGATTTCCAGTATGGGGTGGCAGGAGAAGGATGAGTAGATTGGACGGTGGCGGTTGAATAAAGAGAGTTTACTCGAAATCTGAACATCTCGAATGTCTTTTCAACTTGAGACACAGCCTTTAACGAACCTCTCTCACTGTAAAAAAAAAAAAAAAAAAAAAATGATTTAAGAGGATCACCTATTATGATAAGTAATCATCACAACCACCTTAGGTCATATTCGATTGTTATAAGCGTTCGGTGGCATGTCGAGTGTGTATGATTGCTTCAAATTTTTCTGGAACCTGGCGACCAGGCCTGGCATTCAACTGGAACTGAGTGCAGGAATTTAGAATTTGGCCAGATTGCTGGCAATCGAACACATGCTGCAATGAAACTGCCTTGGCAGCCCTGTGCACCTCACGGTATGAAAGGATGTTTATTGTTATTATTATGTTATTATTACATTGGTGAAGATGGTAAAGTCTACTGTATATCTATAGCAATAAATGTGTGTGTGTGTGTGTGTGTGTGTGTGTGTCGACTGGCAGGGTCTCCAAAGCAGCCATCAAACTTATAGACTGGTCTCCTATCGCTACTTTCTCCAACATCAACTCATCTGGGAATTCTTTCAAAGAAACTGCTCTCCCTCATGCACAGATTTATCCCTCTCGTCTTCAATTGTCCTACCCTTCCTCACGCCCATAGTTCACTGAAGCTTGTGGTGAGGCAGTTGTCCTGAAACAACTTGCCTTTGCCTCATGGAAAGCAAACCCAACTGAGGGTAATTTCAGTTCCTTCCATAAAGCTCAGAACAAGTGTGTATCTACCACAGGAGAGCTAGAAAACAACATCTTTCTAAGCTCAAGTCTGAACTTTCAAACCTCTCTCCCTCTCAAAATCCTGGTGGCATAAAATCAAATCAGTTTCTGGTGTATGTTCCCCCTCCATCCGCTCCCTTACCTAAAATGGCCGCACTGCTGATACCGCAAGTGAAAAGGCTGAATGCCTAAACTCGGTGTTTGCAGCTAAATACTGTGTCCAAAACCCATCGCTTTCTCTACCCACCTTACCCAGTCGCACCCAACTGTCCTGGACTCTGTGTCCTTTCTCCTGACAAGGTGGAGAGCTTACTGTCAAACCCCGACTCAGATTCTGCAACCGGTCCAGACGACATCAGCCCACGTATCCTAAAACCTGCTCTTCTGCTCTTGCTCACCCTCCCTCTGTTCTATTCACCCTCTCTTTTGCTCAAGGTCATCTGCCATCTGCTTGGAAATCAGCAAACATTGCTGCCCTGATAAAAGGTGCCAAAACAGATCCGTGCAACTACAGACCAATCGCCTTCTCCCAATCATCAGCAAGGTTAAGGAATCCATCATCGCTTCAGACATTAAATCCTTCCTCTTCTCCAATGGCTTGATTTCTGATCATCAATTTTGTTTCAGACCAGGTCACTCTTCCCTGGATATGCTGCTTCTGCTCTCCCAACAATGGAGGAGGTCCTCAATGCCAGACATGAAATTCGAGCTGTATTCCTGGGCATATCACGTGCTTTTGACATGGTCTGGCACCCTGCCTGCTCACCAAACTTCTCTCCTATGGTATCCAAGGCCATCTCCACTCATGGCTCGCAGACTTCCTCTCCTGTCACAGTCAACGTGTGGCCCTAAATGGAATTCTTTCATCTCCTCTTCCTGTCCAGGCTGGAGTTCCTCAAGGTAGCGTGCTGGACCCTGTTCTTATTCTGGTTTTCATCAATGATCTCTCTGACTCTTTGGAAAACCTCTATATCTCTTTGCTGATGACTCCACCCTCTGCCGTACCATTGGTCATCCCTCAGACGGCAAGCAGCAGCTTCTTCGCTCACTGCAGATCTGGGTAAAATCACAAACTGGTCCAACACGTGGAACATGTCTTTCAATCGGACAAAATCTCACACTCTCCATATGTCTCTCCGAAAGGACCATTTATAACCCCCCACTCCCCCCCCCCATCCACTTTCTCAACAAACTGTGGAAGAAGTCCTTTCTTTGAAGCTTCTGGGTCTCGCTATCTGCCATGACCTTTCCTGGGGAGCCACATTCAAACCTCGCGTCCAAAGCCAGTCGCCAACTGGGAATCCTCATCGTGCAAAGTCCTTCCTCGGCCCACCTGAGCTCCTGACCACTTCAAAGCTTTTGTCTGCAGCCTGATGGAGTACTGCTCTCCCCTCTGGGCTGGTGCTCCTGCCTCCACCTTTCTCGGCTTCACGCTGTGGAAACCAAGGCATTTCTGATCATGGCATCTCCCGCAATGAGGCTGAGTCTTTAGCCTCTCACTCTCTCACCACAGGTTGGTCGGTGGTCTTTCTGTCTTCTACCATCTCCTCTCCAGCCTCGCCCAACCCCTGCTCTCTCTGCAACTTTCCCCCCACATTTCCGCAGGGCGCTCAAGGTCCGCCAGCAACCCCTTCGGTAAAACTACCAAATCACGAATCACTGCTACCTTCACTTTTTATTCCTCTTTTTCCCGCCTTGGAATAAACTCCCTCACTCTATTCAATCCCATTTTTCCCTCCAGGCTTTAAAAACAGCTTTTCACCACCACCTCTTATCATCCCCCATCCAAATCCTCGATCTTTTCTACCCCGATAATCCACCCAATCCCACCTCCTTCAAATTCCCTACTTTCCTTCCTGAAAGTCCCTGTAATGTTCATCTTGTATACCCCATGTTCCCTGCACCATCCCTCTCCCTTCCACAGATTCCTTATGTCTCTGTTCCCACTGTTTTGTCCTCCCACTCCCGCCCTTTGTCTCATGTTCCCCTTGCTGTGCGTTGTGTGTTAGCTCTCACAGGAGCCTACACAGGTGACAAGGTATACAAAAAAAAAAAGCCTGGATCTTAATTTTTGACCCAGAAAACCCTAAATCCCAGCGGTTCCGCCACGCCATTCAGCACCTCGAGGGCCCCCAAAGGAAATCCATTCTCTGCAAAGATGACTGCATCATCTGCAAAATCAGTCAGACATCTTGACATTCCCAAAAGATGCACCACAGCTTGATCTCTCCAAAACCCTCTCCAGATTCCAGTCCATACAAGTGCTGAAAAGTGTGGGGGCCAGTACACACCACTGACGTTTCCAGTGACAACTGGAAATAAGTCGGAGATCATATCACCACATCTCACAGCGCTCTCAATACCAGAGTATAGCTTAGACATCAGATTGATCAGTTTTAGTGGCACCCCACGAAGACCAAGAATCCTCCAGAGGGCATCCTGATTCACTGAACCGAACGCTTTACATAGATCAACATAGGCTGCAAGCAGCCTCTGCCGAAACTCTCGTCTGCGTTCTGTGAGGACCCGAAGAGCAATGATATGGTCAACCATGGACATATTTGGTGAAAAGCCTGATTGCTCTGGGTGCTGGTGTTTAAGCAGATGGTGGCGAACAACATCAAGCATTATACGAGCATTGACATTGCTCGGCACTGAGAGCAGTGTCACCCCTCGGTAGTTGTTGCACTCCTGGCTATCACCATTCCCTTTCCAGAGAGGGGCAACAAGGCATCTCTTCTAGTCTCTCTCTATCGAGTGCAGCCTGTGGCTGCTGGTTGCATCATTGGTTGGGACGCGGCTATGCCGCT
>CM068962.1:56994434-57007392 GCA_035128595.1 Eptatretus atami
AACGTATGAAAAATTTGGCGGATACGCTGGCACACGTCGAATAGTTATGGGTAGTTTGTTTACGTTAAGAGCACGCTGAAGCACGCTGAAGCATGCTGGCATATGTCAGGAGTACGCGAGCTCGTCGACAAGTTTTTTAGCATGCCAAATTTTTCTTGACGTTATGCCAGGCGTGTGACTCACACGTTCGCATACACTGGCATAGTTGTGCCACCGTTATGCGCATCGTGACACACGTCGAACACACGTACTTGTAAGTTACTTATATCGAAACACCTCGAGTAATGTTTGCGTACCCGAAACTTATTTCTAACCTAATGAGTAACGTTGCTTTGAACCTATGTGTAACGTATCTCCAACGCATATTGACGTATTAGTAGAACGTATTTGACGTCTTCTGGACGCACCACAGGAACTTTCTGAACGTGTTTCTAACTTACAGCTACCATATAATGGCTATTGGCAGCGTTTTAGGGGGATTTATAGAAAATGGGCTTTCACGGGAGGAACCGTCAGTGTTCCGACTCCATGGTTTTTTTTTTATTTTCATTTTATATTCGGCATGACGGTGATGTTGACAACTTCGATTTCTAGTGCGGTATGATTTTAAATCGTTGAGCGGCAGCCTTATTTAATGACTACGCCATTGATCGTCGCGAAACCTGCTCGCGCTATGCATTAAGTGAGACTATCGTTTGGGCATTAGTTTGTGAACGCGACAACACGCTAAGCATTCGTTGATATTAAAGTTAACATAAGTTATCGAAACGTTCTCTGTACGTTACTAATACGTATGCATACGTCAAACTTCATTATGAATACGCCCAAACTGAAAAAAACCATCAATAGTTCAGCTACGCCAGCATTTTACATACATTTTGATACGTGTCATACGCTGGCTAAAACGTCAAGTGTGACATGGCCCTGAAGAACACTTTCATTATAAGCAGGGTCATGCTATTTGAATACATATAAGCTCATATGTGCTCACTAAATCTAAAAAATAGGCGCATACGCTTATTACTCCAGATTTTACTGATACTTCTGTTTCTGAAGGAATGCATCTCGTGATATGTCACGTGTAACCAGGACAGATAAATGAAAAAACGGTCACTTCACCGAGTTGACATATAAAGTTTTTGATTTATTCTTTTTGTGGACACTGTTAGGCACATATGAGAGCTAACACCACAACGCACAGCAAGAGGAACGGAGACAAGAGGCGCTTGAGAGGGAAGGAAAAAACACAGTGGGGAACACAGACATGAGAAGATCTGTGGAAGGGAGAGGGATGGGTTGGCGTACACAGATAAAACACTTCAGGGACTTTCAGGTCCTTACACCAACATTGGGACTTAGGAAGGATAAGGCAGGGAATTTGAAGGAAGGTGTTGTTTGGGTGGATTCGTGGGGGTAGAAAAGATCGTGATTTTGGATGGGGGAGATTAAGATGGTGGTAACAGCTGTTTGAAGACTCAGAGGGAAGAGTGCGGATTGGAAGTGGGAGTTTGTTCCAAAGCAGGAAAAAGACAGGAATGAAAGTGAAGGGAGCAGTGATTCTGATATTTGTTAGTTTCACCAGAAAGGGTCATGCTGCGGACCTTGAGCGCCCTGCCGGAACATTGGGGGGGGGGGCAGATCGCAGATTGGAGGAGGGGCGGGGGCGAGGCTGGAGAGCGAGACAGTAGAAGACAGAAAGACCATCGAGCTGCCTGTGGTGCAGAAAGTTGAGAGACCCAATGACTCAGCCTCATCAGTGGAGATACCAATGATTGCTAAATGCCTTGGGTTCCACAGCGTGAAGCCAAGAAATGTGTGAGAGGCGGGAGCTCACCCAGAGGGGAAGCAGTACTTCCACCATGCTGCGGCTAGAACAGTATTTCATGTTTTAATGAGTAGAATGATTGTGAAACCTGAAAAATATTGTCCAACAATATAATTTGCCTCTTTTTGTTTTTCCCCAATAAAATTAGTATGCCTCACTCTATTGCTCTCGTCACTTTATGTGTTCAGTTAATTCATTCAAGGTGTTCACAATTGATATGAACATTCAACAAAGACAAAGGGTCAATTTTATCGAATTCAAGCGTTTATTTGATCCTTTAACAAAACCTGTCTCCTGCAGAAGCCCCAATAATAAAATCTATTTTGGCTGACATCTGAGACTCCATGGCAGAGATTACTTTAACAAAAGAAAATCACATTCTGGCATCAAGCAACTGAATAACAATACAGTGGAACTGATTGGTAACTGCAATCACTGAGATATAGAATAAAATAAATGATTGAATTCATGAAGAAAAAACATCATAACGGTGCGGTTGAAAATTTCTCACACTAGACTTCAATCATCGATTCAAATGAATGTTCAGGAATTTTGTACTGTCATTGGAATTTGAAATGCAACAAAAGCATGGAATGTACCCGATTTTCATTGAGCTGAGCAGCACAACGAGCAGATGGAATCTCTCATCTTTAGTGGAGGATTACAATCCATAAATATATGATTTCTGACCTCATTGTACTTTTGTCCCCTCCTTTCCAGAGCCATTTCCTGAGCAAGATAAATTGCGCACATTGAAAGCAAAGCAGCACTCAGTTATCGTGCATTTGGGGATTGTTCGGACCGGGAAGAATGCCACTCTTTTCGATAGAAATATATTTTTCTGACACGGAATCGAAAAGAGGGATTCTGAAAAGAAGCATTCCTGCTCAGTAATGAGTGATTTTTGCTTGATCTTATTTGTTGGTTGACAGAGGAATATAGGAACACCAATCTATTAACGTTTCTGGAAAACATTACAGCTATTACGAGCAAGGAAGATAATACAGGGAGGGCATTTATATCTGACACATTTTGCAATCTTTTAGGTGGAAGCATCTTGGCATAACTAATTATTGTTTCTTTTGTTACAGAATACTTTAAAGTTTTTAATGATGGAGCACATTAAATGCAATGAGCATTTTTTTTTTTTAATGGCAATGATCATGCCAATTTCACAAACCAGGTCATCATGACAGATGAGGCACACTTAGATTGGCAGATTTAACTCCACCAGATTTCTTCCTATGGGATTTCTGAAGGGCAAAGTTTATAAGGAACATCCAACATCGATCGATGAATTGAAGGCAAACATCACTGCAACCTTCCGCTCTATTGATCAGAGACATTGCTTGCAGGTAATGAACAATTATGATGATTCGCTGTCGTGAATGAAACGAATTCGAAAGCCCATTTGTCTGATGTAATTTTTTAAGAAGAAATAAACCAAAATTGATTTTAAAACTTAGAATATCGTGCCGATGCTGTGTAGAAATTTTATTTTTAGTTGGTTTCGAAACAAAAAGTCTAAAGGATAATAAACCGTCACACATTAAATGCCCCACCCTGTATAAAGTGAGACTGTTTTCTTGACAGCTGTGTTTAAATTTCATCATTAGGACTGTCAATCCGAAGGATTGTCATGTGGATGGGTCGCTAAATGCGGGCCCGCAGCGCCAGCAATGTGCTCCGTGAGATGGCCAAGCAAAAAGAGGCTGGCACCCGAGTGGAGGACGCAGCTTTTCCAGTCACTGACCCAGATGAAAGGTATAAGGATAAGAAAACAGTACACTACTCAACAGAATCCATATATCCCGCCGGGTCCCGACAAATGACTTATTTTTAACGATTCGGTTTCCCCCAGGGAATTTTCAAAGGGCTGACATGGTTAGCGTGTGTGGAAGGTGGAATCAGGCTGAACATGTATCTTGAGAAATACCAAGGATTTATCAAACGAGACAACACAAATTGGAGGATCCCAGATGAAAGATAGATCAAAAGAATGAAAGCCAAATAAATGAATACACTTAACCTTAGAGCTCCAAAGAACTATTGAACCACATGCATCTCCTGCCACACTCACACCACAAAAGGAGGGAGGATGGCAGGCAAGGGCTAGATACAGGGAGGGAAGTCTTCAAGTTGGGCAGCTTGGGAGAAGATCCTGTTTGTGAGGGGGCACACAGCAAACTCTCCTGCCACACACCGGCTGGGCCTCCCCTGGCCACAACTGACCTCCTACTAGTCTGAAACTCCAAACTCACTCGTCTGAACTCTCCTGCACTGACTGGTCTGACTCACTGAACTCCCTCTTGCCAGCATACGTGCGCTGCCTTTTATCCCCTCCTTTCATGGCCACCCCCATGCGCTCAAGCATCCTTTGCACATGGCCCGCCACCAAATAATTGGATATCGCTGCCACCATGGCGATATCCATGCATGAGCTGATGCCCACCGGTGCTACACAAACCAATGACATGGCACCTTTGACGGCCACCAATGGGCATCGTGCCCTCCATGTCCTTGTGATGGCTGGTGCCGTGCCAGTCGCCTTCCACTTAGAGCGCAGACACGAGTGGGGATTATTGGTCTGCACACGAACCACTGACGCATCCAAATTGATCCCTGTCCTACCTTGCCATCTCAAGAGCTTAGTGACAACAACGGAATCCAAACTGTTGGTTGGGATAAGGCTGCTGGGAAAAGAGACTTACTTTAAATTAAGATTCATGATTTGCAATTCCAAGGACTATTTTACTCAGCTAATTTGTGTGATTGGATCACAGTGAGAATGTGTTTACCATCGGGTTCTATGACACATCATTCCTTTGGAGAGTCGATGGACCTCTGAAACTTCTGCAGCTTGATGGAGCACTGTTCTCCCCTCTGATTTGAACCCCTCCTCACACCTTTGCTCAGCTTGATGTCATGTAAGCCAATACCTTCAAGACCATATTGGAATCTTCCACTATTAAGCTAAATTCTCTGGCCTATCACTTTCACACAAAAGTCAGGTCATGGTTCTCTTCTTCTACCACCTCCTTCCTGGTTTTGAACCCTCTACGCTTTCCATGATCTGTCCCATGGGGCACCAGAGAGGAAGTGGGGGGTGGGGGTAGGCAGGTGGAGTAATTATCTAGGGGCCAGACCAGTAGGAGCCTGTGATTATTCCTTCAATTTATTTTTCATATTAAAGAGTTGTTGTTGATGATAAAACACGATGCAGCTTTATTTGTGTCTTCCTCCAAGCCACTCAGTAGAGAATCCCTAGTAGCAGATATTTTTTCCCAAACGACATGTGATGGGTCGACTCTCATTCGTGTTTAAACTTGCACATTATGTCACATGTACGTCGTTACGTCCAATTCCGATTCCCTCCTATTGAAGTATGGATACTACTTTCATGAATTTTGTCTGGTGGTTTTAGGAGCCTATTTCAGTACAAAAATTACCCCTGAACTTTTGAGAAGTTTAGTTATTCTTATTGTAATTCCTATAATTTCATTTTGCATAGTGATTTGGTTTTTTGATAAAACTTTTCAATTTCTTAAGTTTCGACTGCCACTGCTGAACTTTCGGATTACGTTTAGCTAGTGAAGGTTAGGGTATAGCGTAGTTAGGTTACGGTTTAGTTATGCACTGAAATAGCTACATTACCGTTACATTACCGTTAACTTGTGCATTGCGTTCCTCCAAGCCCATCCCTTGGTGAACTCCAGTTAGAGCAGAGGGTGGTGGCCTTGACAGAGAAGTCCGAAGTGAAGGGCCCGCTGGGTCAGTTACTTTGAGCGGCTGTACCAGGCTGAGCCACCAGGGTTGAGTTGGATGTCAGGGGTAACTATCCCTATTGCTGACTCTCCATCAACTGTGAACCGCCTTCGTTTGTGGAAACCACAGACTGCGGTTGAACCGGTTGAAAATAAGGTAAAGCTCCTGGGAATCGTGGCATCCTGTGAGCTCTCTCATTGGTTGTGAAAGCTGTACTCATGTTGATGCATGAGATGTGCTCTATTTAGAGCACAGGCATCATCCCAGCTCACTGGATGAGGGGCCTTGTTGTCCCTCACTGGAAAGGGAAGTGGTGATCGTCAAGATTGCAAGAACTACCAGGGGGTAACCAGCCTCTCATCCGGCAAGGTCTTTGCCTGAGTTAATTCTTGATAGGGTTCGCCACTATCTGTTTGGCAGACAAGCTCCCAGAGTAGTCGAGATTTACACAAAGATGTCAGCGATTGACCGATCATTGCTCTTCAGTCTCACCGAATGCAGACGAGATTTTGGCAGCAGCTGCTCACTAGCCTATAGTTGATCTCCGCAAAGCATTTGATTCAGTGAATTGGATACCCTCTGGAGGATTCTCAGTCTTTGTGGGGTGTTACCAAACTGAACAATTCTAATTTTCTGAACTATTACTCTTTGTACTGAGAGTGCGTGAGATGTGGTGGTTCCATCTCAGACATATTTCCAGTTTGTTACTGGAGTTTGTCAGTGTATGTACTGACACCACACTTTCGTGCTTGCTGTGGATATGGATTCTGGGGAGGATGTCAAAGAGATCAAACTGTGTGCATCATTTGGAAATGGCAAATCTCTGACCTTGATTTCGCTGATGATGCAATCATCTTGCGGAGAGACTGGATACCCTTACAGGGGCTCTTCAAGGCACCGAATGAGGAGTCGGAGCCAGTGTGATTACTGGTTTTCTGGGTCAAAACTAAGATCCAGGCTTTCATTGACATCTTGATGTGGCTTGTTGTAAGGATGTTGAAGTCTCAGAGAGATTCACTTTCCTTGGCAGTGATATTCATTGTCTCAGCATGTTGGAAGCCAGAGGTTGATTGATTCTGGGTCGGGCTTGGGGAGTTAATGGATTCACTGGATCATGGGATGTGCCACTGTCGGTACCTGTGCAGGAGACAAAAGTCCAAGTCTTAAGTCCTTGCTGCTTCCGTCCTGCTCTACGGATGTGAGACCTGGACTCTGACCTAGGATCTGAGATGTAGACTTAACTCCTTCGTACCAGGTCTCTCTCGGAGAATCCTTGGCTATTGCTGTGTGAAGATTATGAGAGATACTCAGATGAGATCTATTACCTGCTATTAGTTCATGAGTGTCAGATGCGGCTGTATGGACATGTGGCTCGATTTACTGACGTTGATCCTGCTCACTATATTCTCTCAGTGAGGAGCTTCATGAGTGGAGGAGGCCAACAGGCTAACCACATGCCTCCTGGTTGCAGCAGGTTGATGGCATCTCAAGAGATGGGGGTGGGCCAGGCATCTGGTAGGGGATGGCGCAGACGGAGGCCGCTGGAATACTGCCAAAAGTGGATGCAGTGATGTGCTGCTCTGGTGCAGTCCCATACATGAGCTGACCTGTCACCCAATGCAAAACTGAGAGAGTTTTGGTCATTGTCAACTTTTATCATTGATTATTATTCCAAACACAGCCACAACACTGCGCAGATGAATGAGTTATTCGCAACTGCAAGCCCCTGAGTGTTTCGATGGCAGAGCCACTGTGTCAGTCTTCCACACCATCAAGGACTCACTGGCCTATGCCTCACTCCTGATTATTCAAGGCCAGAGGTGACAACTTGCTCGATTGTAGCCGCGTCTGAAGGGTCATGGTGGTTGCGGCCCTTCACCAGTTCATTGATATCTCGCAATTCACCACCAAGAACCGGCACATCAAAGGAATTACGAACTCAGTGGCTGATGCTCTCTCACAAAAGTATTGACATATCTTCTATCCACACACTGGCATTCATATTTTAATGCACTCTGCAGCAACACAAATGAGAGGACGATGGACGCTACACCATCTACAATCTGCAGCTGGTTGCTTACATTCCGCGAGGTCCACTCCCAGGACAAACACTGCCATGTGTGCCGATTCATCAATGGCACAGTCACACTCTTTTGTTCTGTGGCATTCCGTATTAACAGTCTTCAACACTTTCACTCACTCATGCACCCGGGTGATGAGACCAGCGACTCATCACCATGCCACTCTGTCTGGCCATGCATCAACGCCAACGTGCGTCATTGGCCAAGCAATGTCTTCAATGTCAACGCTCCAAGATCCAACATCACACTGTAGCACACTTAGTAGATTTTCCACAACAGATAGGCATTTTGACAGTTCCATGTGGATTTCATCAGTCCCTTACCATTTTCAAGCGGGCACCGATGTTTCCTGACTTGTGTTGACTGCTTCACCCATTGGCCAGAGCCACACCAATAGCTGACATCACTGCACCTATCATCACCAGAGCCTTTGTCCACACTGTATCACATGTTTTGGTGTTCCATCAATCATCAGTACAGATTGTGGTTGCAGTTTTGAATCGGCTCTATTTTTGTGAGATGACAACTCCTGGGTGTGCGAACCACTGCTTCCCATCCAAGGAAAATGGATAGGTGGAGTTTTTTGTCTTCGGGTGAAAGCGCATGGACAACCCAAGCACTGGATGGATGTCGTACCTATGGTCCTTGCTTGGTACGCTAGCTGCTCGAAAAGACGACCTTGGATGCTGCACTGCAGAGCTCGTGTACAGTTTACCAATTTGCTAATGGAGATTGTCAAAGGTTTTAAGGAGCAGAATTCTTCTCAGCATCTGATGACACCTTGTCTGATACCACCAACTTCATGCGGCCATGCAGATCCTCGAGGCACACCAACACGTATGCCTTGGTCATGCATACTTTTAATTCCCCAGGAATTTTCTACATGCATCCACATATTCGTACGGCATGAACATTGACCTGCCGCAACCTTATGACCGGACCTTACACAGTTCTACAATGCTCTTGAGAAGACATTCATACTCGATATTAACGATGGTCTGTATACAGTCTCCATAGATGCGAGGCTAGCTTTTTTGACGCAGCACCAGAGCCGACCCTACCAATGACCAATGGGTCCGACACCTACTACATCAATACCCTTACTTGTTGTATACAACTCACTAGGTGTGTCATGTGCACTTCCCAGCAGAATATTTATTGGAGTAGATTTTGCTTTTGATCATTTATCTTTCTATGACTTATATTTTTACATCGACAGTCAACATCTCTTATTCTACAACTTTATGTAATTTGTTTGTACGTTCCATTTTGACTAACGCACTAGGACTAACACACATTTGACTAACGCACATTGACTAACGCACATTTTACTAACGCACATTTGACTAACGCATCATTTTGCCTTGGATTTTTATAACATGTGCATATGCTTCAGCTCTGGTTTATCGTGAGATTTCCAGTATGGGGTGGCCAGGAGAAGGATGAGTAGATTGGACGGTGGCGGTTGAATAAAGAGAGTTTACTCGAAATCTGAACATCTCGAATGTCTTTTCAACTTGAGACACAGCCTTTAACGAACCTCTCTCACTGTAAAAAAAAAAAAAAAAAAAAAAATGATTTAAGAGGATCACCTATTATGATAAGTAATCATCACAACCACCTTAGGTCATATTCGTGTTATAAGCGTTCGGTGGCATGTCGAGTGTGTATGATTGCTTCAAATTTTTCTGGAACCTGGCGACCAGGCCTGGCATTCAACTGGAACTGAGTGCAGGAATTTAGAATTTGGCCAGATTGCTGGCAATCGAACACATGCTGCAATGAAACTGCCTTGGCAGCCCTGTGCACCTCACGGTATGAAAGGATGTTTATTGTTATTATTATGTTATTATTACATTGGTGAAGATGGTAAAGTCTACTGTATATCTATAGCAAATAAATGTGTGTGTGTGTGTGTGTGTGTGTGTGTGTCGACTGGCAGGGTCTCCAAAGCAGCCATCAAACTTATAGACTGGTCTCCTATCGCTACTTTCTCCAACATCAACTCATCTGGGAATTCTTTCAAAGAAACTGCTCTCCCTCATGCACAGATTTATCCCTCTCGTTTCAATTGTCCTACCCTTCCTCACGCCCATAGTTCACTGAAGCTTGTGGTGAGGCAGTTGTCCTGAAACAATTGCCTTTGCCTCATGGAAAGCAAACCCAACTGAGGGTAATTTCAGTTCTTCCATAAAGCTCAGAACAAGTGTGTATCTACCACAGGAGAGCTAGAAAAACAACATCTTTCTAAGCTCAAGTCTGAACTTTCAAACCTCTCTCCTCTCTCAAAATCCTGGTGGCATAAAATCAAATCAGTTTCTGGTGTATGTTCCCCCTCCATCCGCTCCCTTACCTAAAATGGCCGCACTGCTGATACCGCAAGTGAAAAGGCTGAATGCCTAAACTCGGTGTTTGCAGCTAAATACTGTGTCCAAAACCCATCGCTTTCTCTACCCACCTTACCCAGTCGCACCCAACTGTCCTGGACTCTGTGTCCTTTCTCCTGACAAGGTGGAGAGCTTTACTGTCAAACCCCGACTCAGATTCTGCAACCGGTCCAGACGACATCAGCCCACGTATCCTAAAAACCTGCTCTTCTGCTCTTGCTCACCCTCCCTCTGTTCTATTCACCCTCTCTTTTGCTCAAGGTCATCTGCCATCTGCTTGGAAATCAGCAAACATTGCTGCCCTGATAAAAGGTGCCAAAACAGATCCGTGCAACTACAGACCAATCAGCCTTCTCCCAATCATCAGCAAGGTTAAGGAATCCATCATCGCTTCAGACATTAAATCCTTCCTCTTCTCCAATGGCTTGATTTCTGATCATCAATTTTGTTTCAGACCAGGTCACTCTTCCCTGGATATGCTGCTTCTGCTCTCCCAACAATGGATGGAGGTCCTCAATGCCAGACATGAAAATTCGAGCTGTATTCCTGGCATATCACGTGCTTTTGACATGGTCTGGCACCCTGCCTGCTCACAAACTTCTCTCCTATGGTATCCAAGGCCATCTCCACTCATGGCTCGCAGACTTCCTCTCCTGTCACAGTCAACGTGTGGCCCAAATGGAATTCTTTCATCCCCTCTTCCTGTCCAGGCTGGAGTTCCTCAAGGTAGCGTGCTGGACCCTGTTCTTATTCTGGTTTTCATCAATGATCTCTCTGACTCTTTGGAAAACCTCTATATCTCTTTGCTGATGACTCCACCCTCTGCCGTACCATTGGTCATCCCTCAGACGGCAAGCAGCAGCTTCTTCGCTCACTGCAGATCTGGGTAAAATCACAACTGGTCCAACACGTGGAACATGTCTTTCAATCCGGACAAAATCTCACACTCTCACATATGTCTCTCCGAAAGGACCATTTATAACCCCCCACTCCCCCCCCCCATCCACTTTCTCAACAAACTGTGGAAGAAGTCCTTTCTTTGAAGCTTCTGGGTCTCGCTATCTGCCATGACCTTTCCTGGGGAGCCACATTTCAAACCTCGCGTCCAAAGCCAGTCGCCAACTGGGAATCCTCATCGTGCAAAGTCCTTCCTCGGCCCACCTGAGCTCCTGACCACTTCAAAGCTTTTGTCTGCAGCCTGATGGAGTACTGCTCTCCCCTCTGGGCTGGTGCTCCTGCCTCCACCTTTCTCGGCTTCACGCTGTGGAAACCAAGGCATTTCTGATCATGGCATCTCCCGCAATGAGGCTGAGTCTTTAGCCTCTCACTCTCTCACCACAGGTGGTCGGTGGTCTTTCTGTCTTCTACCATCTCCTCTCCAGCCTCGCCCAACCCCTGCTCTCTCTGCAACTTTCCCCACCACATTTCCGCAGGGCGCTCAAGGTCCGCCAGCAACCCCCTTCGGTAAAACTACCAAAATCACGAATCACTGCTCCTTCACTCTTTTATTCCTCTTTTTCCCGCCTTGGAATAAACTCCCTCACTCTATTCAATCCCATTCTTCCCTCCAGGCTTTAAAAACAGCTTTTCACCACCACCTCTATCATCCCCCATCCAAATCCTCGATCTTTTCTACCCCGATAATCCACCCAATCCCACCTCCTTCAAATTCCCTACTTTCCTTCCTGAAAGTCCCTGTAATGTTCATCTTGTATACCCCATGTTCCCTGCACCATCCCTCTCCCTTCCACAGATTCCTTAGTCTCTGTTCCCACTGTTTTGTCCTTCCCACTCCCGCCCTTTGTCTCATGTTCCCCTTGCTGTGCGTGTTGTGTTAGCTCTCACAGGAGCCTCGACACAAGGTATACAAAAAAAAAAAGCCTGGATCTTAATTTTTGACCCAGAAAACCCTAAATCCAGGGTTCCGCCACGCCATTCAGCACCTCGAGGGCCCCCAAAGGAAATCCATTCTCTGCAAGATGACTGCATTCATCTGCAAAATCAGCAGACATCTTGACATTCCCAAAAGATGCACCACAGCTTGATCTCTCCAAAACCCTCTCCAGATTCCAGTCCATACAAGTGCTGAAAAGTGTGGGGGCCAGTACACACCACTGACGTTTCCAGTGACAACTGGAATAAGTCGGAGATCATATCACCACATCTCACAGCGCTCTCAATACCAGAGTATAGCTTAGACATCAGATTGATCAGTTTTAGTGGCACCCCACGAAGACCAGAATCCTCCAAGGGCATCCTGATTCACTGAACCGAACGCTTACATAGATCAACATAGGCTGCAAGCAGCCTCTGCCGAAACTCTCGTCTGCGTTCTGTGAGGACCGACAGAGCAATGATATGGTCAACCATGGACATATTTGGTAAAAGCCTGATTGCTCTGGGTCTGGTGTTTAAGCAGATGGTGGCGAACAACATCAAGCATTATACGACATTGACATTGCTCGGCACTGAGAGCAGTGTCACCCTCGGTAGTTGTTGCACTCCTGGGCTATCACCATTCCCTTTCCAGAGAGGGGCAACAAGGCATCTCTTCTAGTCTCTCTCTATCGAGTGCAGCCTGTGGCTGCTGGTTGCATCATTGGTTGGGACGCGGCTATGCGCATGCAGTGTCCCCCTACCTGTACACTGGTGCTCATTTTGCCGACCTCGGAAGGATGACAGGCTGCAGTCAACCTCCTGGTGTATTTTTAATTCAGCGGCCCACGGGGCTTGAACTCAGGACCCTAGGATCCCAAGCCGCCACCCTAACCACTAAGCCAACACCAGGCTTATCTCTTTCAGTCAGTTGTGATGATGCCTGTGTTCCAGCAGAGAGCAGAACCACATGCAACAACATGAGTGCAACATTTCCACCAGCCTTGAGAAGTTCAGCATGGATG
>CM068962.1:57033500-57046624 GCA_035128595.1 Eptatretus atami
CTCGGTTATCACTGCAGAACGGAACCGACCGCTTAAGCAGTTCGTGTCCCAAGCCGACCTGCGCCGAGGTACGGTCGCCCGGTCGACTGCCCGCCCAGGTACTTAGGTATATCGAGTTCGGCGAGTGACCCTATCTTGCGCGGGTAGACAATTGGCACGCCCGTGCCCATTTCCAACACACCTCCAGGCCCTCAGCAATCCAAAACAAGCCCTGTTCAGAAACAAATTCAATGCCACAACGCCAAATCACTGGGAAAATTAAAACAACATAAATCCTATATGTCTATTCTACCTGATGCACCATCCCACTGAACAAAAGCCGAAAGAATCTTTATGTCATACACCAACTAGCCCGTTTAGCAATCTTCCCCAAGACAATCTACACATCCCAATCTAAATACAACATTCAACCTATGAGTGTATCACAATATCCTGCAAAAGTCACCTAAGTGTCCCATCTTGCATACTGGCCGCAGTGTATCTACGTAATGCCATAAGCATACCATCAGCCAACCCTGCTTTCCAGTCCTATGCAAAAGAAAAGCCAGAAATTCAAGAAAACGACCAAATACCAGGACCCCTCCCTCTACTAATCATCTAGAGATTACATTCTACAGTATTGTCATTTCACTCTCGAGCCATGATGCCACTGCGGTTGATTGTGAGCACCCGTATCGTGCGAATGATTGGCCCTCTCACATGGTCATACTAGAACTAAAAATAAGAGATACTCCAACAATATAATAGAAATAATAATTAAAAATAACCTTAAAGAAGCATAGGGTCAAGAGTGAGACACTAGAAACGCTAGAGTTGGCAGGGGCGACAAGTCAGAGAAGCAGTTACAAGTTGCAAGGTCCCCAACCATGCCTTTGCTCAAAGAAGCAGACCATAGACTACCACTTCCATCGAAGTATAGCTGATACTCGAGCATACTTATAGATTACGTTAGATGTACAGTTTAGTCCATGCGCACATACTGGATCGCATACACGAAAGAAGTCTAGTGAGTTAGCACTGACTTGTTGAGTGAGGGTATTCTCCATTGCTAAACACACCAGCATATCCAAGGTGCAATGACCTGGATGAAGATAAACTTATGGTTGAGATTCAAATAATTAGAACAAGATCAGTCCTGAGGTCCTGTACTTATTACCCTCTGCCACCGAAAGTGAAGGAGGTGATGTTTTCACCCCTTTTGGGTCGCCGAAATAGGTGACCCTTATTGTCAGTAATTCTGTCTGTTTGTTTGTTTGGATGTTTCTTCGTTTTGTCATTAGCATAATTGGTAGTAAACGTGGGCAGATTTTGACCAAAACTCGGGTGGTAGGTACATGTTTGACCTAGTGCTTTGGAATTTGTGACGGTTGCTAGGGACGCTTGGTTCCCTAGCAAACAACCGAAAAACCTTCAAATCGGTACCGTTCACGCGAAATCAATTCCGAAAGGCCATTATCCCACGTACGGTTAGAAATTTGGCACGAATGATCTACAGTGATGCTCTATCAAATATATTCCGGTTTTTGTGATATATGGAATACTTTACCCGCAGCGCCCCCTACAATTAGGGTATGCGCCGAAAAATTGGCGAAAATTGAAGGCCCCTAGCGACCAGGAGAGTGCATCGATACGAATGAAACTTTGCAGGTTCATGGCACCGATGAGTACTACACCTTTTCTCAGGACATATGACCGATTTCGCTTAGGTCAGGGGTCAAAGGTCACTTAGTGCAAAATCGATATATGTGAGAGCTAATGCCAATCGTGCCTTCGCGCCTTCGTGCCTTCACGCCTTCGTGCCAAATGCTACTCCTCCTAGGGTTATGGTCGGATGGTCAGGAAAATTCACACTAATGTCTGGAATACATTGTGCACAAACCATCGAGCCGGATTTTCGATTTAGATCTTTGTTCACCCACAGCACCCCCTCGAACTTTAGGGATTTCCGATTTCAAACCGCATTTTCGGTACTTTTCATTCAAATGGATACGAGTAGTTATCAGTAGAGGAACTGGATGAGATTTGATATGCAATCTTAAGGTGATTCCCTATCCGCTACATGACATCCATTTTGCTCTATATTCTTATAGTTTCCATGCTCGGTGACCATCACCGCCTACCGGCTTGTCTGCTGTTTTGTCTGATGTGAACAGGATATCTCAAAAAGTTGTGAAAGTCAGTTGAGAACTTGGTGGGAAAGGTTGGTGTGCAACAACGAAGAATTGGTTCGAATTTGGTGAACATCTGGATCCAATCCAACTGCTAGAATTTTTCAGTGATTCTTCACCATTGAGAGATAGGGCCAAAAATGATATATAGCACGATATCTCAAAAATTGTGGACGGATTCGGACAACATGGTGGACAGGTTGGATGTGTCACAAGGACGAATTGAGTTTGATTTTGGTGAAGATCCAAATCCGGATCTGATACGAGAATTATTAATTTTTAAAAGTGATCTTCACCGTTGAGAGCAGGGCCAAAGACCGATATAGTGCTGTATAGCACAACTTTCAAAAAATGTATTGGGCCTGATTTGTTCTCCTGGATCAGGCATTATGTGTCGGAGGTCTGCTCCACCGAGTGCTTCCAGTTAGGTCTCTGAATTTATTAAGTGTTTAGGAAGTGCCAAAGGCTGTTGGTCTATCGTAGAGTTTTCGTTTGGGCACAATTCTTATCAATGCAGGTACTTTGTGATTTTCATAAGGAGACAGTGGATGTTGGAAAATTACATTAAAAATAACAGAGCAACAGGAGTGTACCTGCAGGAGCCATGATATCATCAGGAAGAGTCTTGCAAGCCTTTAAGCATGGAAGAGTCTCGTGAGGCAAGGAATTTCTCCCACCTTTGTAGGAGGGATGTTTACATGCTGTTGGATGTTTCAGTAAGGAGGTTTAGGATGTGTGCAGGAAGAAATGGATTCAGAACCTTTGGCCTTTTCTGGAAGAAACCAACTTAAGGCATGTACACTTAACGTGAACAGCCTCATCCTTCAACATGGGGAACCCATGAGGAAGCTCAGTTCCAGAAACAAGCTGCAACTGCGACTACATCATTTTTTGGATCGTGAAACACCTGTGAGCCCAGACCTCAGGTTGTCATGACGGTGAATTCTGGCATGTCTGAGGACAGAAATACAATGATTGCAAGCTTAATAGAGAGAAAATATGTTCCCGTGAGTGTGGTTGGCTAATCCAGGGGGGAAGACAAAATGATTTATTTCAAATAACTCTATCACCACATTAATTTTTTTCATAAAAACACACAGGTGGATGTTGCCAAGATGCATGACACTTTAATCAGACATATTGTTCTGGTAAAATGTACAGGGATGAGATGCAAGGCAGGATATCTGAATAGTTATGGTATGAACTGACGGAGGAGAGAAAGAGAGTGTAGTTTGTTTGAGAATGAATTCCATGCATTTTATGTCTGAAGAGGAGAGTGGGACCATCATCACCATAAGAGATGTGGACTGCAGGCCAAGACCAACCTGCCTGATTAAACAACCATGCATCTTCGCACCTTGCTGGATCCCTGAAGACACCAGGTATAAACATTTTGAAGAGTACACTATCTGAGGATCTCAAGAGGAGCAGAGTAAGAACCAGTAAGTTTGGAGAGAACTTTTGTGTGATCAAGTCCAGCAGAGAGTGGTACATGTTGGGGGAAATATGGTTGGGAATCCAACAGGTTGGGTGAGGCCAAAAGTGACACAAAAGGTCTTGAACAAAATAACAATAAATTTCTAATGAGGGAGAAAAAAAAAAATATAATGTGTAGATATAAATTAACAAGCAAGGGATAAATAACAACATGAATATGTAAATTAAAACGCCCTCTGTACAAGCCTGCGATTCAAACACAATGACGCCGTGAACGATTGTTTGAAGCAGGACAAATTTTGGACCTCTGCTTGACCGAAGAGCATTTGAAGCACCATTTGTTTATTTCAGCACATTCTGGCACCACTCGTGGCACTCCCAGTGAGTGCAGGGGTCCGACTCTTTACAGAATAACAAGCACTTATTAATGAATCATATCCTGGAGCTTTCGAGCTTATTCTCTTCCTGCATCAAGATGTGGACCAATATTTAAAGCAATTACATATTCTTAATTAAAATGGCTAACTTCTCTGTAATGTCCATGAAGATAACATTTTAGATGCATACTTAATTTTCTCAGAGATGCTTGATATTTAAAATACATTGCATTTGATAAATTTCGGTACATCACATCGGCCAACTTTAATGAAATATAGTGTGTGGATTGTGACAGCAGGTGGATAGACTGTCACATTCGAAATCCCTTAAGGGCACAGCAAGTAGAGCGGTTGTTTAAATGCGTTATGGTTTGTGGACATTGGAGAACATTACAGGATAATAAACAGATGTGGAGAGTCAGCAGTCGTGGCATTCTTAATCATAATACTACATTTGGGTCATAAGGATGAGTGGTGCTCAAAATCAATGATGGATTAAATGCCATTATGGTATACCTGCAGGCTGACACATCTGTGCAGTAGTAATGTGAACAGTTATAGATTTTTTGATCGATTTTCAGGAGGCTAGAGCAAATTCTGGGCAATACTTAAACATATACATATATATAATTTAATATATATATTATATATATATAATATATGACATTTAGGTCTATTGTGTGGATATAATGAATGTGATATTTAGTGCACCTGTTGATGTTTAATTGAACAGGACGACTGCTCCATAATAATGAATACATTGTACTTAAAACCAAAACAATAGTTTCCCAAATAAAAATGGCACTAAACAAAGCAAGCAATCTTCCATCTTCATTTGTCAATCTTGGCTAACGTACAAATGGAATCCACAGTGCACACAATAGCGCATCACGCAATGTTGCCAATCTCCAAAGTAACATCCATGAAAAATCAAATCAAATGACACCTGCAAAAAATTTTGGTCTGACACGACAAGTATCTAATGAATATTCAGACTCAAGTGCCAAGGTCGTATTACTACCAGAACTCAAAATCTCATTATGACTTCCCATGAGGTCTATAGAAACCTGATGACAGTTTATCTGATCTCTGAGAAATGTTTTTGTAAAGGAGCAGAAAACCGACAGCAGACAATAGCCCCATTTTTTTTTTGTAGAGTAATCATCATCTTCCTTGTTAAAAAAAATAAAAACTTTAAGTCTTGAGTTTCAGGTAGTGATATTCCATCTCATTCGCAATTTTACAAATCCGTCATTCCCTCCAATCTACTCATCTGCTTCTGCTTCTGATTTTCCCTTCCGATTGCAGAATCCATATGAAATTCAGCTATATTTGAGGTAAGTCGTAACATTTTACAGGTTGTGTAGTAGATAGCTCACGTTGAAGAACGACCATCTCTCGCTTGTGTTAGCTTGGGTTTAATGTGCATTGCCACATAGGGGAGCACATATCATCGAGTTGGCTGCTAATAGTGGTTTGTATAGACATGTAGATGTTAGATATACGTTAGAACAATACTGAGCCTTTGACAGTAATGACCAAATCAAAACTTTCTAAACTGAGAGTTCATAGAAAACCTTACCCCACAACAGTCTGCAGAAAAACGACATGGGAAGGTCTTTTCAGTCTTGATTTTCATTCTAAATATGAAACACAGGTAGTCGACATGAAAATGGAAACACCTGTGTAAATGAGGGACATAAGTATATGAAAGCAACTCTTCCACACATGTATGTCCCATGTGTTATGAAGCAATAAACATCCCAACCATGCTTAGAGTCATGTATAAAAATACTGAACAGGAATGGTTGCCTATAATTATGGCTAGCATGCTGCAAGAGGAGATCTCAGTGACTTTGAAAGAGGAGTGATTTGAGGCACATTTGGAAGAGCTTCAACAAAAAGACAGCTCACTTGATGTTTCATGAGCAACAGTGTCTAAAGGTGATGTCCGGCATGGAATTCCGAGGGAAAGTCATCAGCAAAGGGAACCAATAATGGGCAGAAGTGCATAACCAAGGTTCGTGATATCCGTGCATCAATTTGAAGTGCAAGGCAAAGCAGGCGAGCAACTGCAGATAATTGACTGTAAATTTCAACTGTGGCGTGAGTAGCCAGCTTCTTCAAAACGTGCGCTGAAAAAACTTCATAGAGTGGAATGCCAAGTAGGGTTGCAGTGCACAAACCACTCAATACACCTGGCAATGCATGCTTGCGAGTTCAGTGGTGCAAAGAGCTAGGCAATGGACTACCGAGCAGTGGAGAAATGTGATATGGTCAGTTGAATCATCCTTCACCATGTTCTAAAAGAGGGTGAGTAAACGTGCGGCACCACCTAAATAACTCAATAACTCTGAGTGCTTGGTTCCAACAGTGAAGGGTCTGTTGGTTCTGTAATGTTGTGGGTACATTTCCTGGCATGATTTTGGTTGCAGTCATCCCTTAGAAGGAAGGTCAATGCCAATCGCTACTTTATGGTACTGAGCAATCATCTTAACCCCATGATGCAGCATTTCTTTCCAGCTGGGAGTGGTATCTTCCAGGATAAAAAATGCCCCACAGAGCACATCAAACCCAATGTTTGATGAGCATGACACTGATGTTATCAATATGCCATGGCCATCTCAGTCACCAGATCTGAACCCAATCGAGAATTTATGGGATATTCGAGAAAGACCGCAGAACGGAGTTTTCACTTTCAAACAGGTGGGAGTTGATTGATTTTCTCATTAAAGAATGGTGCTGTATTCCTCCTGCAGAATTCCAGACCACTGGTGACTCTATGCCACAGCATATACAGGCCGAGCACTTGGTGGCCCAATGACCTATTAAGAGACTTTACATTGGTGTTTCTATTTTTTTGCCCACTACCTGTATATTAGTCTAGTTTGTGAAACTGACGATTTTGGAACCATCTGAGAAAAAGACGCAATGAAGCAAACATCTTTTCTACGAAGTTAGCTCTGTGGTTGCATCACGAGGAGCCACCATTTCTGTCTGAATCTCACTGTTACTCCAGCCTTCAGAGTGCGCGGACAAATTTTATTGGTTGAGACAGCATAAAATTTTGTCAAAGTGCTCCAAAACTGAAGGTTTCTGGAAGTACATACAAGGCGATTTGTGATCTCCAGTCGTCAAACATATAATTCAATTGAAATAGAATTATAGTTTTAAATGCTGTAGAAATAAAACAAAAACAAACCAATGAATCAAAAGTTTACCGCCAATCATGCACCGTCTTTTACACCACCTAATTTAACGCATTAGATGAGTTTATTGTCCTTGTCGTTTGTGTCCTTTGTGACATCCCTAAAAACAATATGTTTCCTGTTTGGAATGAATACATACATACATACATACATATATATACAACAAAAATACATTATATATATATATATAGTTTGTTTTCAATATATATACAACAAATATACAATATATACATATATATATATATAATATAATATATATTATATATATATATATATAATGTATGAAATGTACTAAGGGCAAGTGATGTGATTGTAAGTGTGAAGTTGATTTTTTGACCTCTTGGTGTCAGGTCTCATGGTCATTTGACAGTTGCAATCCACATGGTTTCCACAAATCTCAGGGATTGTGAGTTGGACAGGTGACCATGACGGGTCATTTGAAAATCTCTCTACGGGCATATATAAGCCATTATAGCTATGTGAAAGGTCATATTAAATGATTCCCTACCCCATTCCTTGATGGGTGTTGGGAAGTGTTTTAAGGCCCCACAAAAAATAGACCAGGCAACACGGGCACTCTACTAGTATTGCATACGTTAGAATCCTCTTGGCAAATGCATATGCAAGAAAACATTTCAAACCTACAGGGTAGGGGTTCTTTGTGCGGGGAAGAATCCAATCTCTCAATGTAAATGTGTATTGTACAGTGCACCTTGTGGTAGGCAGTTTTACAAAATCATCTTATCTGTAATCGCCAAGCTCACAATTCTGGCACCCAACAACCAGACCAAATGTTGTCTATCCAAAGGTACTTCCAGTCATCGTTATTGTGTAATATTGCCTTATTGTATCAATTGCTACATTATTATTTTTATATAGTATTGCTGCTAGATTACATATGATAATTAATTTGAATTATACATAGTATCTGGCTCTCTTGTCTAAACTCTAAATTCATTCTGCACAAGGTGCAGGTACCTGCTGCTGGAAATTAAAAAAAAGTTGAAGATCTTCTATGACTCACATTGTATTCTGAACTTTCCCAACTCTGGTCTCTCCTATCTCAAACCAAACTTTGGCACACCAGTGGAAATTTAAAAATCGTAGCCATTGCTGGAGGCAATAATATAACCCCAAACATCAGGATGATAGAACTCAACATTTCTTGAGAATGAGATTTTCGAATGAATTACAGATAACATATCGTGTAAAAGAAATTATTTCAATGTAACTTTTGTTATAGGCCGAAGGGACGAGCAAATAATGATGTTAAAAGAAAAAATGAGAAATAACAGTTCTGATAAATCGGGAACTGGTCACAAGAGAACCGTGCAACTTGATATCAGTAAACTGGCAGGGATTTCTTTCCCTGTGTCATTTCCCTTCCAATCATCGACACTGGTAATTCCATGGCAGGAACCAATTTGGAATGGCACAATGGTTACACTGACAGTTGTTATAAATGCATTAAACACTGCATCCCACATTCAGAAAACCCTCTTCATTCTAATCCCATCGGTATTTCCGATATCAGCTTCGGTGGCTGCTTTAAAAAATACATGAATGTGCACACTTTGAGAATACATAATAGGTTCGGAGAACGATTAGATGTTTATGATTCATGCGAATAATATGATGTAATCGTGATTGCACTCTGCTATGAAGCCAGAAGCAATCAAGCAAAGTGAAAGGAGGTTGTGTTTTGAGGAGGATGAGGCGGGAAAGCAATGATAGTACTTTCTCATCAAGGATCTGAGGTTGATTTGCAAAGCTGACCTCCCCATGATTGTTGACCATCTGGATGACACACTGAGAGTGTGATTAAAATCACACCGGGGGCACAATCCATCCTATCTTCCTCAGCAGATGAAAGGCCAGTGCTTGGGTGCTTGGGCACTCTTTTCGCTGAATATGGACGGTTCTATGAATTCAGTCCCATCTGGTCATCCCACGCCACGAGGTGACTTGGGAAGATTGCTGCAGCGTCCAAAGGCTGCCAACATGCGAGGCAACATGGCATGACATCCAAGGTGTGCGGTGGACGGACAGATTGTGTTACTTTTGTTGGAACATTTCTTGGAGAATATCAAACAAAACAGATATCAATGAAATGTTGGCATATTGGGAAACAAAAGGTTGTATATTTTATCCTAGCTGTATTTTCCAAACTAAATAACATCATTGCACAGTTATCGTGTCTTTTTGCAATCCCCGGTCACACACAACTTCACAAAGAACTCTTTCACCAGAAATAATTACCTTGACGTCATTGCAGAAATACTTTTTGGCAATTAAATATTATATATTTGCATATGCTGTATTGTAATGGTAATGTAAAATAAAATAAAAATCATTTGCAAAATTTATTACCCCGCCACTGAAGGTGAAGGGGTTATGTTTCACCCCCTCTCTGTCTGTTATGCTTGTGTGCAGGATATCTCAAAAAGTTGTGGACGGATTCGGATGAAACTTAGTGGACAGTTGGGTGTGTGACCAGAATGATTTACTGATTCTTCACCATTGAAAGATGTACGTTTAATCTGGGTGTCCTGTCTGCCAGCATTAGTTGTGTAGACGTTAACATGGTGTCCTTTGCAAAGAGGTTGGTGGGGTATCACCAGCACCCAGGCTAAATTCTAAATTCCAGCTCTCAGCTACAGGAGGCACTGCATGAGTACCACAGCTTCACCCCCAGCAAACGATGCCACCCACAATCAGTGCTGCATGTGAAAGAAGAAGAAGAAGAAGAAGAAGAAGAAGAAGAGAGAAGTAAAAGAGGATAACGGGGATTAAGAAAAGAAGAAGAAAAAAAAGACGATGAAAGCCTCCAGGTCACCCATTAAATCTGATACCCTTAAAACGGAGACAAAGCAAGGGAATTGCTTTTGTAAGTAAACAAGAGAGTTCTCCTTTGCATGTATCGAGAAGGGAGAGAGCATTGAACAGGGATATAATTGATGTACAAAAGTAACAAGGGTCTAACTCAAATCAATGTGAACAACCTTCAGAATTAATTATGTGTGTTGGAGGTGATTACCTTCACACACAAGAATTAAATTACTTTCGAAAGAAAAGATGCAATCAAAGAAGGCAGGCACATGACAAAACACCACAGGGCCTCAGCTTGTGCAAGAAATCTCGATGCCAATCTTTGTAATGTACCTTAGAGAGATCAAGCGCAACAACCTTTGCCTTCCAGGCCAGTCCAATCGTTGCAGGAGTGGTCGCCATCATAGCCATGAGATCAGTAGTTTATGGAAAGTGCTGAAACCACAATGGAAGTCAGTTACAAAAGAGCATAAACTCGTAAATATGTCAAATTTCCGAGTTTTCACTGATAAAATTTCAAAAACACTTATATAATAGCAAACTAACATCATAAAATTCGCCAGGGTCAGTTGTCTCACCTATCTTGTTGTATGCATGCAGCACAGAAAGCAAGCAGCTTCCCTGTAAGATGGAGAGAAATAAAAATTAAAACTTTTGACGTGGAGGGGCTTGACAGGATAGATATATTACGGAAAAAACTTTTTAAAACACAACAGCAAGAACATTATTTAGTCAGTAGATTCAGATACTCAAAGACTATTGATTGGTATCTTCAACATAATTCACCTTCTTAATATTAATGAACTGGTATGGAGATAATGGCATCAAATATTTGCTGAAGAGTCAGCAAGGTGTAATTGTCATTAAACTTAGTTAACAAGATACCGAATTGGCAAAAACTTTGTCTTGTCAAGAAGGAGAAATAAGGACCATGTTTTCCATTAAAAAAGAGAGGCACAGACGACTTGCTTTGATTTATGCCTTATATTCTCGCACTAGAATTATGTAGATCAAAACCACTGGGTAGAAATAGAGCTGACAGAGATAGTGTACAAATTGCCCTTGCATCCTCAAGTATTAATTTGCACATGTTGCTGCCAAGTTTACACAATTTCCTCGACTCAGGAGTATTTATCAAGATTATTAACAGCTTCAAGTAATATATATATATATATATATATATATATAATATATATATATATATATATATATAATATAATATATACATATATATATATATATATATATATATATAATCGAGCAATTGTATGTGAATATATATATATATATAATATATATATATATATATATTATATATATATATATATATTGTTACGGCTGTGGAAATTCGCAATACACCATAAAGGGTCCTTAGATTAGTTATGGTCCCAATAAGTATTGTGTAGTTAGATTTCCACCGTTGTTTCGAGGAATTTCTGTGTTCACAGGGCTGCGATCTTTGAGATAGCGTTTTTCTTTTCTCTATCATTATTTGGACCAATCATCCCCCAACAACCAAATCGCCACCACCAACAACGCCCCCAAACAACTACAAACACACAACAACCACCTAAACCACACGCCAACCATCGCACCAACTACAACCATGAACCAATCACGCTCAAACCCTCACCACAAACAACCCCACCATCTTCGCCACTATCCGCGTTTACGAACACGTCCTCCACGGACCATGCGGCGACGATCTCCGCGGCACGAGCCATTACAGGAAGGACGCAGGATTGCTGCAAGAAAGGCTCTTGCGGGGCCTGAACGGACTTCTCCCACCTGAATCTTCCGCCTGAATTTCCCCGCGCTTGGTGTGAAGGGAAGGGGTGGGCGGCTCGCTCCTGATGGTGGATGCGCGGCGTGAGGCGGTCAGAGTGAGGCACGCCCCCCTTCGAGAGGCTTCTCGAAGGAGGTGGAGCCGAGAAGCGGGGCGGAGCGACGGCGGAGCCCCGCTCCATAAAGGACGGACACGGGCGGGCGCGGCTCTCTTCCTCTTCGCTCGTCTGCTCTTGGAGTCTTTGTCGCCTGGGCCTTCGTTGCTGACTTTATCGTCCGAGAGTTGCGAGTCTTTTGTCGTCTTGGCCCTCGTCTCCGTCTTTGTCTTCCTGTCGTCTTGGTCCTGCGCTCGCGGCTTGGCGAGCGGCCTGTCCAGGGAGGCACGGACGGGAGACGCGGCAGCGCCGCGTTTGTGTGGTGGAACCTGCACGTCCGAACGAGGAGTGCCGGAGAGGGTTCGCCGGCCGCGAGAGAGGTCGGGGCAGGCGCGACACGCTAACGGTCGTGGAGAGGACTCGACGGCCACCAAGGGAGTCCCTACTTTCTTTTTGGGTTTTTTGTATGGATGCTGTGGCACCCGTTTCTGTCCAGTAAAACTTTCTTAAGTGACTGTACATTTATTAATTATATCGGTCGCAGTGCTTGCCCTTGCTTTGGTTGCCTGCTTTTGTTTCTATTTGCCTGTATACGTCTTCCTGTTGTTCCTATTTGCCTGCTTACGTTTGTATAATAAATGTCCTTGTGTGAAATGTATCCCGTTCGTCGGTCTCTTTCCCCATTGAAAATGCCATCTTGAATCGCGGAATAAATAAATAGCTGGTTTTAGACACCCGTTAAAATATAATCGGATCCGGCGAGGTCGCGATAATACCCGCTCGGTATCACTGCAGAACGTAACCGACCGCTTAAGCAGTTCGTGTCCCAAGCCGACCTGCGCGAGGTACGGTCGCGCCGGTCGACTGCCCGCCCAGTACTTAGGTATATCGAGTTCGGCGAGTACCCTATCTTGCCGCGGTAGACAATTGGCACGCCCGTGTGAGGTTGAAGACCCACCCATGACAGAGTTCCGGGCGTAGCTCCGGAAAGTCACGACTGAATTGTCCGTCCGGTGGCGAGCGGTTGCTATTAGTGGAAGCGGCCGATCGCACGCGGCGGGCGCGAAATTCGTAACACTGGTGTCCGGGAGTGAGATTCGAATCCACCTCGGTCTCATTAAATTCACGGGAATCGGTTCAGGGGTGAGTGGAGCGACCCCCGATTCCACCAAACACGACGATTCAAATTATTTCTTCCACGAAATAAGATGGAGTTTCAAGGCG
>CM068962.1:57050595-57064594 GCA_035128595.1 Eptatretus atami
ATTAACGGTGACACAGAGGGAAAAATTAAATGGGGTGACTGCGACGTGTGAGACGAGACACTAGGTGACGACGGAAAGAATAAAAGAAATAACAGAGACGAGGGAGATGGAAGTGGTAGGGGAGAGACTGCACGATAAAGACGGGGTTAAAGACGAGCACACACACACGGAGGTAGTGGAGGATCCCATTTCCAACACACCTCCAGGCCCTCAGCAATCCAAAACAAGCCCTGTTCAGAAACAAATTCAATGCCACAACGCCAAATCACTGGGAAAATTAAAACAACATAAATCCTATATGTCTATTCTACCTGATGCACCATCCCACTGAACAAAAGCCGAAAGAATCTTTATGTCATACACCAACTAGCCCGTTTAGCAATCTTCCCCAAGACAATCTACACATCCCAATCTAAATACAACATTCAACCTATGAGTGTATCACAATATCCTGCAAAAGTCACCTAAGTGTCCCATCTTGCATACTGGCCGCAGTGTATCTACGTAATGCCATAAGCATACCATCAGCCAACCCTGCTTTCCAGTCCTATGCAAAAGAAAAGCCAGAAATTCAAGAAAACGACCAAATACCAGGACCCCTCCCTCTACTAATCATCTAGAGATTACATTCTACAGTATTGTCATTTCACTCTCGAGCCATGATGCCACTGCGGTTGATTGTGAGCACCCGTATCGTGCGAATGATTGGCCCTCTCACATGGTCATACTAGAACTAAAAATAAGAGATACTCCAACAATATAATAGAAATAATAATTAAAAATAACCATTAAGAAACATAGGCGTCAAGATGAGACTAGAAGTGCATTGCAGGGGCGCAAGTCAGAGAAAGCAGTTCATTGCAGGTCCCGCAACCTGCCTTTGCTCAAAGCAAGCAGACCATAGACTACGACTTCCAGAACGAATAGCTGATACTAGAGCATGACTTGATTGATTACGTCTAATGTACAGTTTAGTCCATGCGCACATACTGGATCGCATACACGAAAGAAGTCTAGTGAGTTAGCACTGACTTGTTGAGTGAGGGTATTCTCCATTGCTAAACACACCAGCATATCCAAGGTGCAATGACCTGGATGAAGATAAACTTATGGTTGAGATTCAAATAATTAGAACAAGATCAGTCCTGAGGTCCTGTACTTATTACCCTCTGCCACCGAAAGTGAAGGAGGTGATGTTTTCACCCCTTTTGGGTCGCCGAAATAGGTGACCCTTATTGTCAGTAATTCTGTCTGTTTGTTTGTTTGGATGTTTCTTCGTTTTGTCATTAGCATAATTGGTAGTAAACGTGGGCAGATTTTGACCAAACTCGGGTGGTAGGTACATGTTATGACCTAGTGCTTTGGAATTGTGACGGTTGCTAGGGACGCTTGGTTCCCTAGCAACAACCGAAAAACCTTCAAAATCGGTACCGTTCACGCGAAATCAAATTCCGAAAGGCCATATCCACGTACGGTTAGAAATTTGGCACGAATGATCTACAGTGATGCTCTATCAAATATATTCCGGTTTTTGTGATATATGGAATACTTTACCCCGCAGCGCCCCCTACAATTAGGGTATGCGCCGAAAAATTGGCGAAAATTGAAGGCCCCTAGCGACCAGGAGAGTGCATCGATACGAATGAAACTTTGCAGGTTCATGGCACCGATGAGTACTACACCTTTTCTCAGGACATATGACCGATTTCGCTTAGGTCAGGGTCAAAGGTCACTTAGTGCAAAATCGATAATTGTGAGAGCTAATGCCAATCGTGCCTTCGCGCCTTCGGCCTTCACGCCTTCGTGCCAAATGCTACTCCTCCTAGGGTTATGGTCGGATGGTCAGGAAAATTCACACTAATGTCTGAATACATTGTGCACAAACCATCGACCGGATTTTCGATTTAGATCTTTGTTCACCCACAGCACCCCCTCGAACTTTAGGGATTTCCGATTTCAAACCGCATTTTCGGTACTTTTCATTCAAATGGATACGAGTAGTTATCAGTAGATGGAACTGGATGAGATTTGATATGCAAATCTTAAGGTGATTCCCTATCCGCTACATGACATCCATTTTGCTCTATATTCTTATAGTTTCCATGCTCGGTGACCATCACCGCCTACCGGCTTGTCTGCTGTTTTGTCTGATGTGAACAGGATATCTCAAAAAGTTGTGAAAGTCAGTTAGAACTTGGTGGGAAAGGTTGGGTGTGCAACAAACGAAGATTGCTTTCGAATTTGGTGAACATCTGGATCCAATCCAACTGCTAGAATTTTTCAGTGATTCTCACCATTGAGAGATAGGGCCAAAAATGATATATAGCACGATATCTCAAAAAGTTGTGGACGGATTCGGACAAAACATGGTGGACAGGTTGGATGTGTCACAAGGACGAATTGAGTTTGATTTTGGTGAAGATCCAAATCCGGATCTGAATACGAGAATTATTAATTTTTAAAAGTGATCTTCACCGTGAGAGCTAGGGCCAAAGACCGATATAGTGCTGTATAGCACAACTTTCAAAAAATGTATTGGGCCTGATTTGTTCTCCTGGATCAGGCATTATGTGTCGGAGGTCTGCTCCACCGAGTGCTTCCAGTTAGTCTCTGAATTTATTAAGTGTTTAGGAAGTGCCAAAGGCTGTTGGTCTATCGTAGAGTTGTTCGGTTTGGGCACAATTCTTATCAATGCAGGTACTTTGTGATTTTCATAAAGGAGACAGTTGGATGTTGGAAAATTACATTAAAAATAACAGGCAACAGGAGTGTACCTGGCAGAGAGCCACTGATATCATCAGGAAGAGTCTTGCAAGCCTTTAAGCATGGAAGAGTCTCGTGAGGCAAGGAATTTCTCCCACCTTTGTAGGAGGGATGTTTACATGCTGTTGGATGTTTCAGTAAGGAGGTTTAGGATGTGTGCAGGAAGAAATGGATTCAGAACCTTTGCCTTTTCTGGAAGAACCAACTTAAGCATGTACACTTAACGTGAACAGCCTCCATCCTTCAAATGGCGGAACCCATGAGGAAGCATGCAGTTCCAGAAACAAGCTGCAACTGCGACTACATATTTTTTGGATCGTGAAACACCTGTGAGCCCAGACCTCAGGTTGTCATGACGGTGAATTCTGGCATGTCTGAGGACAGAAATACAATGATTGCAAGCTTAATAGAGAGAAAATATGTTCCCGTGAGTGTGGTTGGCTAATCCAGGGGGGAAGACAAAATGATTTATTTCAAATAACTCTATCACCACATTAATTTTTTTCATAAAAACACACAGGGGATGTTGCCAAGATGCATGACACTTTAATCAGACATATTGTTCTGGTAATAATGTACAGGGATGAGATGCAAGGCAGGATATCTGAATAGTTATGGTATGAACTGACGGAGGAGAGAAAGAGAGTGTAGTTTGTTTGAGAAATGAATTCCATGCATTTTATGTCTGAAGAGAGAGTGGGACCATCATCACCATAAGAGATGTGGACTGCAGGCCAGACCAACCTGCCTGATTAAACAACCATGCATCTTCGCACCTTGCTGGATCCCTGAAGACACCAGGTATAAACATTTTGAAGATACACTATCTGAGGATCTCAAGAGGAGCAGAGTAAGAACCAGTAAGTTTGGAGAGAACTTTTTGATGATCAAGTCCAGCAGAGAGTGGTACATGTTGGGGGAAATATGGGTTGGGAATCCAACAGGTGGGTGAGGCCAAAAGTGACACAAAAGGTCTTGAACAAAATAACAATAAATTTCTAATGAGGGAGAAAAAAAAAGGAATATAAGTGTAGATATAAATTAACAAGCAAGGGATAAATAACACTGAATATGTAAATATAAAACGCCCTCTGTACAGCCTGCGATTCAAACACAATGACGCCGTGAACGATTGTTTGGAAGCAGGACAAATTTTGGACCTCTGCTTGACCGAGAGCATTTGAAGCACCATTTTTTATTTCAGCACATTCTGGCACCACTCGTGGCACTCCCAGTGAGTGCAGGGTCCGACTCTTTACAGAATAACAAGCACTTATTAATGAATCATAATCCTGGAGCGTTTCGAGCTTATTCTCTTCCTGCATCAAGATGTGGACCAATATTTAAAGCAATTACATATTCTTAATTAAAATGGCTAACTTCTCTGTAATGTCCATGAAGATAACATTTTAGATGCATACTTAATTTCTCAGAGGATGCTTGATATTTAAAATACATTGCATTTGATAAATTTCGGTACATCACATCGGCCAACTTTAATGAAATATAGGTGTGGATTGTGACAGCAGGGTGGATAGACGTCACATTCGAAATCCCTTAAGGGCACAGCAAGTAGAGCGTTTTTAAATGCGTTATGGTTTGTGGACATTGGAGAACATTACAGGATAATAAACAGATGTGGAGAGTCAGCAGTCGTGGCATTCTTAATCATAATACTACATTTGGGTCATAAGGATGAGTGGTGCTCAAAATCAATGATGGATTAAATGCCATTATGGTATACCTGCAGGCTGACACATCTGTGCAGTAGTAATGTGAACAGTTATAGATTTTTTGATCGATTTTCAGGAGGCTAGAGCAAATTCTGGGCAATACTTAAACATATACATATATATAATATTATATATATATATTATATATATATATATATGACATTTAGGTCTATTGTGTGGATATAATGAATGTGATATTTAGTGCACCTGTTGATGTTTAATTGAACAGGACGACTGCTCCATAATAATGAATACATTGTACTTAAACCAAAACAATAGTTTCCCAAATAAAAATGGCACTAAACAAAGCAAGCAATCTTCCATCTTCATTTGTCAATCTTGGCTAACGTACAAATGGAATCCACAGTGCACACAAAGCGCATCACGCAATGTTGCCAATCTCCAAAGTAACATCCATGAAAAATCAAATCAAATGAGCACCTGCAAAAAATTTTGGTCTGACACGACAATGTATCTTAATGAATATTCAACTCAAAGTGCCAAGGTCGTATTACTACCAGAACTCAAAATCTCATATGACTTCCATGAGGTCTGATAGAACCTGATGACAGTTTATCTGATCTCTGAGAAATGTTTTTGTAAAGGAGCAGAAAAACCGACAGCAGACAATAGCCCATTTTTTTTTTGTAGAGTAATCATCATCTTCCTTGTTAAAAAAAATAAAAACTTTAAGTCTTGAGTTTCAGGTAGTGATATTCCATCTCATTCAGCATTTTACAAATCCGTCATTCCCTCCAATCTACTCATCTGCTCTGCTTCTGATTTTCCTTCCGATTGCAGAATCCATATGAAATTCAGCTATATTTGAGGTAAGTCGTACATTTTACAGGTTGTTAGTAGCATAGCTCACGTTGAAGAACGACCATCTCTCGCTTGTGTTAGCTTGGGTTTTAATGTGCATTGCACACATAGGGGAGCACATATCATCGAGTTGGCTGCTAATATGGTTTGTATAACTGTAGATGTTAGATATACGTTAGAACAATACTGAGCCTTTGACAGTAATGACCAAATCAAAACTTTCTAAAACTGAGAGTTCATAGAAAACCTTACCCCACAACAGTCTGCAGAAAAACGACATGGGAAGGGTCTTTTCAAGTCTGATTTTCATTTCTAAATAGAAACACAGGTAGTCGACATGAAAATGGAAACACCTGTGTAAATGAGGGACATAAGTATATTGAAAGCAACGTCTTCCACACCATGTATGTCCCATGTGTTATGAAGCAAATAAACATCCCAACCATGCTTAGAGTCTGTATAAAAATACTGAACAGGAATGGTTGCCTATAATTATGGCTAGCATGCTGCAAGAGGAGATCTCAGTGACTTTGAAAGAGGAGTGATTGTGAGGCACATTTGGAGGCTTCAACAAAAAGACAGCTCACTTGATGTTTCATGAGCAACAGTGTCTAAAGGTGATGTCCGGCATGGAATTCCGAGGGAAAGTCATCAGCAAAGGGAACCAAATCATGGGCAGAAGTGCATAACCAAGGTTCGTGATATCCGTGCATCAATTTGAAGTGCAAGGCAAAGGCAGGCGAGCAACTGCAGATAATTGACTGTAAATTTCAACTGTGGCGTGAGTAGCCAGCTTCTTCAAAACGTGCGCTGAAAAAACTTCATAGAGTGGAATGCCATATGTAGGGTTGCAGTGCACAAACCACTCAATACACCTGGCAATGCATGCTTGCGAGTTCAGTGGTGCAAAGAGCTAGGCAATGACTACCGAGCAGTGGAGAAATGTGATATGGTCAGTTGAATCATCCTTCACCATGTTCTAAAAGAGGGGTGAGTAACGTGCGGCACCACCTAAATAACTCAATAACTCTGAGTGCTTGGTTCCAACAGTGAAGGTTCTGTTGGTTCTGTAATGTTGTGGGTACATTTCCTGGCATGATTTTGGTGCAGTCATCCCTTAGAAGGAAGGTCAATGCAATCGCTACTTTATGGTACTGAGCAATCATCTTAACCCCATGAATGCAGCATTTCTTTCAGCTGGGAGTGGTATCTTCCAGGATAAAAAATGCCCCACAGAGCACATCAAACCCAATGTTTGATGAGCATGACACTGATGTTATCAAATATGCCATGGCCATCTCAGTCACCAGATCTGAACCCAATCGAGAATTTATGGGATATTCGAGAAAGACCGCAGACGGAGTTTTCCACTTTCAAACAGGTGGGAGTTGATTGATTTTCTCATTAAAGAATGGTGCTGTATTCCTCCTGCAGAATTCCAGACCACTGGTGACTCTATGCCACAGCATATACAGGCCGAGCACTTGGTGGCCCAATGACCTATTAAGAGACTTACATTGGTGTTTCTATTTTTTGCCCAACTCCTGTATATTAGTCTAGTTTGTGAAACTGACGATTTTGGAACCATCTGAGAAAAAGACGCAATGAAGCAAACATCTTTTCTACGAAGTTAGCTCTGTGGTTGCATCACGAGGAGCCACCATTTCTGTCTGAATCTCACTGTTACTCCACCTTCAGAGTGCGCGGACAAATTTTATTGGTTGAGACAGCATAAAATTTTGTCAAAGTGCTCCAAAACTGAAGGTTTCTGGAAGTACATACAAGGCGATTTGTGATCTCCAGTCGTCAAACATATAATTCAATGAAATAGAATTATAGTTTTAAATGCTGTAGAAAAAAACAAAAACAAACCAATGAATCAAAAGTTTACCGCCAATCATGCACCGTTCTTTTACACCACCTAATTTAACGCATTAGATGAGTTTATTGTCCTGTCGTTTGTGTCCTTTGTGACATCCCTAAAAACATATGTTTCCTGTTTGGAATGAATACATACATACATACATACATATATATACAACAAATACATTATATATATATATATGTTTGTTTTCAAATATATATACAACAAATATACAATATATACATATATATATATATAATATAATATATATTATATATATATATATATACATGTATGAAATGTACTAGGGCAAGTGATGGTGATTGTAAGTGTGAAGTTGATTTTTTGACCTCTTGGTGTCAGGTCTCATGGTCATTTGACAGTTGCAATCCACATGGTTTCCACAAATCTCAGGGATTGTGAGTTGGACAGGTGACCATGACGGGTCATTTGAAAATCTCTCTACGGGCATATATAAGCCATTATAGCTATGTGAAAGTCATATTAAATGATTCCCTACCCCATTCCTTGATGGGTGTTGGGAAGTGTTTTAAGGCCCCCACAAAAAATAGACCAGGCAACACGGGCACTCTACTAGTATTGCATACTGTTAGAATCCTCTTGGCAAATGCATATGCAAAAAACATTTCAAACCTACAGGGTAGGGGGTTCTTTGTGCGGGGAAGAATCCAATCTCTCAATGTAAATGTGTATTGTTACAGTGCACCTTGTGGTAGGCAGTTTTACAAAATCATCTTATCTGTAATCGCCAAGCTCACATTCTGGCACCCAACAACAGACCAAATGTTGTCTATCCAAAGGTACTTCCAGTCATCGTTATTGTGTAATATTGCCTTATTGTATCAATTGCTACATTATTATTTTTATATAGTATTGCTTGCTAGATTACATATGATAATTAATTTGAATTATACATAGTATCTGGCTCTCTTGTCTAAACTCTAAATTCATTCTGCACAAGGTGCAGGTACCTTGCTGCTGGAAATTAAAAATAAGTTGAAGATCTTCTATGACTCACATTGTATTCTGAACTTTCCCAACTCTGGTCCTCCTATCTCAAACCAAACTTTGGCACACCAGTGGAAATTTAAAAATCGTAGCCATTGCTGGAGGCAATAATATAACCCCAAACATCAGGATGATAGAACTCAACATTTCTTGAGAATGAGATTTTTCGAATGAATTACAGGATAACATATCGTGTAAGAAGAAATTATTTCAAATGTAACTTTTGTTATAGGCCGAAGGACGAGCAAATAATGATGTTTAAAAGAAAAAATGAGATAACAGTTCTGATAAATCGGGTAACTGGTCACAAGAGAACCGTGCAACTTGATATCAGTAAACTGGCAGGGATTTCTTTCCCTGTGTCATTTCCCTTCCATCATCGACACTGTAATTCCATGGCAGGAACCAATTTGGAATGGCACAATGGTTACACTGACAGTTGTTATAAATGCATTAACACTGCATCCCACATTCAGAAAACCCTCTTCATTCTAATCCCATGGTATTTCCGATATCAGCTTCGGTGGCTGCTTAAAAAATACATGAATGTGCACACTTTGAGAATACATAATAGGTTCGGAGAACGATTAGATGTTTATGATTCATGCGAATAATATGATGTAATCGTGATTGCACTCTGCTATGAAGCAGAAGCAATCAAGCAAAGTGAAAGGAGGTTGTGTTTTGAGGAGGATGAGGCGGGAAAGCAATGATAGTACTTCTCAACCTCCAAGGATCTGAGGTTGATTTGCAAAGCTGACCTCCCCATGATTGTTGACCATCTGGATGACACACTGAGAGTGTGATTAAAAATCACACGACGGGGGCACAATCCATCCTATCTTCCTCAGCAGATGAAAGGCCAGTGCTTGGGTGCTTGGGCACTCTTTTCGCTGAATATGGACGGTTCTATGAATTCAGTCCCATCTGGTCATCCCACGCCACGAGGTGACTTGGGAAGATTGCTGAGCGTCCAAAGGCTGCCAAATGCGAGGCAACATGGCATGACATCCAAGGTGTGCGGTGGACGGACAGATTGTGTTACTTTTGTTGAACATTTCTTGGAGAATATCAAACAAAACAGATATCAATGAAATGTTGGCATATTGGAAACAAAAGGTTGTATATTTTATCCTAGCTGTATTTTCCAAACTAAATAACATTCATTGCACAGTTATCGTGTCTTTTTGCAATCCCCGGTCACACACAACTTCACAAAGAACTCTTTCACCAGAAATAATTACCTTGACGTCATTGCAGAAAATACTTTTTGGCAATTAAATATTATATATTTCATATGCTGTATTGTAATGGGTAATGTAAAATAAAATAAAATCATTTGCAAAATTTATTACCCCGCCACTGAAGGTGAAGGAGGTTATGTTTCACCCCCTCTCTGTCTGTATGTCTTGTGTGCAGGATATCTCAAAAGTTGTGGACGGATTCGGATGAAACTTAGTGGACAGGTTGGGTGTGTGACCAGAATGATTTACTGATTCTTCACCATTGAAAGATGTACGTTTAATCTGGGTGTCCTGTCTGCCAGCATTAGTTGTGGTAGACGTTAACATGGTGTCCTTTGCAAAGAGGTTGGTGGGGTATCACCAGCACCCAGGCTAAATTCTAAATTCCAGCTCTCAGCTACAGGAGGCACTGCATGAGTACCACAGCTTCACCCCCAGCAAACGATGCCACCCACAATCATGTGCTGCATGTGAAAGAAGAAGAAGAAGAAGAAGAAGAAGAAGAAGAGAGAAGTAAAAGAGGATAAACGGGGATTAAGAAAAGAAGAAGAAAAAAAAGACGATGAAAGCCTCCAGGTCACCCATTAAATCTGATACCCTTAAAACGGAGAACAAAGCAAGGGAATTGCTTTTGTAAGTAAACAAGAGAGTTCTCCTTTGCATGTATCGAGAAGGGAGAGAGCATTGAACAGGGATATAATTGATGTACAAAAGTAACAAGGGTCTAACTCAAATCAATGTGACACACCTTCAGAATTAATATGTGTGTTGGAGGTGATTACTCTTCACACACAAGAATTAAATTACTTTCAGAAAGAAAAGATGCAATCAAAAGAAGGCAGGCACATGACCACAAACACCACAGGCCTCAGCTTGTCAAGAAATCTGATGCCAATCTTTGTAATGTACCTTAGAGAGATCAAGCGCAACAACCTTTGCCTTCCAGGCCAGTCCAAATCGTTGCAGGAGTGGTCGGCCATCATAGCCATGAGATCAGTAGTTTATGGAAAGTGCTGAAACCACAATGGAAGTCAGTTACAAAAGAGCATAAACTCGTAAATATGTCAATATTTCCGAGTTTTCACTGATAAAAATTTCAAAACACTTTTATATAAAGCAAACTAACATCATAAAATTCGCCAGGGTCAGTTGTCTCACCTATCTTGTTGTATGCATGCAGCACAGAAAGCAAGCAGCTTCCTGTAAGATGGAGAGAAATAAAAATTAAAACTTGTTGACGTGGAAGGGGCTTGACAGGATAGATATATTACTGGAAAAAAACTTTTTAAAACACACCAGCAAGAACATTATTTAGTCAGTAGATTCAGATACCAAAGACTATTGATTGGTATCTTCAACATAATTCACCTTCTTAATATTAATGTAGACTGGTATGGAGATAATGGCATCAAATATTTGCTGAAGAGTCAGCAAGGTGTAATTGTCATTAAAACTTGAACAAGATACCGAATTGGCAAAAACTTTGTCTTGTCAAGAAGGAGAAATAAGGACCATGTTTTCCATTAAAAAAGAGAGGCACAGACGACTTGCTTTGATTTATGGCCTTATTTCTCGCACTAGAATTATGTAGATCCAAAACCACTGGTAGAAATAGAGCTGACAGAGATAGTGTACAAATTGCCCTTGCCATCCTCAAGTATTAATTTGCACATGTTGCTTGCCAAGTTTAACAATTTCCTCGACCTCAGGAGTATTTATCAGATTATTCAACAGCTTCAAGTAATATATATATATATATATATATATATATAATATATATATATATATATATATATAATATAATATATACATATATAATATATATATATATATATATAATCGAGCAATTGTATGTGAATATATATATATATATATATATAATATATATATATATTATATATATATATATATATTGTTACGGCTGTGGAAATTCGCAATACACCATAAAGGGTCCTTAGATTAGTTATGGTCCAATAAGTATTGTGTAGTTAGATTTCCCACCGTTGTTTCGAGGAATTTCTGTGTTCACAGGGCTGCGATCTTTGAGATAGCGTTTTCTTTTCTCTATCATTATTTGGACCAATCATCCCCCAACAACCAAATCGCCACCACCAACAACGCCCCCAAACAACTACAAACACACAACAACCACCTAAACCACAAGCCAACCATCGCACCAACTACAACCATGAACCAATCACGCTCAAACCCTCACCACAAACAACCACCACCATCTTCGCCACTATCCGCGTTTACGAACACGTCCTCCACGGACCATGCGGCGACGATCTCCGCGGCAACGAGCCATTACAGGAAGACGCAGGATTGCTGCAAGAAAGGCTCTTGCGGGGCCTGAACGGACTTCTCCCACCTGAATTCTTCCGCCTGAATTTCCCCGCGCTGGTGTGAAGGGAAGGGGTGGGCGGCTCGCTCCTGATGGTGGATGCGCGGCGTGAGGCGGTCAGAGTGAGGCACGCCCCCCTTCGAGAGGCTTCTCGAAGGAGGTGGAGCCGAGAAGCGGGGCGGAGCGACGGCGGAGCCCCGCTCCATAAAGGACGGACACGGGCGGGCGCGGCTCTCTTCCTCTCTCGCTCTCTGCTCTTGGAGTCTTTGTCGCCTGGGCCTTCGTTGCTGACTTTATCGTCCGAGAGTTGCGAGTCTTTTGTCGTCTTGGCCCTCGTCTTCCGTCTTTGTCTTCCTGTCGTCTTGGTCCTGCCGCTCGCGGCTTTGCGAGCGGCCTGTCCAGGGAGGCACGGACGGGAGACGCGGCAGCGCCGGTTGTGTGGTGGAACCTGCACGTCCGAACGAGGAGTGCCGGAGAGGTTCGCCGGCCGCGAGAGAGGTCGGGGCAGCGCGACACGCTAACGTCGTGGAGAGGACTCGACGGCCACCAAAGGGAGTTCCCTACTTTCTTTTTGGGTTTTTGTATGGATGCTGTGGCACCCGTTTCTGTCCAGTAAAACTTTCTTAAGTGACTGTACATTTATTAATTATATCGGTCGCAGTGCTTGCCCTTGCTTTGGTTGCTGCTTTTGTTTCTATTTGCCTGTATACGTCTTCCTGTTGTTCCTATTTGCCTGCTTACGTGTTGTATAATAAATGTCCTTGTGTGAAATGTATCCCGTTCGTCGTCTCTTTCCCCATTGAAAATGCCATCTTGAAATCGCGGAATAAATAAATAGCTGGGTTTTAGACACCCGTAAAATATAATCGGATCCGGCGAGGTCGCGATAATACCCGCTCGGTATCACTGCAGAACGGAACCGACCGCTTAAGCAGTTCGTGTCCCAAGCCGACCTGCGCCGAGGTACGGTCGCACCGCGTCGACTGCCCGCCCAGTACTTAGGTATATCGAGTTCGGCGAGTGACCCTATCTGCCGCGGGTAGACAATTGGCACGCCCGTGGTGAGGTTGAAGACCCACCCATGACAGAGTTCCGGGCGTTAGCTCCGGAAAGTCACGACTGAATTGTCCGTCCGGTGGCGAGCGGTTGCTTTAGTGGAAGCGGCCGATCGCACGCCGGCGGGCGCGAATTCGTAACACTGGTGTCCGGAGTGAGATTCGAATCCACCTCGGTCTCCATTAAATCACGGGAATCGGTTCAGGGGTGAGTGGAGCGACCCCCGATTCCACCAAACACGACGATTCAAATTATTTCTTCCACGAAATAAGATTGGAGTTTCAAGGCGAGCGGGTGCCGGGGTAGAAATGAATATGTGTAGTAATGTAGAATCCATGTCCAGGACAGAAACCCCGATCAGAAATGCTTGTGGTGCAGGAGGAACTCCCCAACCAAACCCAGAGCCGAAATGGGCGCGGCAGCGGCAGAGGCCGTGGAGTATGACACCCCCCTCCCCAACCTCTGTCAAATCCCTCCCCGGCCCCCAAGCGAAACCGAGACCAATGGTGGCGGTCGGTCCTGCTTTCGCCATTGGTCTCACAACAGATGGTGGAGATGATAACCCAAGCAATGAGAGGGAATGCAACAAATGAAAAGCGGAATAATAAAATGCGTGCAGGATGGAAATAAAATGATACAAAACACGAATGAAATAAAAACAAATGCGTGCAGAATGAATATAACATGGAACGCTAATATAAGCAGGTGAAGAACGGAAATGAAGAAGAAATGAAAAAACTGCGGGGTGAAATACAGCGTGGGGCGATGCCTCAGGCGGGCATAATGGCGGCCGCCACGTGCTGGAGTGAACGAGCTGGGGGGAGTGCAACGGCTGTAGGCCCACAATAGAGGCGGGTGAGGACAAATTAATACGGGGACGTGTAGGACGAGACACGTGGAGGTAACAACGACGGAAACATTAACGGTGACACAGAGGAAAAATTAAATGGGGTGACTGCGACGTGTGAGACGAGACACTAGGTGACGACGGAAAGAATAAAAGAAAATAACAGAGACGAGGGAGATGGAAGTGGTAGGGAGAGACTGCACGATAAGACGGGGTTAAAGACGAGCACACACACACGGAGGTAGTGGAGGATAATGGGGCCGAGCTCGGGGAATGTCTCGAGACCCGGTGCAAGCA
>CM068962.1:57068567-57085915 GCA_035128595.1 Eptatretus atami
TACCCCTGCCCCATGAAGCCGGTCTAACTAACACTAACCCTCCCATAAATAGTGTTATCCTGTGCCAAGCAAGGGGGTCTTCACCCCTTGCCCGGAATCCTGTCACCCGAAAGCAGAGGCCTGTTTTTTTTTTTTTAATGCACAGCACCAGCGCGGCAACTCGCAACTGCGCTCTTTGCCCGTGAAGTCATGGCAGCTGTTCGCATACTCGTCCTCTTGGACGGTACCATCCGGCAGGGATACCCCTCCTGCCGAATTCCAACCCTACGTGCAGCCATGACGTCACCCTGCGCATTCAAAACAAGCTCGCGTTTTGAGGGATTCCCCACACGAACACATGTGCTCTGCCCGTTGGAGCTTCACACACACGCTCGGCTTGGAGAACCCGTCCGGTCCAAATCCGTAATCCAGCTACCTTTTGGTCCGTCCGCCGGGATCGGCAACAATCCACCGCTGGCGTTTAGCGGACCGGGTTTCACTCCCGCAAGGCGGCACGTGGCAGCCCTCGTGCGCTGCACGGCCCGAACCCTGCACGCGCTGCCGTGCAAACCGGCGCGGTCCCCAATGCAACTACGGCCGCTAGCCGCCTTTGTCTCTCTGTCACCGTCGTCGTCGCCTTTCGACCCACGCACTCCTGCGTGTCACGACGCTCACACACCACGAATTACACTCACGCCAGGAGACGCGGCTGCATGTTCGCGCATGCCACCGTCATCTCCCTTACACACAGCAACCTCACACACGCTGTCCCTCTCACACTCGGCCGTTCACTCACGCATCGCCTTCTACTCGCACCACGTGGTTCACTCACACACGGCCTTCCACTCACACGTGCTCCTTCCACCACGGTTGCCTCATCCACACACGGACGTGCTGGGAGGCACGCAGCTTCAGCCCACTCGCAGCCTCGCACCACCATTTTACTCACAACAACGCGGTCCTTTCACACAACGCCTTTCACCCACGCTTTGCGCGCGTTGCAGCACACATTTCGCCACACTTATAACACACACTTTGACACACACACACCGGGACCACACTCGTAACCACACTGGGATTTGTGCACCCCAAGGGTCCCGGGGCTCCATACCCCCAAGCTCGGCGTGCACGTGCGCAGCAGTTGCCCCTCTACCTCGCTTGACACGACCGAACCCACCTGGTCGTGATCCGCTTCAAGGGGGAATATCCCTCCCTCGTTCCTGAAGGAGGCTATCCGGCTGCCTTGCACCGGTCTCGAGAACATTCCCCGAGCTCGGCCCATTATCCTCCACTACCTCGTGTGTGTGTGCTCGTCTTTAACCCGTTCTTTATCGTGCAGTCTTCCCCTACTCAATTCCATCTCCCCTCGTCTCTGTTATTCTTTTATTCTTTCCGTCGTCACCTAGTGTCTCGTCTCACACGTCGCAGTCACCCATTTAATTTTCCCTCTGTGTCACACGTTATGTTGCCGTCGTTGTTAACCTCCACGTGTCTCGTCCTACACGTCCCCGTATTAATTTGTCCTCACCCGCCTCTATTGTGGGCTGACAGCGCGTTGCACTCCCCCCAGCTCGTTCACTCCAGCACGTGGCGGCGCCATTATGCCCGCCTGTAGGCATCGCCCACGCGCTGTATTTCACCCCGCAGTTTTTTCATTTCTTCTTCATTCCGTTCTTCACTGCTGTATATTAGCGTTCCATGTTATTATTCATTCTCACCGCATTTTGTTTTATTTCATTCGTGTTTTGTATCATTTTATTCCATCCTGCACGCATTTTATTATTCCGCTTTTCATTTGTTGCATTCCCTCTCATTGCTTGGGTGATCATCTCCACCATCTGTGTGATGACCAATGGCGAAAGCAGGACCGATCCGCCACCATTGGTCTCGGTTTCGCTGGGGGCCGGGGAGGATTTGACAGAGGTTGGGGAGGGGGGTGTCATACTCCACGGCCTCTGCGCTGCCGCGCCCATTTCGGGCTCTGGGTTTGGTTGGGGAGTTCCTCCCTGCACCACAAGCATTTCTGATCGGGGTTTCTGCCTGGACATGGATTCTACATTACTACACATATTCATTTCTACCCGGCACCCGCTCGCCTTGAAACTCCAATCTTATTTCGTGGAAAGAAATAATTTGAATCGCTCGTGTTTGGGGGAATCGGGGGTCGCTCCCACTCACCCCTGAACCGATCCCGTGAATTTAATTGGAGACGAGTGGATTCGAATCTCAACTCCGGACACGCAGTGTTACGAATTCGCGCCCGCCGGCGTGCGATCGGCCGCTTCCACTAAAGCAACCGCGTCGCACCGGACGGACAATTCAGTCGTGACTTTCCGGAGCTACGCCGGAACTCTGTCATGGGTGGGTCTTCAACCTCACACGGGCGTGCCAATTGTCTACCCGCGCAGATAGGGTACTCGCCGAACTCGAATACCTAAGTACTGGGCGGCAGTCGACCGGTGCGACCGTACCTCGGCGCAGGTCGGCTTGGGACACGAACTGCTTAAGCGGTCGGTTCCGTTCTGCAGTGATAACCGAGCGGGTATTATCGCGACCTCGCCGGATCCGATTATATTTAACGGTGTCTAAAACCCAGCTTATTATTTATTCCGCGATTTCAAGATGGCATTTTCAATGGGGAAAGAGACGACGAACGGGATACATTTCACACAAGGACATTTATTATACAAACGTAAGCAGGCAAATAGGAACAACAGGCAAGCACGTATACAGGCAAATAGAAACAAAAGCAGCAACCAAAAGCAAGGGCAAGCACTGCGACCGAATATAATTAATAAATGTACAGTCACTTAAGAAGTTTTACTTGACAGAAACGGGGTGCCACAGCATCCATACAAAAACCCAAAAAGAAAGTAGGGAACTTCCCTTGGCTGGCCGTCGAGTCCTCCTCCCACGACCAGTTAGCGTGGTCGCGCTGGCCCCGACCTCTCTCGCGGCCGGCGAACCCTCTCCGGCACTCCTCGTTCGGACGTGCAGGTCCCACACAAAACGCGGCGCTGCCGCGTCTCCCGTCCGTGCCTCCCTGGACAGCCGCTCGCCAAGCCGGCGAGCGCAGGACCAAGACGACAGGAAGACAAGACGAAGACGAGGGCCAAGACGACAAAAGACTCGGCAACTCTCGGACGATAAAGTCCAGCAACGAAGCCCAGGCGACAAAAGACTCCAAGAGCAGACGAGCGAAGAGGAAGAGAGCGCGCCCGCCCGTGTCCGTCCTTTATGGCGGGGCTCCGCCGTCGCTCCGCCCGTTCTCGCCCACCTCCTTCGAGAAGCCTCTCGAAGGGGCGTGCCTCACTCTGACCGCCTCACGCCGCGCATCCACCATCAGGAGCGAGCCGCCCACCCCTCCCTTCACACCAAGCGCGGGGAAATTCAGGCGGAAGATTCAGGTGGAGAAGTCCGTTCAGGCCCCGCAAGAGCCTTTCTTGCAGCAATCCTGCGTCCTTCCTGTAATGGCTCGTGCCGCGGAGATCGTCGCCGCATGGTCCGTGGAGGACGGTGTTCGTAAACGCGGATAGTGGCGAGATGGTGGTGGTTGTTGTGGTGAGGGTTTGAGCGTGATTGGTTCATGGTTGTAGTTGGTGGCGATGGTTGGCGTTGTGTTTAGGTGGTTGTTGTGTGTTGTAGTTGTTTGGGGGCGTTGTTGGTGGTGGCGATTTGGTTGTTGGGGGATGATTGGTCCAATAATGATAGAGAAAAGAAACGCTATCTCAAAGATCGCAGCCCTGTGAACACAGAAATTCCTCGAAACAACGGTGGGGAAATCTAACTACACAAATACTTATTGGGACCATAACTAATCTAAGGACCCTTTATGGTGTATTGCGAATTTCCACAGCCGTAACAATATATATAAATTATTTATATATATATATATATATATATATATAATATACATACAATTGCTCGATTATATATATATATATATATTATATGTATATATTATATTATATATATATATATATATATATATATACTTATTATATATATTATTATAATATTACGAAGCTGTTGAAAATCTTGATAAATACTCCTGAGTCGAGGAAATTGTTAAACTTGGCAGCAACATGTGCAAATTATACTATTGATAGGATGCAATGGTTACACTATCTGCTGTCAGCTCTATTTCTAACCAGTGGGTTTTGGATCTACATAATTCTAGTGCGAGAAATAGCCATAAATCAGCAGAGTCGTCTGTCTGCCTCTTTTTTAATGGAAACATCTTATTTCTCCTCTTGACAAGACAAAGTTTTTGCCAATTCGGTATCTTGTTAACTAAAGTTTAATGACAATTACACGCTTGCTGATCTCAGCAATATGATTGCTGTATGTCTCTCTTTATACCAGTCATTAATATTAGAGGTGAATTATGTTGAAGATACCAATACAATATCTTTGGTATCTGAGCGACTAAATAATGTTCTTCGCTGTTGTGTTTTAAAAAGTTTTTTCCGTATATATTCATCCTTGTCAAGCCTCCTCCACGTCAAAAGTTTTAATTTTTATTTCTCGCCATCTTACAGGAAGCTTGCTTGCTTCTGTGCTGCATGCATACAACAAGATAGGTGAGACAACTGACCCTGGCGAATTTTATATGTTAGTTTGCTTATTATAAAAGTGTTTTGAAATTTTTATCAGTGAAAACTCGAAATATTGACATATTATCTTATGTCTTTATTTGAAACTGACTTCCATTGTGGTTTCAGGCACTTTCCATAAAAACTACTGATCTCATGGCTATGATGGCGACCACTCCTGCAACGATTTGGACTGGCCTGGAAAGGCCAAAGGTTGTTGCGCTTGATCTTCTCAAGGTACATTACAAAGATTGGCATCGAGTTTCTTGCACAGCTGAGGCCCGTTGGTTTTGTGGTCATGTGCCTGCCTTCTTTTGATTGCATCTTTTCTTTCTGAAAGTAATTTTAATTCTTGTGTGTGAAGAGTAATCACCTCCAACACACATATAATGCTAAGGGGTGTTCACATGATTTGATGTTAGACCCACTTGTTACTTTTGTACATCAATTATATCCCTGTTCAAGTGCTCTTCCCTTCTCGATACATGCAAAGGAGAACTCTCTTTGTTACTTACAAAAGCAATCTCCTTGCTTTGTCTCACGTTTTAAGAGGTATCAGATTTAATGGGTGACCTGGAGGCTTTCATCGTCTTTTTTTCTTCTTCTTTTTCTTAATCCCCTTATCCTCTTTTACTTCCTCTTCCTTCTTCTTGCTTCTTCTTCTTCTTTCACATGCAGCACATGATTGTGGGTGGCATCGTTTGCTGGGGGTGAAGCTGTGGAGCTCATGCAGTGCCTCCTGTAGCTGAGAGCTGGAATTTAGAATTTAGCCTGGGTGCTGGTGATACCCCACAACTCTTTGCAAGGACACCATGTTAACGTCTACCACAACTAATGCTGGCAGACAGGACACCCAGATTAAACGTACATCTTTCAATGGTGAAGAATCAGTAAATCATTCTGGTCACACACCCAACCTGTCCACTAAGTTTCATCCGAATCCGTCCACAACTTTTTGAGATATCCTGCACACAAGACATACAGACAGAGAGGGGGTGAAACATAACCTCCTTCACCTTCAGTGGCGGGTAATAATATTTTGCAAATGATTTTTATTTTATTTTACAATTACCATTACAATACAGCATATGCAAATATTATAATATTTATTGCCAAAAAGTAATTTCTGCAATGACGTCAAAGGTAATTATTTTCTGGTGAAAGAGTTCTCTTGTGAAGTTGTGTGTGACCGGGGATTGCAAAAAGAACGATAACTGTGCAATGAATGTTATTTAGTTTGGAAAATACAGCTAGGATAAAATATACAACCTTTTGTTTCCCAATATGCCAACATTTCATTGATATCTGTTTTGTTTGATATTCTCCAAGAAATTTCCAACAAAGTACACAATCTGTCCGTCCACCGCACACCTTGGATGTCATGCCATCTGGCCTCGCATGTTGGAAGCCTTTGGACGCTGCTAGCAATCTTCCCAAGTCACCTCGTGGCGTGGGATGACCAGATGGGACTGAATTCATAGAACCGTCCATATTCAGCGAAAAGAGTGCCCAAGCCCCAAGCACTGGCCTTTCATCTGCTGAGGAAGATAGGATGGATTGTGCCCCCGTGTGATTTTTAATCACACTCTCAGTGTGTCATTTCCAGATGGTCAACCATCATGGGGAGGTCAGCTTTGCAAATCAACCTCAGATCCTTGGATTGAGAAAGTACTATCATTGCTTTCCCGCCTCATCCTCCTCAAACACCAACCTCCTTTCACTTTGCTTGATTGCTTCTGCTTCATAGCAGAGTGCAATCACGATTACATCATAATTATTCGCATGAATCATAAACATCTAATCGTTCTCCGAACCTATTATGTATTCTCAAAGTGTGCACATTCATGTTATTTTTAAAAGCAGCCACCCGAAGCTGATATTCGGAAATACCGATGGGATTAGAATGAAGAGGGTTTTCTGAATGTGGGGATGCAGTGTTATATGCATTTATAACAACTGTCAGTGTAACCATTGTGCCATTCCAAATTGGTTAACTGCCATGGAATTACAGTGTCGATGATTGGAAGGGAAATGACACAGGGAAAGAAATCCCTGCCAGTTTACTGATATCAAGTTGCACGGTTCTTGTGACCAGTTCCCGATTTATCAGAACTGTAATCTCCATTTTTCTTTTAAACATCATTATTTGCTCGTCCCTTCGGCCTATAACAAAAGTTACATTGAAATAATTTTCTTTACACGATATGTTATCTGTAATTCATTCGAAAAATCTCATTCTAGAAATGTTGAGTTCTATCATCCTGATGTTTGGGGTTATATTATTGCCTCCAGCAATGGCTACGATTTTTAAATTTCCACTGGTGTGCAAAGTTTGGTTTGAGATAGAGAGACGCAGAGGTTGGGAAAGTTCAGAATACAATGTGAGTCATAGGAAGAATCTTCAACTTATTTAATTTCCAGCAGAGGTACCTGCACCTTGTGCAGAATGAATTTAGAGTTTAGACAAAGAGAGCCAGATACTATGTATAATTCAAATTAATAATCATATGTAATCTAGAAGCAATACTATAATAAAAATAATAATGTAGCAATTGATACAATAAAGGCAATATTACACAATAACGATGACTGGAAAGTACCTTTGGATAGACAACATTTGGGTCTGGTTGTTGGGGCAGAATGTGAGCTTGGCGTTACAGATAAGATGATTTGTAAAACTGCCTACCACAAGGTGGCACTGTAACAATACACATTTACATTGAGAGAATTGGAGTCTCCCCGCACAAAGAACCCCCTACCCTGTAGGTTTGAAATGTTTTTTGCATATGCATTTGCCAAGAGGATTCTAACAGTATGCAATACTAGTCAGAGTGCCCGGTGTTGCCTGGTCTATTTTTTGTGGGGGCCTAAAACACTTCCCAACACCCATCAAGGAATGGGGTAGGGAATCATTTAATATGACTTTCACATAGCTATAATGGCTTATATATGCACCGTAGAGAGATTTTCAAATGACCCGTCATGGTCACCTGTCCAACTCACAATCCCATGAGATTTGTGGAAACCATGTGGAATTGCAACTGTCAAATGACCATGAGACCTGACCCAAGAGGTCAAAAAATCAACTTCACACTTACAATCACACACTTGCCCTAGTAGCATTTCATACTATATATATATATATATATATATATATTATATATATTATAATATATATATGTATATATTGTATATTTGTTGTATATATATTGAAAACAAACTATATATATATTATAATGTTTTTGTTGTATATATGTATGTATGTATGTATGTATTCATTCCAAACAGGAAACATATTGTTTTTAGGGATGTCACAAAGGACACAAACGACAAGGCACAAATAACTCATCTAATGCGTTAAATTAGGTGGTGTAAAAGAACGGTGCATGATGGCGGTAAACTTTTGATTCATTGGTTTGTTTTTGTTTTATTTCTACAGCATTTAAAACTATAATTCTATTTCAATTGAATTATATGTTTGACGACTGGAGATCACAAATCGCCTTGTATGTACTTCCAGAAACCTTCAGTTTTGAGCACTTTGACAAAATTTATGCTGTCTCAACCAATAAAATTTGCCGCGCACTCTGAAGGCTGGAGTAACAGTGAGATTCAGACAGAAATGGTGGTCCTCGTGATGCAACCACAGAGCTAACTTCGTAGAAAAGATGTTTGCTTCATTGCGTCTTTTTCTCAGATGGTTCCAAAATCGTCAGTTTCACAAACTAGACTAATATACAGTGGGCAAAAAAATAGAAACACCAATGAAGTCTCTTAATAGGTCATTGGGCCACCAAGTGCTCGGCCTGTATATGCTGTGGCATAGAGTCACCAGTGTCTGGAATTCTGCAGGAGGAATACAGCACCATTCTTTAATGAAAATCAATCAACTCCCACCTGTTTGATGAAGTGAAAACTCCGTCTCAGGCGTCTTTCTCGAAATCCCATAAATTCTCGATTGGGTTCAGATCTGGTGACTGAGATGGCCATGGCATATTGTAAACATCAGTGTCATGCTCATCAAACCATTGGGTTTGATGTGCTCTGTGGGGCATTTTTATCCTGGAAGATACCACTACCCAGCTGGAAAGAAATGCTGCATCATGGGGTTAAGATGATTGCTCAGTACCATAAAGTAGCGATTGCATTGACCTTGCCTTCTAAGGGAATGACTGCACCAAAATCATGCCAGAAAATGTACCCACTACATTACAGAACCAACAGAACCTTCACTGTTGGAACCAAGCACTCAGAGTTATTGAGTTATTTAGGTGGTGCCGCACGTGTACCACCCTCTTTTGAGAACATGGTGAAGGATGATTCAACTGACCATATCACATTTCTCCACTGCTCGGTAGTCCATTGCCTAGCTCTTTGCACCACTGAACTCGCAAGCATGCATTGCCAGTGTATTGAGTGGTTGTGCACTGCAACCTACTATGGCATTCCACTCTATGAAGTTTTTTCAGCGCACGTTTTTTGAAGAAGCTGGCTACTCACGCCACAGGTTGAAATTTACAGTCAATTATCTGCAGTTTGCTCGCCTGCTTTGCCTTGCACTTCAAATTGATGCACGGATATCACGAACCTTGGTTATGCACTTCTGCCCATTGTTCCCTTTGCTGATGATGTCTTTCCCTCGGAATTCCATGCCGGACATCACCTTACGACACTGTTGCTCATGAAACATCAGCCAAGTGAGCTGTCTTTTTGTTGAAGCTCTTTCCAAATGTGCCTCAAATCACTCCTCTTTCAAAGTCACTGAGATCTCCTCTTGCAGCATGCTAGCCATAATTATAGGCAACCATTCCTGTTCAGTATTTTTATACAGACTCTAAGCATGGTTGGGATGTTATTGCTTCATAACACATGGACAGACATGTGTGGAAGACGTTGCTTTCAATATACTTATGTCCCTCATTTACACAGGTGTTTCCATTTTCATGTCGACTACCTGTGTTTCTATTTAGAATGAAAATCAAGACTGAAAAGACCCTTCCCATGTCGTTTTTCTGCAGACTGTGTGGGGTAAGGTTTTCTATGAACTCTCTAGTTTAGAAAGTTTTGATTTGGTCATTACTGTCCAAAGGCTCAGTATTGTTCTAACGTATAGCTAACATCTACAGTCTATACAAACCATATTAGCAGCCAACTCGATGATATGTGCTCCCCTATGTGTGCAATGCACATTAAACCCAAGCTAACACAAGCGAGAGATGGTCGTTCTTCAACGTGAGCTAAGCTTCTACACACAACCTGTAAAATGTACGACTTAGCTCAAATATAGCTGAATTTCATATGGATTCTGCAATCGGAAGGGAAAATCAGAAGCAGAGCAATAGAGTAGATTGGAGGGAATGACGGATTTGTAAAATGCATGATATGAATGGAATATCACTACCTGAAACTCAAGACTTAAAGTTTTTATTTTTTTTAACAAGGAAGATGATTGATTATCCTACAAAAAAAAAATGGGGCTATTGTCTGCTGTCGGTTTTCTGCTCCTTACAAAAACATTTCTCAAGAGATCAGATGAAACTGTCATCAGGTTTCTACAGACCTCATGAGAAGTCATATGAGATTTTGAGTTCTGGTAGTAATACGACCTTGGCACTTGAGTTGAATATTCATTAAGTTACATTGTCGTGTCAGACCAAAATTTTTTGCAGGTGTCATTTGATTTGATTTTTCATGGATGTTACTTTGGAGATTGGCAACATTGCGTGATGCGCAATTGTGTGCACTGTGGATTCCATTTGTACGTTAGCCAAGATTGACAAATGAGATGGAAGATTGCTTGCTTTGTTTAGTGCCATTTTTATTTGGGAAACTATTGTTTTGGTTTAAGTACAATGTATTCATTATTATGGAGCAGTCGTCCTGTTCAATTAAACATCAACAGGTGCACTAAATATCACATTCATTATATCCACAAATAGACCTAATGTCATATATATATATATATATAATATATATATATATATTATATATGTATAGTTTAAGTATTGCCCAGAATTTGCTCTAGCCTCCTGAAAATCGATCAAAAAATCTATAACTTTCACATTACTACTGCACAGATTGTGTCAGCCTGCAGGTATACCATAATGGCATTAATCCATCATGATTTTGAGCACCACTCATCCTTATGACCCAAATGTAGTATTATGATTAGAGAATGCCACGACTGCTGACTCTCCACATCTGTTTATTATCCTGTAATGTTCTCCAATGTCCACAAACCATAACGCATTTAATCAACCGCTCTACTTGCTGTGCCTTAAGGGATTTCGAATGTGACGAGTCTATCCACCTCGCTGTACAATCCACACACTATATTTCATTAAAGTTGGCCGATGTGATGTACCGAAATTTATCAATCATGCAATGTATTTTAAATATCAAGCATCCTCTGAGAAAATTAAGTATGCATCTAAAATGTTATCTTCATGGACATTACAGAGAAGTTAGCCATTTTAATTAAAATATGTAATTGCTTTAAATATTGGCTCCACATCTTGATGCAGGAAGAGAATAAGCTCGAAATCTGCTCCATGGATTATGATTCATTAATAAGTGCTTGTTATTCTGTAAAGAGTCGGACCCCTGCACTCACTGGGAGTGCCACGAGTGGTGCCAGAATGTGCTGAAATAACATAAATGGTGCTTCAAATGCCTCTCGGCAAGCAGAGGTCCAAAATTTGTCCTGCTTCAACAATCGTTCACGGCGTCATTGTGTTTGAATCGCAGTTGTATACAGAGGGCGTTTTATATTTACATATTCATGTTATTTATCCCTTGCTTGTTAATTTATATCTACACATTATATTCTTTTTTTTTTCTCCTCATTAGAAATTTATTGTTATTTTTGTTCAACCTTTTGTGTCACTTTTGGCCTCACCCAACCTGTTGGATTCCCAACCCATATTTCCCCCCCAACATGTACCACTCTCTGCTGGACTTGATCATCACAAAAGTTCTCTCCAAACTTACTGGTTCTTACTCTGCTCCTCTTGAGATCCTCAGATAGTGTATCTTCAAAATGTTTATCTACCTGGTGTCTTCAGGGATCCAGCAAGGTGCGAAGATGCATGGTTGTTTAATCAGGCAGGTTGGTCTGGCCTGCAGTCCACCAATCTCTTATGGTGATATGGTCCACTCTCTCCATCTTCAGACATAAAATGCATGGAATTCATTCTCAACAAACTACACTCTCTTTCTCTCCTCCGTCAGTTCATACCATAACTATTCAGATATCCTGCCTTGCATCTCATCCCTGTACATTATACCAGAACAATATGTCTGATTAAAGTGTCATGCATCTTGGCAACATCCCCTGTGTGTTTTATGAAAAAATTAATGTGGTGATAGAGTTATTTGAAATAAATCATTTTGTCTTCCCCCTGGATAGCCAACCACACTCACGGGAACATATTTTCTCTCTATAAAGCTTGCAATCATTATTTCTGTCTCAGACATGCCAGAATTCACCGTCATGACAACCTGAGGTCTGGGCTCACAGGTGTTTCACGATCCAAAAAAATATGTAGTCGCAGTTGAGCGTCTGTTTCTGGAACTGCATGCTCCTCATGGGTTCCTTCCATTTTGAAGGATGGAGGCTGTTCACGTTAAGTGTACATGCCTTAAGTTGGTTCTTCCAGAAAAGGCCAAAGGTTCTGAATCCATTTCTTCTGCACACATCCTAAACCTCCTTACTGAAAACATCCAACAGCATGTAAATCCCTCCTACAAGGTGGAGAAATTCCTTGCCTCACAGAACTCTTCCATGTCTAAAGGCTTGCAAGACTCTCCTGATGATATCAGTGGCCTTACTGCAGGTACACTCCTGTTGCCTGTTATTTTTAATGTAATTTTCCAACATCCAACTGTCTCCTTATGAAAAATCACAAAAGTACCTGCATTGATAAGAATTGTGCCCAAACGAACAACTCTACGATAGACCAACAGCCTTTGGCACTTCCTAAACACTATAAATTCAGAGACCTAACTGGAAGCACTCGGTGGAGCACAGACCTCCGACACATAATGCTGATCCAGGAGAACAAAATCAGCCCAATACATTTTTGAAAGTTGTGCTATACAGCACTATATCGTCTTTGGCCCTAGCTCTCACGGTGAAGAATCACTTTTAAAAATTAATAATTCTCGTATCCAGATCCGGATTTGGATCTTCACCAAAATCAACTCAATTCGTCCTGTGACACATCCAACCTGTCCACCATTTTTGTCCGAATCCGTCCACAATTTTTGAGATATCGTGCTATATATCATTTTGGCCCTATCTCTCAATGGTGAGAATCACTGAAAAAATTCTAGCAGTTGGATTGGATCCAGATAGTTCACCAAATTCGAACGCAATTTCGTCTTGTTGCACACCCAACCTTTCCCACCAAGTTTCAACTGAATCTTTCACAACTTTTGAGATATCCTGTTCACATCAGACAAACAGACAGACAAGCCGGTAGGCGGTGATGGGTCACCGAGCATGGAACTATAAGATATAGAGCAAAATGGATGTCATGTAGCGGATAGGGAATCACCTTAAGATTATGCATATCAAATCTCATCCAGTTCCATCTACTGATAACTACTCGATATCCATAATGAAGAAAGTACCGAAATGCGGTTTGAAATCGGAAATCCCTAAAGTTCGAGGGGGTGCTGTGGGTGAACAAAGATCTAAATCGAAAATCCGATCGATGGTTTGTGCACAATGTATTCAGACGATTAGTGTGAATTTTCTGACCATCCGACCATAACCCTAGGAGGAGTAGCATTGGCACGAAGGCGTGAAGGCACGAAGGCGCGAAGGCACGATTGGCATTAGCTCTCACATATTTATCGATTTTGCACTAAGTGACCTTTGACCCCTGACCTAAGCGAAATCGGTCATATGTTCTAGGAAAAGGTGTATACTCATCGAGTGCCATGAACCTGCAAAGTTTCAATTCGTATCGATGCACTCTCCTGGTCGCTAGCGGGCCTTCAATTTTCGCCAATTTTTCGGCGCATACCCATAATTGTAGGGGCGCTGCGGGTAAAGTATTCCATATATCACAAAAACCGGAATATATTTGATAGAGCATCACTGTAGATCATTCGTGCCAAATTTCATAACCGTACGTGGGATATGGCTTTCGGAATTGATTTCGCGTAACGGTACCGATTTGAAGGTTTTTCGGTTGTTGCTAGGGAACCAAGCGTCCCTAGCAACCGTCACAAATTCCAAAGCACTAGGTCAAACTGTACCTACCACCCGAGTTTGGTCAAAATCTGCCCACGTTTACTCCATTATGCTAATGAAACGAAGAAACATCAAACAAACAAAACAGAAGAATTCTGAAATAAGGGTCACTATTTCGGCGACCCAAAGGGGTGAAAAATACCTCCTCACTTTCGGTTGGCAGACTGGTAATAAGCTAAGGACCTCGACTATCTTTGTTCTAATTATTGACTCTCAACGCATAAGTTTATCTTCCTCCAGGTCATTGCACCTTGGATATGCTGTTTATTGTGTTGTTAGCAATGAGATGATCCCTCAATCTCAACAAGTCAGTGCTAAACTCACTGACTTCTTTCGTGTATGCATTCAAGTATGGCAGCACATCCTTGGTTTCATAAACTGTCATCTAAGTACTTACAATATCCATGTGTCTGGAAGTTTAGTCTCAGGGATCTGCTTCTTGCTGAGCAAAGGCAGGTTGGTGACCTTGCAATTGTAACTTGCTTCTTCTGACTTTTGTTCCCCTGCCAACTCACTTTCTGTCCGCTCATGACCCTCCAGTTTTTTAATTTGATATATTTTTGTACGATATGTCCGAGAACTCATATGAGAGCTAACATGCGAACGTAACAACAAGGGGACAGAGATGAGAGGGAAGGACAAAACATTGTGAGGAACAGAGACATGAGGAGATCTGTGGAAGAAGCGGATGGGGCGAGAAGGGGTTATGCAAATGGACACTTCAGGGACTTGCAGGAATGTAAAGCAGGAATTGACAGAGGTGTGTTTTGGGAAGATTAACCGGAGTTTAAAAGATCTTCGGCTTTGGATGGGAGAAGACTAAGAGGGGGGTGAACAGCTGTTTTGAAGGCCTGGAGGGAAGAATGGGATTGAAGAGAGTGTGGGAGTTTTAGTCAAAGGCGGGAAAAAGAGGATGATAAGAGTGAAGCTGAGCAGTGATCTTGATTTTGTATTTTTACCAGAAGGGGTTGCTGGTGGACGTTGAACGCCCTGCGGAATATATGGGTGGTGGGCGGGGGGGTGACATATCGCAGACTAGAGCAAGGGGCGAGACCTAGAGAGGAGTAATAGAACACAGAAAGGACCACCGACTTGCCTGCCGGTGAGAGAATGAGAACACAATACTCAGCTCATCGCGGACGATACCAATGATCCAAATGCCTTGGTTTCCACAGCATGAAGTCGAGAGAGTATGAGAGAGGAGCAGCAGTACTCATAGGCTGCGATCGAAGCTTGTAAGTGGTCAGCGAGCTCAGGTGTGCCAAGAAGGACTGGGCATGACAGAGCCTGCCCAGTCGGCGACTGGCTTTGGAGGGCCAGCTTGGAAATGTAACTTTCCCAGGAAAGATATGGAGATAGTGAGACCCAGAAGTTTGAATGAAAACTTGTAATTAGTGCGATATGCAAAATGTAAAACTTCAGTGAAGGACTTCAGTGGGATACAAAAGTAAACCTGTTCAGCCGGCGGGATATCGCTCTATCAATGCGATTCTCTGTTTTAGTTCAGTTACCTCCTTCACCGTTCCTGTTTGTTCTAACTCCTCACAAGCCTTTGCATATATAAAAAAAACAAAAAAATGATGTCACCCCATTCCAATTATATTCCATGTTTACTTGGACTTCAGTTGGTTTAGGGTGGTGGCTCGGGATCCCAGGGTCCTGAGTTCAAGCTCCGTAGGCTCGAATTAACACCAGGGGGTTGACTCAGCCTGTCATCCTTCTGAGGTCGGCGAAATGGCACCATGTAAGAGCCAAAAGCTCCACACGAAGGAAGGCTATTGAGGATTATTAATTGTGGTATTGGTGTCAGGTGCGATGATGGCTGATGGCCTCCTCCTGCACATATTTCCATGTATATTTTAATGAAAATCACAATTTGTTTCTCTGGGAAGGGCACTGTCTCCAAAATGATCTCGGTTGCGTGATTTGAAAAGGGGTTAAGAAACTTGAGGGATACACCATGTCGAAGGACACAGTTGAGAAGTAAAGGCTGAAGAAATGGCATCCAGTAGCATTCTCTCATCGCAGTGTTACTGCAGACCCCTCAGATATGCTGTTTTCATGACTCAGCAGTTGTGCTGCCTGGAACCCAAGCAGTTATAATGAACAGATGTTGAGGAGGCAGTGGCATGCCTTGAGGTTAAAACAAACCATTACAAAAACATGGGAATTATGCAAGGCGTGAGTTTAAAACATGCAGACAAACATTCTGAACATTGCCTTTATATTTTCACTTTCTTATGCACCAGAAATGAGAGAATTAATATTTTTTTAAAATTGGGGGGCACATAATACTATGGGACAAGATGTATTCTTGGACATCCATGAAGTGTACCTCCATCAGAGGATAAACTGCCAATATAATCTCCAATTGGATTATAAGCAGACAGTCAACTGTGAACTTTTCCACATTTCCCAAGAATGAATTATGGAATTATATGGCAAAAACTCCCTGCAGAGAAAGCCAGGTCGCCCATTGCCTGCTTAACCAGGCTTCACTGAATTTCCTCCTCTGTTACCATCAACCTGATTAAATGCATCTCATGCTTAGAGAGGTACCATTCTACTTTGAAAGATAGCTGCTTATGTACCGCCGCATAGATGTTTGGACTGATGCAAGCATCTCACTTTAAGCTAGGCTTTTAGACCTCAAACACCGACATGTCTGTTAATGATATTGAGATGAACTGGCTACTTTTTAATAGGCACATTGAGGAAGCAATCGCATGTTGTTTACATCTTGGATTGGCATCAGTAATGCTCCATCAGATTGCACTTTGAACTGTGGACTTCAATAGTTTTGATCTTGTTTGGGAAACGTCTCCTGGAGAATGATTTACATACAGCAGAAAGATATAAACAATTTTTATTGCATCAAACTAGTTAGGTTATTTTTTCTCTGTCTCTGCTCTGTCTCTGTTTCTGTTCTCTGTTTGCCCTCTCTCTCTCCTCTCTGTCTCTGTCTCTGTGTGCCTCTCTCTCTCTGACTCTCTGTCTCTGTCTTTTCTCTCTCTCTCTCGTCTTCTCTCTCTACTCTCTCTCTCTCTCTCTCTCTACTTCCCTCTCTCTCTCTCTCCTCTCATGTCTCTGTCTCTGTGTGTCTCTCTCTCTCTTTCCTTCTCCGTTCTCCTTCTCCTTTTCTTTCTATATGCACTTCTTGCTCTGCTCTCGAACAAATAAGTAGAGGTCAAGTCGCCACAGCATGTATTACACAGGGGTATTTTGTGTCCCAGATTAAAAGTCCTCATGGAGCCCGTGGAATGGATTAGTTAGAGGGATTGTAGTTGAGATTTAGGTTGGGAAATGGAGTATGGGATTATTTTGAGGACAGTGACAGACTGTGGATGTGTTGAGGGGACGTAGCTTAGCTACGTAGGTTAAATGGAACGTTCTGTAGTTTAAGGGATAACGAGGGAGCACGAGTTAGTTAGGGGATTAGCAAGAAGGAGTTCAGCGATGGAGTGTTGAAGAGCGGAAAGGAAACATGTTGAATGAGTGAGACCAGCGGGTCT
>CM068962.1:57086065-57122443 GCA_035128595.1 Eptatretus atami
TTCACTCTCTGTCTTACCCTTCTGTGCTCCAAAATGTCTCCTCTGCATCCCCAATTGCTCATTTTGACCGAGTCTGGCTGTCTATATTCTGTGAGGTCTTATGAGCAGAATTACTCTATAAAGTCGACTTTACCTGCGGCAAGCCAATCCAGTCCATCTTTAGCATTAAGAGTATGGTGCTTTAATCATTGTTTTGCAAGCTCTTTGCCAGGCTAGTACCATGAACACCATGCTGCGTGGCATTTTTGTTGGTTAGACAACACGTATGCTGCTCCTTTGCATCAAGTGTCTGACCAGGTTTCATTGATTTATTTACAAATGGACCACACAGAAAGAAAAACGCAAACAGTACAGGGGAAAAAAAAAAGAAGAAGTCTGTTTGGATGGTAAAGAGAGAGCACACTGGACTTGGAACTGTCTTGCGAGATTGGCTTGTGACCTCCACTATAAAATGTCAGCATGGTGTTCGCAGGCAGGGAAATGTAGTATAAAAGTGGATGGATATTAATCTGGGGACACAAAATACCCCTTGTAATACATGCTGTGGGACGTCTGACCTCTACTTATTTTGTTCGAGAGCAGAGCAGAAGTGCAGTATAGAAAGACAAGGAGAAGGAAGAAGGAGAAGGAAAAGAGAGAGAGACACACGAGACAGAGACATGAGAGGAGAGAGAGAGAGAGGGAAGAGAGAGAGAGAGAGAGAGAGAGTAGAGAGAGAGACGAGAGAGAGAGAGAAGAAGACAGAGACAGAGAGTCAGAGAGAAGAGGCACACAGAGGACAGAGACAGAGAGGAGAGAGAGAGGGCAAACAGAGAACAGAAACAGAAGCAGAGACAGAGACAGAGAAAAAATAACTCTAACTAGTTTGATGCCAATAAAAATTGTTTAGTCTTTCTGCTGTATGTAAATCGTTCTCCAGGAAGACGTTTCCCAAACAAGATAAAAGCATTGAAGTCCACAGTCAAAGTGCAATCTGATGGAGCATTACTGATGCCAATCCAAGATGTAAACAACATGCGATGCTTCCTCAAGCTGTGCCCTATTATGATAAAGTAGCCAGTTTCATTCTCATATATCATTAACAGACATGTGGTGTTTGAGGTCTAAAAGCCTACTTAAGTGAGATGCTTGCATCAGTCCAAACATCTGATGCGCGGGTACATAAGCAGCTATCTTTCAAAGAATGGTCCTCTAAGCATGAAATGCATTAATCAGGCTTGATGGGTAACAGAGGAGGAATTCAGTGAAGCCTGTTAAGCAGCATGGGCGACCTGGCTTTCTCTGCAGGGAGTTGTTTGCCATATAATTCCATAATTCATCTCTGGAAACTGTGGAAAAGTCACAGTTGACTGTCTGCTTATAATCCAAGTGGAAGATTATATTGGCAGTTTTATGCCTCTGATGGAGGTACACTTCATGGATGTCCAAAATACATCTTGTCCCATAGTATTATGGTGCCCCCCAATTTTAAAAAATATTAATTCTCTCATTTCTGGGCATAAAAAGTGGAATGAATAAAAGCAATGTTAAGGAATGTTTGTTCTGCATTGTTTTTAAACTCACGCCTTGCAATAATTCCCATTGTTTTTGTAATGCGTTTGTTAACCTCAAGCATGCCACTGCCTCCCAACTCTGTTCATTATAACTGCTTGGTCCAGTGCAGCACACTGCTGAGTCATGAAAAACACATATCTGAGGGGTCTGCAGTAACACTCGATGAGAGAATGCTACTGGATTGCCATTTCTTTCAGCCTTACTTCTCAACTGTGTCCTTCGCATGGTATCCCTTCAAGTTTGTCTTAACCCCTTTTCAAATCACGCAACCTGAGGAATCATTTTGGGAGCAGTGCCCCTCCCAGAGAAACAAATTGTGATTTTCATTAAATTACATGGAAATGTATGTGCAGGAGGAGGCCATCAGCCCATCATTGCCCACCACCAATACCACATTATAATCCGTCAATAGCCCTTCCGTTCGTGTGGAGCCTTTTGGCTGCTACATGGTGCTCACTTTCGCCGACCTCAGAAGGATGACAGGCTGAGTCAACCCCTGGTGTTAATTCACAGCCTACGGACTTGAACTCAGGACCCTGCTGGATCCCGGAGCCACCACCCTAAACCAACTAAGTCCAAGTAAACATGAATATAAATTGGAATGGGGTGACATCATTTATATTTGTTTTTTTTATATATGCAAAGGCTTGTGGAGGAGTTAGAAAAACAGGAACGGATGCAGGAGGTAACTGAACTAAAACAAGAAATGCACTGATAGACGAATATCCCGCCGGCTTGAACAGGTTTACTTTTGTATCCCACTGAAGTCCTTCACTGAAGTTTTACATTTTCGCATCGGACTAAGTTACAAGTTTTCATTCAAATTCTGGGTCTCACTATCTCCATAGATCTTTCCTGGGAAAGTTACATTTCCAAGCTGGCCCTCCAAAGCCAGTCGCCGACTGGGCGAGGCTCTGTCATGCCAGTCCTTCTTGGCACACCTGAGCTCCCTGACCACTTACAAGCTTCGATCGCAGCCCTGATGAGTACGCTCTCCCTCTTCTCATACTCTCTCGACTCATGCTGTGGAAACCAAGGCATTTGGATCATTGGTATCTCGCCGATGAGCTGAGTATTGTGTTCTCATCTCTCACCGTGCAGGCAAGGTCGTGGTCCTTTCTGTGTTCTATACTCCTCTCTGGTCTCGCCCCTGCTTCTAGTCTGCGATATGTCACCCCCCCCCCACCACCCCATATTCCGCAGGGCGTTCAAGCGTCCACCAGCAACCCTTCTGGTAAAATACAAAATCAAGACACTGCTCAGCTTCACTCTTATCATCCTCTTTTTTCCCGCCTTTGACTAAAACTCCCACACTCTCTTCAATCCCATTCTTCCTCCAGGCCTTCAAAACAGCTGTTTCACCCCCCTCTTATCTTCTCCCATCCAAGCCAAGATCTTTTAAACTCGCGGTTAATCATTCCAAAGACACACCTCTTCAATTCCCTGCTTACATTCCTGCCAAGTCCCTGAAGTGTCCATTTGCATAACCCCTTTCTCTGCCAATCCGCTTCCTTCCACAGATCTCCTCATGTCTCTGTTCCTCAATGTTTTGTCCTTCCTCTCATCTCCTGTCCCCTTGTTGTTACGTTCGCATGTTAGCTCTCATATGAGTTCTCGGACATACGTACAAAAATATATCAAATTAAAAAAACTGGAGGGGTCAGAGCTGGATAGAGAAGTGAGTTGGCAGGAGGCGAACAAAAGTCAGAAGAAAGCAGTTACAAGTTGCAAGGTCACCAACCTGCCTTTGCTCAGCAAGAAGCAGATCCCTGAGACTAAACTTCCAGACACATGGATATTTATACTTAGATACAGTTTATGAAACCAGGATGTGCTGCATACTGAATAGCATACACGAAAGAAGTCTAGTGAGTTTAGCATGACTTGTTAGATTGAGGGATCATCCATTGCTAACAACACAATAAACAGCATATCCAAGGTGCAATACCTGATGGAAGATAAACTTATGCGTTGAGAGTCAAATAATTAGAAACAAGAGTAGTCGAGTCCGTGCTTATTACCCAGTCTGCCACCGAAAGTGAAGGAGGTATTTTTCACCACCTTTGGTCGCCGAAATAGGTGACCTTATGTGTCAGTAATTCTGTCTGTTTTGTTTGTTTGATGTTTCTCGTTTGTCATTAGCATAATGGTAGTAAACGTGGGCAGATTTTGACCAAACTCGGGTGGTAGGTACAGTTGACCTAGTGCTTTGGAATTTGTGACGGGTGCTAGGGACGCTTGGTTCCCTAGCAACAACCGAAAAACCTTCAAATCGGTACCGTCACGCGCAAATCAATTCCGAAAGCCATATCCCACGTACGGTTATGAAATTTGGCACGAATGATCTACAGTGATGCTCTATCAAATATATTCCGGTTTTTGTGATATATGGAATACTTTACCCGCAGCGCCCCCTACAATTATGGTATGCGCCGAAAAATTGGCGAAAATTGAAGGCCCCTAGCGACCAGGAGAGTGCATCGATACGAATTGAAAATTTGCAGGTTCATGGCACTCGATGAGTATACACCTTTCCTCAGGAACAATGACCGATTCGCTTAGGTCAGGGTCAAAGGTCACTTAGTGAAAATCGATAATATGTGAGAGCTAATGCCAATCGTGCCTTCGCGCCTTCGTGCCTTCACGCCTTCGTGCAAATGCTACTCCTCCTAGGTTATGGTCGGATGGTCGGAAAAATTCACACTAATCGTCTGAATACATTGTGCCACAAACCATCGATCCGGATTTTCGATTTAGATCTTTGTTCACCCACAGCACCCCCTCGAACTTTAGGGATTTCCGATTTCAAACCGCATTTCGGCGTTACTTTCATTCAAATGGATATCGAGTAGTTTATCAGTAGATGGAACTGGATGAGATTTGATATGCTTAATCTTAAGGTGATTCCCTATCCGCTACATGACATCCATTTTGCTCTATATCTTATAGTTCCATGCTCGGTGACCCATCACCGCCTACCGGCTTGTCTGTCTGTTTGTCTGATGTGAACAGGATATCTCAAAAAGTTGTGGAAAGATTCAGTTGAAACTTGGTGGGAAAGGTTGGGTGTGCAACAACGAAGAATTGGGTTCGAATTTGGTGACATCTGGATCCAGACAACTGCTAGAATTTTTTCAGTGATTCTCACCATTGAGAGATAGGGCCAAAAATGATATATAGCCACGATATCTCAAAAATGTGGACGGATTCGGACAAAACATGGTGGACAGGTTGGATGTGTACAAGGACGAATTGAGTTGATTTTGGTGAAGATCCAAATCCGGATCTGGATACGAGAATTATTAATTTTTAAAAGTGATTCTTCACCGTGAGAGCTAGGGCCCAAAGACGATATAGTGCTGTATAGCACAACTTTCAAAAATGTATTGGGCCTGATTTTGTTCTCCTGGATCAGCATTATGTGTCGTGCTGTGCTCCACCGAGTGCCTTCCAGTTAGGTCTCTGAATTATTAGTGTTTAGGAAGTGCCAAAGGCTGTTGGTCTATCGTAGAGTTGTTCGTTTTGGCACAATTCTTATCAATGCAGGACTTTTGTGATTTTTCATAAAGGAGACAGTTGGATGTTGGAAAATACATTAAAAATAACAGGCAACAGGAGGTACCTAGCAGTAAGCACTGATATCATCAGAGAGTCTTGCAAGCCTTAAGGCCAATGGGGGGAAAGGGAGTTTCTTTCCGTTGGAGCAAGGAATTTCTCCACTTTGTAGGAGGGATGTTTACATGCTGTTGGATGTTTTCAGTAAGGAGGTTTAGGATGTGTGCAGGAAGAAATGGATTCAGAACCTTTGGCCTTTTCTGGAAGAACCAACTTAAGGCATGTACACTTAACGTGAACAGCCTCCATCCTTCAAAATGGAAGAACCCATGAGGAGCATGCAGTTCCAGAAACAGACGCAACTGCGACTACATATTTTTTTGGATCGTGAAACACCTGTGAGCCCAGACCTCAGGTTGTCATGACGGGAATTCTGGCATGTCTGAGACAGAAAACAATGATTGCAAGCTTTATAGAGAGAAAATATGTTCCCGTGAGTGTGGTTGGCTATCCAGGGGGAAGACAAAATGATTTATTTCAAATAACTCTATCACCACATTAATTTTTTATAAACACACAGGGATGTTGCCAAGATGCATGACACTTTAATCAGACATATTGTTCTGGTATAAATGTACAGGGATGAGATGCAAGGCAGGATATCTGAATAGTTATGGTATGAACTGACGGAGGGAGAGAAAGAGAGTGTAGTTTGTTGAGAATGAATTCCATGCATTTTATGTCTGAAGATGGAGAGAGTGGGACCATCATCACCATAAGAGATTGTGGGACTGCAGGCCAGACCAACCTGCCTGATTAAACAACCATGCATCTTCGCACCTTGCTGGATCCCTGAAGACACCAGGTAGATAAACATTTTGAAGATACACTATCTGAGGATCTCAAGAGGAGCAGAGTAAGAACCAGTAAGTTTGGAGAGAACTTTTGTGGATGATCAAGTCCAGCAGAGAGTGGTACATGTTGGGGGAAATATGGGTTGGGAATCAACAGGTTGGGTAGGCCAAAAGTGACACAAAAGTCTTGAACAAAAATAACAATAAATTTCTAATGAGGAGAAAAAAAAAAGAATATAATGTGTAGATATAAATTAACAAGCAAGGGATAAATAACATGAATATGTAAATATAAAACGCCCTCTGTTACAGCTGCGATTCAAACACAATGACGCCGTGAACGATTGTTGAAGCAGGACAAATTTTGACCTCTGCTTGACCGAGAGGCATTTTAAGCACCATTATGTTATTCAGCACATTCTGGCACCACTCGTGGCACTCCCAGTGAGTGCAGGGGTCCGACTCTTTACAGAATAACAAGCACTTATTAATGAATCATAATCCATGGAGCAGATTTCAGCTTATTCTCTTCCTGCATCAAGATGTGGAGCCAATATTTAAAGCAATTACATATTCTTAATTAAAATGGCTAACTTCTCTGTAATGTCCATGAAGATAACATTTTAGATGCATACTTAATTTTCTCAGAGGATGCTTGATATTTAAAATACATTGCATTTGTAAAAATTTCGGTACATCACATCGGCCAACTTTAATGAAAATAAGGTGTGGATGTGACAGCGAGGTGGATAGACTCGTCACATTCGAAATCCCTTAAGGCACAGCAAGTAGAGCGGTTGATTAAATGGTTATGGTTTGTGGACATTGGAGAACATTACAGGATAATAAACAGATGTGGAGAGTCAGCAGTCGTTGCATTCTCTAATCATAATACTACATTTGGGTCATAAAAGATGAGTGGTGCTCAAAATCAATGATGGATAAATGCCATTATGGTATACCTGCAGGCTGACACCATCTGGCAGTAGTAATGTGACAGTTATAGATTTTTTGATCGATTTTCAGGAGGCTAGAGCAAATTCTGGGCAATACTTAAACATATACATATATAATAATATATATATATATATATATATATATATATGACATTAGGTCTATTTGTGGATATAATGAATGTGATATTTAGTGCACCTGTTGATGTTTTAATTGAACAGGACGACTGCTCCATAATAATGAATACATTGTACTTAAACCAAAACAATAGTTTCCCAAATAAAAATGGCACTAAACAAAGCAAGCAATCTTCCATCTTCATTTGTCAATCTTGGCTAACGTACAAATGGAATCCACAGTGCACACAATAGCGCATCACGCAATGTTGCCAATCTCCAAAGAACATCCATGAAAAATCAAATCAAATGACACCTGCAAAAAATTTGTGTCTGACACGACAATGTAATCTTAATGAATATTCAACTCAAGTGCCAAGGTCGTATTACTACCAGAACTCAAAATCTCATAGACTTCTCATGAGTCTATAGAAACCTGATGACAGTTTCATCTATCTCTTGAGAAATGTTTGTAAAGGAGCAGAAAACCGACAGCAGACAATAGCCCCATTTTTTTTTGTGAGATATCAATCATCTTCCTTGTTAAAAAAAATAAAAACTTTATCTTGAGTTTCAGGTAGTGATATTCCATTCATATCATGCATTTTACAAATCCGTCATTCCCTCCAATCTACTCTATCTGCTCTGCTTCTGATTTTCCCTTCCGATTGCAGAATCCATATGAAATTCAGCTATATTTGAGGTAAGTCGTACATTTTACAGTGTGTGTAGTAGCACTTAGCTCACGTTGAAGAACGACCATCTCTCGCTTGTGTTAGCTTGGTTTAATGTGCATTGCACACATAGGGGAGCACATATCATCGAGTTGGCTGCTAATATGGTTTGTATAGACTGTAGATGTTAGATATACGTTAGAACAATACTGAGCCTTTGGACAGTAATGACCAAATCAAAACTTTCTAAACAGAGAGTTCATAGAAAACCTTACCCCACACAGTCTGCAGAAAAACGACATGGGAAGGGTCTTTTCAGTCTTGATTTTCATTCAAATAGAAAACACAGGTAGTCGACATGAAAATGGAAACACCTGTGTAAATGAGGGACTAAAGTATATTGGAAAGCAACGTCTTCCACACATGTATGTCCATGTGTTATGAAGCAATAACATCCCAACCATGCTTAGAGTCTGTATAAAAATACTGAACAGGAATGCGTTGCCTATAATTATGGCTAGCATGCTGCAAGAGGAGATCTCAGTGACTTTGAAAGAGAGTGATTTGAGCACATTTGGAAAGAGCTTCAACAAAAAGACAGCTCAACTTGCTGATGTTTCATGAGCAACAGTGTCGTAAGGTGATGTCCGGCATGGAATTCCGCAGGGAAAGACATCATCAGCAAAGGAAACAATGGGCAGAAGTGCATAACCAAGGTTCGTGATATCCGTGCATCAATTTGAAGTGCAAGGCAAAGCAGCGCGAGCAATGCAGATAATTGACTGTAAATTTCAACCTGTGGCGTGAGTAGCCAGCTTCTTCAAAAAACGTGCGCTGAAAAACTTCATAGAGTGGAATGCCATAGTAGGTTGCAGTGACAAACCACTCAATACACCTGGCAATGCATGTGCGAGTTCAGTGGTGCAAAGAGCTAGGCAATGGACTACCGAGCAGTGGAGAAATGTGATATGGTCAGTTGAATCATCCTTCACCATGTTCTCAAAAGAGGGTGAGTACACGTGCGGCACCACCAAATAACTCAATAACTCTGAGTGCTTGGTTCCAACAGTGAAGGTTCTGTTGGTTCTGTAATGTTGTGGGGTACATTTTCTGGCATGATTTTGGTTGCAGTCATTCCCTTAGAAGCGAAGGTCAATGCAATCGCTACTTTATGGTACTGAGCAATCATCTTAACCCCATGATGCAGCATTTCTTTCCAGCTGGGAGTGGTATCTTCCAGGATAAAAATGCCCCACAGAGCACATCAAACCCAATGGTTGATGAGCATGACACTGATGTTATCAATATGCCATGGCCATCTCAGTCACCAGATCTGAACCCAATCGAGAATTTATGGGATATTCGAGAAAGACGCCTTAGACGGAGTTTTCAACTTCATCAAACAGGTGGGAGTTGATTGATTTCTCATTAAAGAATGGTGCTGTATTCCTCCTGCAGAATTCCAGACACTGGTGACTCTATGCCACAGCATATACAGGCCGAGCACTTGGTGGCCCAATGACCTATTAAGAGACTACATTGGTGTTTCTATTTTTTTGCCCACACCTGTATATTAGTCTAGTTGTGTGAAACTGACGATTTTGGAACCATCTGAGAAAAAGACGCAATGAAGCAAACATCTTTTCTACGAAGTTAGCTCTGTGTTGCATCACGAGAGCCACCATTTCTGTCTGAATCTCACTGTTACTCCAGCCTTCAGAGTGCGCGGCAAATTTTATTGGTTAGGACAGCAAAAATTTTGTCAAAGTGCTCCAAAACTGAAGGTTTCTGGAAGTACATACAAGGCGATTTGTGATCTCCAGCCGTCAAACATATAATTCAATTGAAATAGAATTATAGTTTTAAATGCTGTAGAAATAAAACAAAAACAAACCAATGAATCAAAATTACCGCCAATCATGCACCGTTCTTTTACACCACCTAATTTAACGCATTAGATGAGTTATTTGTGCCTTGTCGTTTGTGTCCTTTGTGACATCCCTAAAAACAAATGTTTCCTGTTTGGAATGAATACATACATACATACATACATATATACAACAAAAATACATTATATATATTATATTAGTTTGTTTTCAATATATATACAACAAATATACAATATATACATAATATATATATATAATATAATATAAATTATATATATATATATATATATGTATGAAATGCTACTAGGGCAATTGATGTGATTGTAAGTGTGAAGTTGATTTTTTGACCTCTTGGTGTCAGGTCTCATGGTCATTTGACAGTTGCAATTCCACATGGTTTCCACAAATTCTCATGGGATTGTGAGTTGGACAAGTGACCATGACGGGTCATTTGAAAATCTCTCTACGGTGCATATATAAGCCATTATAGCTATGTGAAAGTCATATTAAATGATTCCCTACCCCATTCCTTGATGGGTGTTGGGAAGTGTTTTAGGCCCCCACAAAAAATAGACCAGGCAACACGCGGCACTCTGACTAGTATTGCATACTGTTAGAATCCTCTTGGCAAATGCATATGCAAAAAACATTTCAAACCTACAGGGTAGGGGGTTCTTTGTGCGGAAGACTCCAATTCTCTCAATGTAAATGTGTATTGTTACAGTGCCACCTTGTGGTAGGCAGTTTTACAAATCATCTTATCTGTAACGCCAAGCTCACATTCGGCCCCAACAACCAGACCCAAATGTTGTCTATCCAAAGGTACTTTCCAGTCATCGTTATTGTTTAATATTGCCTTATTTTGTATCAATTGCTACATTATTATTTTTATTATAGTATGCTGCTTAGATTACATATGATTAATTAATTTGAATTATACATAGTATCTGGCTCTCTTTGTCTAAACTCTAAATTCATTCTGCACAAGGTGCAGGTACCTCTGCTGGAAATTAAATAAAAGTTGAAGATTCTTCCTATGACTCACATTGTATTCTGAACTTCCCCAACCTCTGGTCTCCCTATCTCAAACCAAACTTTGCACACCAGTGGAAATTTAAAAATCGTAGCCATTGCTGGAGCAATAATATAACCCCAAACATCAGGATGATAGAACTCAACATTTCTTGAGAATGAGATTTTTCGAATGAATTACAGATAACATATCGTGTAAAGAAAATTATTTCAATGTAACTTTGTTATAGGCGAAGGGACGAGCAAATAATGATGTTTAAAAGAAAAATGAGATTACAGTTCTGATAAATCGGGAACTGGTCACAAGAACCGTGCAACTTGATATCAGTAAACTGGCAGGGATTTCTTTCCCTGTGTCATTTCCCTTCCAATCATCGACACTGTAATTCCATGGCAAGTAACCAATTTGGAATGGCACAATGGTTACACTGACAGTTGTTATAAATGCATAACACTGCATCCCCACATTCAGAAAACCCTCTTCATTCTAATCCCATCGGTATTCCGATATCAGCTTCGGGTGGTGCTTTTAAAAATAACATGAATGTGCACACTTTGAGAATACATAATAGGTTCGGAGAACGATTAGATGTTTATGATTCATGCGAATAATATGATGTAATCGTGATTGCACTCTGCTATGAAGCAGAAGCAATCAAGCAAAGTGAAAGAGGTTGTGTTGAGGAGGATGAGCGGGAAAGCAATGATAGTACTTTCTCAATCCAAGGATCTGAGTTGATTTGCAAAGCTGACCTCCCCATGACTGGTTGACCATCTGGAAATGACACACTGAGAGTGTGATTAAAAATCACACGGGGGCACAATCCATCCTATCTTCCTCAGCAGATGAAAGGCCAGTGCTTGGGTGCTTGGGCACTCTTTTCGCTGAATATGGACGGTTCTATGAATTCAGTCCCATCTGGTCATCCCACGCCACGAGTGACTTGGGAAGATTGCTAGCAGCGTCCAAAGGCTGCCAACATGCGAGGCACGAATGGCATGACATCCAAGGTGTGCGGTGGACGGACAGATGTGTTACTTTGTTGGACATTTCTTGGAGAATATCAAACAAAACAGATATCAATGAAATGTTGGCATATTGGGAAACAAAAGGTTGTATATTTTATCCTAGCTGTATTTTCCAAACTAAATAACATTCATTGCACAGTTATCGGTCTTTTTGCAATCCCCGGTCACACACAACTTCACAAGAGAACTTTTCACCAGAAAATAATTACCTTTGACGTCATTGCAGAAATTACTTTTTGGCAATAAATATTATAATATTCATATGCTGTATTGTAATGGTAATTGTAAAATAAAATAAAAATCATTTGCAAAATATTATTACCCCGCCACTGAAGTGAAGGAGGTTATTTTCACCCCCTCTTGTCTGTATGTCTTGTGGCAGGATATCTCAAAAAGTGTGGACGGATTCGGATGAAACTTAGTGGACAGGTTGGGTGTGTGACCAGAATGATTTACTGATTCTTCACCATTGAAAGATGTACGTTTAATCTGGGTGTCCTGTCTGCCAGCATTAGTTGTGGTAGACGTTAACATGGTGTCCTTGCAAAGAGTGGTGGGGGTATCACCAGCACCCAGGCTAAATTCTAAATTCCAGCTCTCAGCTACAGGAGGCACTGCATGAGACCACAGCTTCACCCCCAGCAAACGATGCCACCCACAATCATGTGCTGCATGTAAAGAAGAAGAAGGAAGAAGAAGCAAGAAGCAAGAAGAGGAAGTAAAAGAGGATAAGGGGATTAAGAAAAAGAAGAAGAAAAAAAGACGATGAAAGCCTCCAGGTCACCCATTAAATCTGATACCTCTTAAAACGTGAGACAAAGCAAGGAATTGCTTTTGTAAGTAAACAAAGAGAGTTCTCCTTTGCATGTATCGAGAAAGAGAGCATTGAACAGGGATATAATTGATGTACAAAAGTAACAAGTGGCGTTAACATCAAATCATGTGAACACCCTTCAGAATTAATATGTGTGTTGGATGATTACTCTTCACACACAAGAATTAAAATTACTTTCAGAAAGAAAAGATGCAATCAAAAGAAGGCAGGCACATGACCACAAACACCACAGGGCCTCAGCTGTGCAAGAAATCTCGATGCCAATCTTTGTAATGTACCTTGAAGAGATCAGCGCAACAACCTTTGGCCTTTCCAGGCCAGTCCAAATCGTTGCAGGAGTGGTCGCCATCATAGCCATGAGATCAGTAGTTTATGGAAAGTGCCTGAAACCACAATGGAAGTCAGTTACAAAAAGAGCATAAACTCTAAATATGTCAATATTTCGAGTTTTCACTGATAAAAATTTCAAAACACTTTTATATAAAGCAAACTAACATCATAAAATTCGCCAGGGTCAGTTGTCTCACCTATCTTGTTGTATGCATTCAGCACAGAAGCAAGCAAGCTTCCTGTAAGATGGCCGACAGAATAAAAATTAAAACTTTTCGTGGAGGAGGCTTGACAGACAGAATATATTACGGAAAAAACTATTTAAAACACAACAGCAGAACATTATTTAGTCATAGATTCAGATACCCAAAGATATTGATTGGTATCTTCAACAATAATTCACCTTCTAATATTAATGACTGGTATGGAGATAATGGCATCAAAATATTGCTAAGAGTCAGCAAGGTGTAATTGTCATTAAACTTTAGTTAACAAGATACCGAAATTGGCAAAAACTTTGTCTGTCAAGAGGAGAAATAAACCATGTTTCCATTAAAAAAGAGAGGCAACAGACTGACTTGCTGATTTATGCTTATTTTCTCGCACTAGAATTATGTAGATCCAAAACCCACTGGTTAGAAATAGAGCTGACAGAGATAGTGTACAAATTGCCCTTCATCCTCAAGTATTAATTTGCACATGTTGCTGCCAAGTTTAACAATTTCCTCGACTCAAGAGTATTTATCAAGATTATTCAACAGCTTCAAGTATATATAATATATATATAAGTATATATATATATATATATATATATATAATATTATATATACATATATATATATAATATATATATATATAATCGAGCAATTGTATGTAATAATATATATAATATATATATATATATATATATTTATATATATATATATATGTTACGGCTGTGGAAATTCGCAATACACCATAAAGGGTCCTTAGATTAGTTATGGTCCCAATAAGTATTGTGTTAGTTAGATTTCCCACCGTTGTTTCGACGGAATTTCTGTGTTCACAGGGCTGCGATCTTTGAGATACCGTTTCTTTTCTCTATCATTATTGGACCAATCATCCCCCAACAACCAAATCCCACCACCAACAACGCCCCCAAACAACTACAACACACAACAACCACCTAAACCACAACGCCAACCATCGCCACCAACTACAACCATGAACCAATCACGCTCAAACCCTCACCACAACAACCACCACCATCTTCGCCACTATCCGCGTTTACGAACACGTCCTCCACGGACCATGCGGCGACGATCTCCGCGGCACGAGCCATTACAGAAGACGCAGGATTGCTGCAAGAAAGGCTCTTGCGGGGCCTGAACGGACTCCCCACCTGAATCTTCCGCCTGAATTTCCCCGCGCTTGTGTGTAAGGAAGGGGTGGGCGGCTCGCTCCTGATGGTGGATGCGCGGCGTGAGGCGGTCAGAGTGAGGCACCCCCCTTCGAGAGGCTTCTCGAAGGAGGTGAGCGAGAACGGGCGAGCGACGGCGGAGCCCCGCTCCATAAAGGACGGACACGGGCGGGCGCGCTCTCTTCCTCTCGCTCGTCTGCTCTTGAGTCTTTTGTCGCCTGGGCCTTCGTTGCTGGACTTTATCGTCCGAGAGTTGCCGAGTCTTTTGTCGTCTTGGCCCTCGTCTTCGTCTTGTCTTCCTGTCGTCTTGGTCCTGCGCTCGCGCGCTTGGCGAGCGCCTGTCCAGGGAGGCACGGACGGGAGACGCGGCAGCGCCGCGTTTGTGTGGGACCTGCACGTCCGAACGAGGAGTGCCGGAGAGGGTTCGCGCCCGCGAGAGAGGTCGGGGCAGCGCGACCACGCTAACCGGTCGTGGGAGAGGAGCTCGACGGTCGCACGGCACAGAGCCAAGAAGGATCAGTCTCTCACTATTCTTTTTGTGTCGTTTTTGGGTTTTTGTGATGATGCTGTGGCACCCCGTTTCTGTCAAGTAAAACTTCTTAAGTGACTGTACATTTATTAATATATTTCGGTCGCAGTGCTTGCCCTTGCTTTTGGTTGCTGCTTTTGTTTCTATTTGCCTGTATACGTGCTTGCCTGTTGTTCCTATTTGCCTGCTTACGTTTGTATAATAAATGTCCTTGTGGGAAATGTATCCCGTTCGTCGTCTCTTTCCCCATTGAAAATGCCATCTTGAAATCGCGGAATAAATAAAAGCTGGGTTTTAGACACCGTTTAAATATAATCGGATCCGGCGAGGTCGCGATAATACCCGCTCGTTATCACTGCAAAACGGAACCGACCGCTTAAGCAGTTCGTGTGTCCCAAGCCGACCTGCGCCGAGGTACGGTCGCCCGGTCGACTGCCGCACGTACTTAGTATATCGAGTTCGGCGAGTACCCTATCTTCGCGGTAGACAATTGGCACGCCCGTGTGAGGTTGAAGACCCACCCATGACAGAGTTCCGGCGTAGCTCCGGAAAGTCACGACTGAATTGTCCGTCCGGTGCGACGCGGTTGCTTTAGTGGAAGCGGCGATCGCACGCCGGCGGGCGCGGAATTCGTAACACTGCGTGTCTCGGAGTTGAGATTCGAATCCACCTCTTCTCCAATTAAATTCACGGGCATCGGTTCAGGGGTGAGTGGAGCGACCCCCGATTCCCACCAACACGGCGATTGACGATTCAATTTATTTCTTCACGAAATAAGATTGGAGTTTCAAGGCGAGCGGGTGCCGGGTAGAAATGAATATGTGTAGTAATGTAGAATCCATGTCCAGACAGAAACCCCGATCAGAAATGCTTTGGTGCAGGGAGGAACCCCCAACCAAACCCAGAGCCCGAAATGGGCGCCACAGCGCAGAGGCCGTGGAGTATGACACCCCCCTCCCCAACCTCTGTCAAATCCCTCCCCGGCCCCCAGCGAAACCGAGACCAATGTGTCATCGGTCCTGCTTCGCCATTGGTCATCACACAGATGGTGGAGATGATCACCCAAGCAATGAGAGGGAATGCAACAAATGAAAAGCGGGATAATAAAATGCTGTCAGATGAGAATAAAATGTGATACAAAACACGAATGAAATAAAAAAAATGCGTGCGAGAATGAATAAATAACATGGAACGCTAATATACAGCAGTGAAGAACGGAATGAAGAAGAAATGAAAAAACTGCGGGGTGAAATACAGCGCGTGGGCGATGCCTACAGGCGGGCAGAATGGCGCCGCCACGTGCTGGAGTGAACGAGCTGGGGGAGTGCAACGTCTCAGTCGCCCACAATAGAGGCGGGTGAGGACAAATTAATACGGGGACGTGTAGGACGAGACACGTGGAGGTTAACAACGACGGCAACATTAACGGTGACACCGAGGAAAAATTAAATGGGTGACTGCGACGTGTGAGACGAGACACTAGGTGACGACGGAAAGAATAAAAAGAAATAACAGAGACGAGGAGAGAGTTGGTTGTAGGGGAAGACTGCACGATAAAGACGGGGTTAAAGACGAGCACACACACACGGAGGTAGTGGAGGATAATGGGCCGAGCTCGGGGAATGTTCTCGAGACCGGTGCAAGGCAGCCGGATAGCCTCCTTCAGGAACGAGGGAGGAATATTCCCCTGAAGCGGATCACGACCAGGTGGGTTCGGTCGTTCAAGCCAGTAATGGGGCAACTGCGCGACGTGCACGCCGAGCTTGGGGGTATGGAGCCCCGGGACCCTTGGGTGGCACAAATCCCAGTGTGGTTACGAGTGTGGTCCCGGTGTGTGTGTGTCAAAGTGTGTGTTATAAGTGTGGCGAAATGTGTGCTGCAACGCGCGCAAAGCGTGGGTGAAAGGCGTTGTGTGAAAGGACCGCGTTGTTGTGAGTAAAATAGTGTGCGAGGCTGCGAGTGGGCTGCTGAAGTCGCTGCCTCCCAGCACGGTGTTGGGATGAGGCACCGTGTGTGAGGAGCCAACTTGTCAAGTGGAAGGCCGTGTGTGAGTGAACCACGTGGTCGAGTAGAAGGCGATGCGTGAGTGAACGGCCGAGTGTGAGAGGGACAGCGTGTGTGAGGTTGCTGTTGTGGTAAGGGAGATGACGGTGGCATGCGCGAACATGCAGCCGCGTTCTCCTGGCGTGAGTGTAATTCGTGGTGTGTGAGCTCGTGACACGCAGGAGTGCGTGGGTCGAAAGGCGACGACGACAGGTGACAGAGAGACAAAGGCCGCTAGCGGCCGTAGTTTCATTGGGGACCGCCGCCGGTTTGCACGGCAGCGCGTGCAGGGTTCGGGCCGTGCAGCGCACGAGGGCCCCACGTGCGCGCTTGCGGGAGTGAAACCCGGTCCCTAAACGCCAGCGGTGGATGTTGCCGATCCCGCGGACGGACCAAAAGGTAGCTGGATTACGGATTTGGACCGGACGGGTTCTCCAAGCCGAGCGTGTGTGAACCTCCAACGGGCAGAGCACATGTGTTCGTGTTGGGGAATCCCTCAAAACGCGAGCTTGTTTTGAATGCGCAGGGTACGTCATGCTGCACGTAGGGTTGGAATTCGGCAGGAGGGGTATCCCTGCCGGATGTACCGTCCAAGAGGACGAGTATGCGAACAGCTGCCATGACTTCACGGGCAAAGAGCGCAGTTGCGAGTTGCCGCGCTGGTGCTGTGCATTAATAAAAAAAAAAACAGGCCTTCCTTGTTCGGGTGACAGGATCCGGGCAAGGGGTGAAGACCCCCTTGCTTGGCACAGGATAACACTATTTATGGAAGGGTTAGTGTTAGTTAGACCGGCTTCATGCGGGCAGTAAGTCCTCATGGAGCCCGTGAATGGATTAGTTGAGGATTGTAGTTGAGATTTAGGTTGAAATGGAGTATGGGATTATTTTGAGGACAGGACAGACTGTGGATGTGTTGAGGGGACGTAGCTTAGCTACGTAGGTTAAATGGAACGTTCTGTAGTTTAAGGATAACGAGGGAAGCACGAGTTAGTTAGGATTAGCAAGAAGGAGTTCAGGATGGAGAGTGTTAAAGAGCCGAAAGGAAACATGTTGAATGAGTGAACCAGCGGTCTGTATGAATGGAGTGATTGGGGAATGCATGTGCGATGAGTGATTGGAGAGGATTGATCCCGCCCAGGACCCCGGGGTCAGTGTAAAGTGATTAGTGGTAGCTTAAATTGACAAAATGGAAGTCGTTTTGCTGTTGGTGGAATGTAGGCTCGAACACCTATTGGAAGGGGTGCAGGAGCCCTGTTGACGGCTGGGAGCGTGCTGCGAAAGGTGAGTACGCTGAGTGTATTGCCCCGGCACCAGGCTAGTCGGCCGCGGTAGGCCAAGGGCCCATGGGGGGGCCGGGATAGTGTAGTGGGCACGGGTGTGCCCGCATGATGTGGAGCACGGGTGGGCCCGCATGATGCGGGGGCCCGGGGCGCCATTGGCTGCGTGGGCAGTGTCGTGGGCACGGGTGACCCTCGTGGCGACTCCCTAAACGCTACATGGCAAGGCTGGCACCCCGGCCCTTTCCGAGGGTCACCCGTGCCCAGACACCTGCCCACGCAGCCGAATGGCGCCCCGGGCCCCCGATCATGCGGCCCACCCGTGCTCCACATCATGCGGGCACACCCGTGCCCACTACACTATCCCGGCCCCCCCATGGCCCTTGGCCGACGCGGCCGAACTAGCCTGGTGCCCGGTACCACCTCAGCGATACTCCCCTTCGCACCCACGGCTCCCAGCCCGTCAAACAGGGCTCTCACCCCTCCAAATAGGTGTTCGAGCCTAACATTCCACCAACAGCAAAACGACTTCCAATTTTGTCAATTTAACTAACGCCATCGTAATCACTTTTACACTGACCCGGGTCCCCCTTGGCGGGGAATCAATCCTCTCCCCAATCACTCATCGCCCATGCATTCCCCATTCACTCCATTCATACAACCCGCGGTCTCACTCATTCAACATGTTTCCTTCCGCCTTTCAACACTTCCATCGCTGAACTCCTTCTTGCTAATCCCTAACTAACTTCGTTGCTTCCCTCTTATCCTTAAACTACAGAACGTTCCATTTAACTACGTAGCTAGGCTACGTCCCCTTCAACACATCCACAGTCTGTACTGTTCCTCAAAATAAATCCCATACTCCATTTCCCACCTAAATCTCAACTACACCTCTAACTAATCCATTCACGGGCTCCATGAGGACTTAACCCCTGCCCCATGAAAGCCGGTCTAACTAACACTAACCCTTCCCCATAAATGTGTTATCCTGTGCCAAGCAAGGGGGTCTCCAGCCCCTTGCCCGGAATCCTGTCACCCGAACACGCGCAGGCCTGTTTTTTTTTTTTTTAATGCACAGCACAGCGCGGCAACTCGCAACGCGCCTTTGCCCGTGAAGTCATGGCAGCTGTTCGCATACCTCGTCCCCTCTTGGACGGGTACCATCCGGCAGGAATACCCCTCCTGCCGAATTCCAACCCTACGTGCAGCCATGACGTCATCACACTGCGCATTCAAAACAAGACCTCGCGTTTTGGAGATTCCCCAACGAACGACATGTGCTCTGCCGTTGGAGGGCTTCACACACACGCCGGCTTGGAGAACCCGTCGTGTCCAAACCGTAATCCAGCTACCTTTTGGTCCGTCGCGGGATCGGCAACAATCCACCGTGGCGTTTACGGACCGAGGTTTCACTCCCGCAAGGCGGCACGTGGCCGGCCCTCGTGCGCTGCACGACGCCCGAACCCTGCACGCGCTGCGTGCAAACCGGCGCGGTCCCCAAAAATGCAACTACGGCCGCTAGCCGCCTTTTCTCTCTTCACTCGTCGTCGCCTTCGACCCACGCACTCCTGGTGTCACGACGCTCACACACCACGAATTACACTCACGCCAGGAGACGCGGCTGCATGTTCGCCATGCCCACCGTCACCTTCTCCCTTTACACACAGCAACCTTCACACACGCTGTCCCTCTCACACTCGGCCGTTCACATCAACGCCATCGCCTTCTACTCGCACACGTGGTTCACTCACACACGGCCTTTCCACTGCACAGTGGCTCCTCCACCACGGTTGCCTCATCCCACACGGCGTGCGGGAGGGCACGCAGCTTCAGCCCACTCGGCAGCCGCACCACCATTTTACTCAACAAACACGCGGTCCTTTCACACAACGCCTTTCACCCACGCTTTGCGCGCGTTGCAGCACACATTTCGCCACACTATAACACACACTTGACACCACACACACCGGACCACACTGGCGTAACCACACTGGGATACTTGTGCACCCCAAGGGTTCCCGGGCTCCATACCCCCCAAGCTCGCGTGCCACGTCGCGCAGCAGTTGCCCTCTACCCGCATTGACAGACCGAACCCACCTGGTCGTGATCCGCTCAAGGGGGAATATCCCCACCTCGTTCCTGAAGGAGGCTATCCGCTGCTTGCACCGGTCTCGAGAACATTCCCCGAGCTCGGCCCATTATCCTCCACTACCTCCGTGTGTGTGTGCTCGTCTTAACCCCGTCTTTATCGTGCAGTCTTCCCCTACCACTTCCATCTCCCCTCGTCTCTGTTATTTTCTTTTATTCTTTCGCGTCGTCACCTAGTGTCTCGTCTCACACGTCGCAGTCACCCATTTAATTTTTCCCTCCTGTGTCACCGTTAATGTTTCCGTCGGTGTTTAACCTCCACGTGTCTCGTCCTAGCACGTCCCCGTATTAATTTGTCCTCACCCGCCTCTATGTGGGACTGACAGCCGTTGTCACTCCCCCCAGCTCTTTCACTCCAGCACGTGGCGGCGCGATTCATGCCCGCCTGTAGGCATCGCCCCAGCCGCTGTATTTCACCCCGCAGTTTTTTCATTTCTTCTGATTGCCGTTCTTCACTGCTGTAGTATTAGCGTTCCATGTTATATTCCATTCTCACCGCATTTTGTTTTTATTTCATTCGTGTTTTGTATCCATTTTATTCTCATCCTGCACGCATTTATTTATTCCGCTTTTCATTTGTTGCATCTCCCTCTATTCTTGGGTGATTCATCTCCACCATCTGTGTGATGACCAATGGCGAAAGCAGGACCCGATCCGCCACCATTGGTCTCAGGTTTCGCTGGGGGCCGGGGAGGAGTTTGACAGAGGTGGGGAGGGGGGTGTCATACTCCCACGCGCCTCTGCCGCTTGCCGCGCCCATTTCGGGGGCTCTGGTTTGGTTGGGGAGTCCTCTCCTGCACACAAGCATTTCTGATCGGGGTTTCTGTCCTGATCATGATTCACATTACTACACATATTCCATATTCTACCCCGCACCGCTCGCCTTGAAACTCCAATCTTATTCGTGGAAAGAAAATAAATTTGAATCGCTCGTGTTTGGGGAATCGGGGTCGCCTCCACTCACCCTGAACCGATCCCGTGAATTAATTGCGAGAACCGAGTGGATTCGAATCTCAACTCCGGACACGCAGTGTACGAATTCGCGCCCGCCGCGTCGCGATCGGCCGCTCTCCACTAATAGCAACCGGCGGCCACCGGACGGACCAATTCAGTCGTGACTTTCCGGAGCTACGGCCGGAATCTGTCATGGGTGGGTCTTTCAACCTCACACACGGGCGTGCCAATTGTCACCCGCGCAGATAGGGTACTCGCCGACTCGATATACCTAGTACTGGGCGGCAGTCGACCAGGAGCGAGCCGTACCTCGCGCAGGTCGGCCTTGGGACACGAACTGCTTAAGCGGGTCGGTTCACGTTCTGCAGTGTATAACGCGAGCGGTATTAATCGCCGACCTCGCCCGGATCCGATATATTTAAAACGGTGTCTAAAACCCAGCATTATTATTTATTCCGCATTTCAAATGGCATTTTCAATGGGGAAACAGAACGACGAACGGGATCATTTCACACAAGGACATTTATTAAACAAACGTAAGCAGGCAATAGGAACAACAGGCAACACGTATACAGGCAAATTAGAAACAAAAGCAGCCGCAACGCAAAAGCAGGGCAAAGCACTGCGACCGAATATAATTAATAAGATGTACAGTCACTTAAGAAGTTTTACTTGACAGAAACGGGGTGCCACAGCAATCCCATACAAAAACCCAAAAAGAAAGTAGGGAACTTCCCTTGGCTGGCCGTCGAGTCCTCCTCCCACGACCGTTAGCGTGGTCCGCTGCCCCGACCTCTCTCGCGGCCGGCGAACCCTCTCCGGCACTCCTCGTTCGGACGTGAGGTTCCCACACAAAACGGGCGCTGCCGCGTCTCCCGTCCGTGCCCTTCCCTGGCAGCCGCTCGCAAAGCCGGAGCGCAGGACCCAAGACGACAGGAGACAAAGACCGAAGACGAGGCCAAGACGCAAAAGACTCGGCAACTCTCGGACGATAAAAGATCTTCAGCAACGAAGCCAGGCGACAAAAAGACTCCAGAGCAGACGAGCGAAGAGGAAGAGAGCGCGCCCCGCCGTGTCCGTCCTTATGAGCGGGCTCCGCCGTCGCTCCGCCCCGTTCTCGCTCCACCTCCTTCGAGAAGCCTCTCCGAAGGGGGCGTGCCTCACTCTGACCGCCTCACGCCAGCGCACCACCATCAGGAGCGAAGCCGCCCACCCCTCCCTTCACTACCAAGCGCGGGGATAAATTCAGGCGAAGAATTCAGGTGGGAGAAGTCGTTCAGGCCCCGCAAGAGCCTTTCTTGCAGCAATCCTGCGTCCCTCTGTAATGGCTCGTTGCCCGGAGATCCGTCGCCGCATGGTCCGTGGAGGACTGGTGTCGTAAACGCGGAATAGTGGCGAGATGGTGGTGGTTGTTGTGGTGAGGGTTTGAGCGTGATTGGTTCATGGTTGTTAGTTGGTGCGATGGTTCGCGTTGTGAGTTTAGGTGGTTGTTGTTGTGTTGTAGTTGTTTGGGGGCGTTGTTGGTGGTGGGCGATTTGGTTGTTGGGGGATGATTGGTCCAAAATAATGACTTAGAGAAAAGAAACGCTATCTCAAAGGATCGCAGGCCCTGTTGACACAGGAAATCCCGTCGAAACAACTGGTGGGCGAATCTAACTACACAAATACTTATTGGGACCATAACTAATCTCAAGGACTCCTTTATGGTGTATTGCGAAATTTCCACAGCCGTAACCAATATATATATATAATATTATTTATATATATATATAATATATATATATAATATCATTCACTACAATTGCTCGATTATATATATATATATATATTATATATATATGTATTATATATATATATATATTTATAATATATATATATATATATATATATATATATATATAATATTACTGAAGCTGTGTAAAATCTGATAAATACTCCTGAGGTCGATGGATAATAAATGTAAACTTGGCAGCAACATGTGCCAAATTATACTATATGATGGATGAATGTTTACAACTATCGTTGTCACTTAATTTCTACCAGTTGGGGTTTTGATCTACATAATTCTAGTGCGAGAAGATAGTGCAGCATAATATCATTGAGATCACGTCGTGCCTCTCTTTTAATGGAAAACATTCTTATTTCTCCGGTCTTGACAAGATCAAAGTTTTTGCCAATTCGGTATCTTGTTAATCAATGAGTTATGACAATTACATCGCTGCTGATCTTCAGCAATGATTTGATGCCTGTATCTCGGCTGGGATACAGTCAATAATAATAGAGGTGAATTATGTTGAAGATACCAATAAATATCTTGTACGATAGCGACTAAATAATGTTTTCGCTTTGTGTTTTAAATAAGTGTTTTTCCGTAGAATATGTCGAGTCCTGTGTCAAGCCTGCCTCCACGTCAAAGTTTTTCTTTTTATTTCGTGCGTCCATCGTTACCAGGAAGCTTTGCTGCTTCTGTGGCTGCATGCATACAACCAAGATAGGTGAGACAGCTGACCCCTGGCGAATTTATTTGTTAGTTGCTTAGTTATAAAACGTGTTTGTTGAAATTTTATCAGTTGAAAACTCGAAATATACATATTTACTTATGCTCTTATTTGAACTGACTTCCATTGTGTTTCAGGCCTTTCCTAAAAATACTGATCTTCATGGCTATGATGTGTCGACCACTCCTGCCAACGATTTGGACTGGCCTGGAAAGGCCAAAGGTTGTTGCGCTTGATCTGGCTCTCAAGGACATTACAAAGATGCTGTCTCGTTTCTTGCACAGCTGAGGCCCTGTTGGTGTTTTTGGTCATGTGCCTGCTTCTTTTGACTTGCTCTTTCTTAAAGTAATTTAATTTTGTGTGTAGAAGATAATCACCCTCCAACACACATATATATTGCTAGGGTGTTCACATGATGATGTTTAGACCACTTGTTACGTTTTGTACATTTCAATTATAATCCCTGTTCAATGCTTTCTCTCCCTTCTCGATACATGCAAAGGAGAACTCTCTTTTGTACTTACAAATACAATTCCCTGCTTTGTCTTCACGTTTTAAGAGGTATCAGATGTGTAATTGGTAGTGACCTGAGGCTTTCAGTGTCTTTCTGTTTTCTTCTTCTTTTTTCTTAATGCCCCGTTATCCTCTTTTACTGTCTGTCTGCTCTGTTTGCTTCTCTTTCTTTCTTTCACATGCAGCACATGATTGGGGTGGCAGCGTTTGCTGGGGGTGAACGCTGTGGCACTCATGCAGTGCCTCCTGTAGCTGAGAGCTGGAAATTTAGAATTTAGCCTGGGTGCGGTGATATCCCCACAACTCTTTGCAAAGACACCATGTTAAAACTGTCTACCACAATAATGCTGGCGACCAGGACTACCCAGTTAAACGTACATCTTTCAATGGTGAAGAATCAGTAAATCATCTGGTCACACACCCAACCTGTCCACTAAGTTTCAATCCGGAATCCGTCCACAACTTTTGAGATATCCTGCCACACAAGCATACAGACAGAGAGGGGTGAAAACATACCTCCTTTCACCTTCATGGCCGGAGAGAATAATATTTTGCAAATGATTTTTATTTTTATTTTACATTACCATTACAATACACATATGCAAATATTATAATATTATGCCAAAAAGTAATTTTCTGCAAGTGACAGTCAAAGGTAAATTATTTTCTGGTGAAAAGGAGTTTCTCTTGTGAAGTTTGTGTGTGACCGGGGATGCAAAAAGAACGAAACTGTGGGCAATGAATGTTATTTAGTTTTGGAAAATACAGCTAGGATAAAATATACAAACCTTTGTTTCAAATATGCCAAAATTTCATTGATATATCTGTTTTGTTTGATATTCTCCAAGAAATTTCCAACAAAGTAACACAATCTGTCCGTCCACCGCACACCCTTGGAGTCATGCCATCTGGCCTCGCATGTTGGCAAGCCTGTTGGACGCTGCTAGCAATCTTCCCAAGTCACCCTCGTGGCGTGGGATGACCAGATGGGACTGAATTCATAGAACCGTCATATTCAGCGAAAAGAGTGCCCAAGACCCCAAACGCAGCTGCCCTTTTCATCTGCTGAGGAAGATAGATGGATTGTGCCCCCGCCGTTGGATTTTTAATCACACTCTCGTGTGTGTCATTTCCAGATGGGCAACCATCATGGGGAGTGTCAGCTTTGCAAAATCAACCTCAATTCCTTGGATTGAGAAAGTACTATCATTGCTTTCCCGCCTATCCTCCTCAAAACCAACTCCTTTCACCTTTGTTGATGCTTCTGCTTCATAGCAGAGGCAACACGATACATCATAATTATTCGCATGAATCATAAACATCTAATCGTTCTCCCGAACCCCTATTATGCTTTCTCAAAAGTGTGCACATTCATGTGTTATTTTTTAAAAGCAGCCACCCGAAGCTGATTATCGGAAATACCGATGGGATTAAAGAATGAAGAGGGTTTTCTGAAATGTGGGGATGCAGTGTTAATGCATTTATAACAACTGTCCATTAACCATTGTGCCATTCCAAATTGGTTTCTGCCATGGGAATTACAGTGTCGATGATTGGAAGGGAAATGACACAGAGGAAAGAAATCGCCTGCCAGTTTACTGAATATCAAGTTCACGGTCTCTTTGTGACAGTTCCCGATTATCAGAACTGTAATCTCATTGTTTCTTTTAACAATCATTATTTGCTCGTCCTTCGGCCTATACAACAAGCTACATGAAATAATTTTCTCCTACACGACATATGTTATCTGTAATTCATTCGAAAAATCTCATTCTCAAGAAATGTTGAGTTCTATCATCTGATGTTTGGGGTTATATTATTGCCTCCAGCAAATGGCTACGATTTTTAAATTTTCCACTGGTGTGCAAAGTTGGTTGATAGAGGACGCAGAGGGTTGGGGAAAGTTCAGAATACAATGTGAGTCATAGGAAGAATCTTCAACCTTGATTTAATTTCCAGCCAGAGGTACCTGCACTTGTGCATGAAATGAATTAGAGTTTAGACAGAGAGCCAGATACTATGTAAATTCAAATTAATTTATCATATGTAATCTAGACCAGCAATACTATATAAAAATAATAATGAGAATTGATGACAATAAAGGCAATATTACACAATAACGATGACTGGAAGTACCTTTTGGTAGACAACATTTTGGGTCTGGTTGTTGGGTGCAAATTGTGAGCTTGGCTTTACAGATAAGAATGATTTGTAAAACTGCCTACCACAAAGTGGCACTGTACAATACAACATTTACATTGAGAGAATTGGAGTCTCCCCGCACAAAGAAACCCCCTACCCTGTAGGTTTGAAATGTTTTATTGCATATGCATTGCCAAGAGGATTCTAAACAGTATGCAATACTAGTCAGAGTGCCCGGTGTTGCTGGTCTATTTTTTGTGGGCGGCCTTAAAACACTTCCCCAAGCACCCATCAAGGAATGGGTAGGGAATCATTTAATATGACCTCTTCACATAGCTATAATGCTTAATATATGCACCGTAGAGGAGATTTTCAAATGGACCCGTCATGGTCACCTGTCCAACTCACATCCCTGAGAATTGTGGAAACCCATGTGGAATTTGCACTGTCAAATTGACCATGGAAGACCTGACACCAAGAGGTCAAAAAATCAACTTCACACTTACAATCACCATAACTTGCCCCTGATACATTCATAACTATATATATATATATATGATAATATATATTATATATATTATATATTATATGTATATATTGTATATTGTTGTTATATATTGGAAAACAAACTATATATATATTATAGATGATTTTTGTTGTTATAATATGTATGGTATGTATGTATGTATTCATTCCAAACAGGAAACATATTGTTTTTAGGGATGTCACAAAGGACACAAACGACAGCACAAATAACTCATCTAATTGCGTTAAATTAGGTGGTGTTAAAAGACGGATGCATGATTGCGGTAAGACTTTTATTCATTGGTTTGTTTTTGTTTTATTTCTACAGCATTTAAAACTATAATTCTATTTCAATTGAATTATATGTTGACGGACTGAGATCACAAATCGCCTTGTATGTACTTCCAGAAAACCTTCAGTTTTGGCACTTTGGCAAAATTTTATGCTGTCTCAACCAATATAAATTGCCGCGCACTCTGAAGGCTGGAGTTAAAACAGTGAGAATTCAGACAGAAATGTGGTCCTCGTGATGCAACCACAGAGCTAACTTCTAGAAAAGATGTTTGCTTCCATTGCGTTCTTTTCTCAGATGGTTTCCCAAATCGTCGTGTTCAACAAACTAGACTAATATACAGGAGTGGGCAAAAAAATAGAAACACCAATGATAAGTCCTTAATAGGTCATTGGCCACCAAAGTGCTCGGCCTGTATATGCATTGTGGCATGAGAGTCCCAGTGTCTGAATCTGGCAGGAGAATAACAGCACCATCTTTAATGAAAATCAATCAACTCCCACCTGTTTGATGGAAGTGTGAAAACTGCCGTCTCCAGGCGTCTTTTCTCGAAATATACCATAAATTCTCGAGATTGGGTTCAGATCTGGGATGAGATGGCCATGCATATTGTAAACATCAGTGTCAGCTCATCAAACCATTGGGTTTGATGTGCTAGTGGGGCATTTTTATCCTGGAAGATACCATCCCCAGCCTGAAAGAAATGCTGCATTCATGGGTTAAGAATGATTGCTTCAGTACCATAAAAGAGCGATTGCATTGACCTTGCCTTCTAAGGGAATGACTGCCACCAAAATCATGCCAGAAAATGTACCCCACATTACGAACAACAGAAACCCTTCACTGTTGGAACCAAGCAACTCAGAGTATTGAGTTATTTAGGTGTGTGCCGCACGTTTACCACCCTCTTTTGAGAACATGGTGAATGGATGATTCAACTGACCATATCACATTTCTCCACTGCTCGGTAGTCCATTGCCTAGCTCTTTGCACCACTGAACTCGCAAGCATGCATTGCAGGGTATTGAGTGGTTGTGCACTGCAACCCTACTAGGCATTCCAACTCTATTGAAGTTTTCAGCGCACGTTTTTGAGAAGCTGGCTACTCACGCCACAGGTTGAAATTTACAGTCAATTATCTGCAGTTGCTCGCCTGACTTTGCCTTGCACTTTCAATTGATGCACGATATCAACGAACCTTTGGTTATGCAACTTCTGCCCATTGTTTCCCTTTGCTGAGATGCTTTCCCTCGGATTCCATGCCGGACATCAACCTTACGACACTGTTGCTCCATGAAACATCAGCCAAGTGAGCCTGTCTTTTTTGTTGAAGCTCTTTCCAAATGTGCCCTCAAAATCACTCCCTCTTTCAAAGTCACTGAGATCTCCTCTTGCAGCATGCTAGCCATAATTATAGGCAAGCCATTCCTTGTTCAGTATTTTTATACAGACTCTAAGCATGGTTGGGATGTTATTGCTTCATAAACACATGGACAGACATGTGTGAGAAGACGTTGCTTTTCAAATATACTTTATCGGGTCCTCATTTACACAGGGTGTTTCCATTTTCATGTCGACTACCCTGTGTTTACTATTTAGAAATGAAAATCAAGACTGAAAAGACCCTTCCCATGTCGTTTTTCTGCAGACGTGTTGGGTAAGGTTTTTCTATGAACCTCTAGTTTAGAAAGTTTTGATTGGGTCATTACTTGTCAAAGGCTCATATTGTTCTAAAACGTATATCTAACATCTACAAGTCTATACAAACCATATTAGCAGCCAACTCGATGATATGTGCTCCCCTATGTGTCTGCATGCACATTAAAACCCAAGCTAACACAAGCAGAAGATGGTCCGTTCTTCAACGTAGACTAATGCTCTACATCACAACCTGCTAAAAATGTACGACTTACTCAAATATAGTGAATTTCATATGGATTCTGCACTCGGAAGGAAAATCAGAAAGAGAGCAACTAGAGTAGATTGGAGGGAATGACGGATTTGTAAATGCAATTGATACTGAATGGATATCACTACCTGAATACTCAAGACTTAAAGTTTTTTATTTTTTTTAACAAGGAAGTGGGTTGATTAATCCTACAAAAAAGAAATGGGGCTATATGTCTGCTGTCGGTTTTTCTGCTCCTTCAAAAACATTTTCTCAAGAGATCAGATAAACTGTCATCAGTTTCTACAGGACCTCATGAGAAGTTCATAATGAGATTTTGAGTTCTGGTAAATACGACCTTGGGCACTTTGAGTCTGATATTCATTTAAGTTACATTGTCCGCTGTCAGACCAAAAAAAAATTTTTTGCAGGTGTCATTTGATTTGATTCTTCATGGATGTTTACTTTGGAGATGGCAACATTGCGTGAATGCGCTATTGTGTGCACTGTGGATTCCCATTTGTACGTTAGCCAAGAATTGACCAAATGAACTGGAAGATTGCTTGCTTTGTTTAGTGCTTTTTATGGGAACTATTGTTTTGTTTAGTACAATGTATTCATTATTATGGGCAGTTCGTCCTGTTCAATTAAAGCATCAACAGGTGCACTAAAGTATCACATTCATTAATCCAAAATAGACCTAAATGTCATATATATATTATATATAATATATATATATATATATTATATATATGAATATGGTTTAAGTATTGCCCAGAATTTGCCTCTAGCCTCCTGAAAATCGATCAAAAAATTCTATAACTTTCACATTACTACTGCAACAGATTGTGTCAGCCTGCAGGTATACCATAATGGCATTAATCCATTTCATGATTTTGAGCACTCACATCTCCTTATGACCCAAATGTAGATATTATGAATTGGAATGCCACGACTGCTGACCCTCCACATCTGTTTTATTATCCTGTAATGTTCTCCAATGTCCACAAACCATAACGTTTAAATTCAAACGGCATCTACGTTGCCTGTGCCTTAAGGATTTCGAATGTGACGAGTCTAATCGCACCTACCTGTCACAATCCCCACTATATTTCATTAACAGTGGCGATTGATGTACCGAAATTTATCATCCAATGCAATTGTATTTTAAATATCAAGCATCCTCTGAGAAAATAAGTATGCATCTAAAATGTTATCTTCATGGACATTACAGAGAAGTTAAGCCATTTTAATTAAAGATATGTAATGCCTTTAAATATGCTCCACATCTTGATGCAGGAAGAGAATAAGCTGAAATTCTGCCTCCATGGAGTTATGTTCTGTATAAGTGCTTGTTATTCGTGTAAAGAGTCGGACCCCCTGCACTCACTGGGAGTGCCACGAGTGTGCCAGAATGTCGAAATAACATAAATGGGCTTCAAATGCCTCTCGGGTCAGAAGGTCCAAAATTTGTCCTGCTTCACAACAATTCGTTCACTGGCGTCATTGTGTTTGAATCGCAGTTGTTACAGAGGGCGTTTTATATTTACATATTCATGTTATTTTCCCTTGCTTGTTAATTTATATCTACAATTATACTTTTTTTTTCTCCCTCAATAGAAATTTATTGTTATTTTGTTCAAACCTTTTGTGTCAATTTTGGCCTCCACCACACCTGTTGGATTCCCAACCCAATTTCCCCCCAACATGTACCACTCTCTGCTGGACTTGATCATCCAAAAGTTCTCTCCAAACTTACTGGTTCTTACTCTGCCCCTCTTGGATCCTCAGATTAGTGTACTCTCAAAATGCTTTATCTAACCTGGTGTCTTCAGGGATCCAGCAAGGTGCGAAGATGCAATGGTTGTTTAATCAGCAGGTTGGCTGCCTGCGAGTCCACCAATCTCTTTATGGTGATATGGTCCCTCTCTCCATCTCAGACATAAAATGATGGAATTCATTTCTCAACAAACTAACAACTCCTTTCTCTCCCTCCGTCAGTTCATAACCAATAACTAATTCAGATATCCTGCTTGCAGTCTCATCCCTGTACATTATACCCAGCAACAATATGTCTGATTAAAGTGTCCCACTGGCATCTTGGCAACATCCACCTGTGTGTTTTATGAAAAATTAATAGTGGATAGAGTTATTTGAAGATAAATCATTTTTGTTTCTTCCCCCCTGATTAGCCAACCACACTCACGGGAACATAATTTTCCTCTATAAAGCTTGCAATCATTATTTCTTCTCAGAACATGCAGAATTCACGTCATGACACCTGCGGTCTGCGGCTCACAGGTGTTTCACGAATCCACCAAAAAATTGTAGTCGCAGTTGCAGGTCTGTTTCTGAACTGCATGCTCCTCTGGTTCCTTCCATTGTTTGAAGGATGAGGCTGTCACGTAAGTGTACATGCTTAAGTTGGTCTTCCAGAAAAGGCAAAGGTTCTGAAATCCATTTCTTCTGCACACTCCTAAACCTCCTACTGAACAACAATCCAACAGCATGTAAACTCCTCCTACAAGGTGAGAGAAATTCCTGCGTCACGACTCTTCCATGCTAAGAGGCTTGCAAGACTCTTCCTGATGAGTCATCAGTGGCCTTACCTGCCAGGTACACTCCTGTTGCTCTGTTATTTTTTAATGGTAATTTTCCAACATCCAATGTCTCCTTATGAAAAATCCACGAAAGTACCTGCATTGATAAGAATTGGCCCAACGAACAACTCTACGATAGACCAATCAGCCTTTGGCACCGTTCCTAAACACTTAATAAATTCAGAGACCTAACTGGAAGACCGGTGGAGCACAGACCTCCGACACATAATGCTGATCCAGGAAACAAAATCAGGCCACTACATTTTTTGAAATTGTGCTATACAAGCACTATATCGTTCTTTTGCCCTAGCTCTCAACGGTGAGAAGAATCATTTTAAAAATTAAATAATTCTCGTATCCAGATCCGGATTTGATCTTCACCAAAATCAACTCAATTCGTCCTGTGGACACATCCAACCTGTCCACCAGTTTTGTCCGCAATCCTGTCCACAACTTTTGAGATATCGTGCTATATATCATTTTTTGCCCTATCTCTCAATGGTGAGAATCACTGAGAAAAAAATTCTAGCAGTTGCGATTGATCCAAGAAGATATCACCAAATATCGAATCAATTCTCTGTGAATGCACACCCAACCTTTCCCACACAAGTTTCAACTGAATCTTCCCAACTTTTAGATATCCTGTCACATCAGACAAACAGACAGACAAGGCCGTAGGCCGGTGATGGGTATCACCGAGCATGGAAACTATAAGATAATAGAGCAAAAATGGAATGTCAATGTAGCGGATAGGGAATCACCTTAAGATTAATGCATATCAAATTCTCATCCAGTTCCATCTACTGATAACTAACTCATATCCATTAATGAAAAAGTACCGAAATGCGGTTTGAAATCGGAAATCCCTAAAGTTCGAGGAAGTGCTTGTGGTGTGAACAAAGATCTAAATCGAAAATCCGCCGCGATGGTTGGTGCACAATGTATTCAGAGATTAGTGTGTAATTTTCCTGACCAATCCGACCATACCCTAGGAGGAGTAGCATTTGGCACGAAAGGCGTGAAGGCACGAAGGCGCGAAGGACGGATTGGCATTAGCTCCACATATATCCGATTTTGCACTAAGTGACCTTTGACCTCCGGACCTAAGCGAAATCGGTCCATAATGTTCCTGAGAAAAGGTTGTAACTAACAACTCGAGTGCCATGAAAAAACCTGCAAAGTTCATTCGTAGTCGATGCACTCCTCCTGGTCAGCATAGTGGGGCCTTCAATTTTCTGCCAATTTTATCGCGAACTTAACCCTAATTGATAGAGGGCGGCTGGCGGGTAAAGTATTCCATATTATCACAAAAACCGGAATATATTTGATAGAGCATCAACTGTAGATCATTCGTGCCAAATTCATAACCGTACGTGGATAATGGCTTTTTCCGGAATTAGATTTCGCGTGAACGGTACCGATTTTGAAGTTTTTCCGGTTGTTGCAGGGAACCCACAGCGTCCCTAGCAACCGTCACAAATTCCAAAGCACTAGGTCAAACTGTACCTACCACCCGAGTTTTGGTCAAAATCTGCCCACGTTTACCCAATTATGCTAATTGACAACGAGAAACATCCAAACAAACAAACAGACAGAATTACTGACAATAAGGGTCACCTATTTCGGCGACCCAAAAGGTGTGAAAAACATACCTCCTCACTTTCGTGGCAGACTGGAATAAGCACGGACTCGACTATCTTTGTTTCTAATTATTTGACTCCAACCATAAGTTTATCTTCCATCCAGGTCATTGCACCTTGGATATGCTGTTTATTGTGTTGTTAGCAATGGATGAATACCCTCAATCTCAACAAGTCATGCTAAACTCACTAGACTTCTTTCGTGTATGCTATTCAAGTATGCAGCACATCCGGTTTCATAAACTGTATCTAAGTACTTTAAATATCCATAGTGTCTGGAAGTTTAGTCTCAGGGATCTGCTTCTTGCTGAGGCAAAGGCAGGTTGGTGACCTTGCAACTTTAAACTTGCTTTCTTCTGACTTTTGTTCCCTGCCAACTCACTTCTCTGTCCGCTCATGACCCCTCCGTTTTTTAATTTGTATATATTTTTGTACTATGTCCGAGACTTCATATGAGAGCTAACATCAGAACGTTACAACAAGGGGACAGAGATGAGAGGAAGGACAAAACATTTGAGGAACAGAGACATGAGGAGATCTGTGGAAGGAAGCGATGGCGAGACAGGGGTATGCAAATGGACACTTCAGGGACTTCTGGCAGGAATGTAAGCAGAATTGACCAGAGGTGTGTTTTGGAATGATTAACCGCGAGTTTAAAAGATCTTCGGCTTTGGATGGAGAAGATAAGACGGGGGGTGAACAGCGTTTTTGAAGGCCTGGAGGGAAGATGGGATTGAAGATAGTGTGGGAGTTTAGTCCAAAGGCGGGAAAAAGAGGAATGATAAGAGTGAAGCTGAGCAGTGTCTTGATTTTGTATTTTTACCAGAAGGGTTGCTGGTGGACGTTGAACGCCCTGCGGAATATGGGTGGTGGGCGGGGGGTGGACATATCGCAGACTAGAAGCAGGGGCGAGACCAGAGAGGAGTATAGAACACAGAAAGGACCACCGACTTGCCTGCACGGTGAGAGAATGAGAACACAATACTCAGCTCATCGCGAGATACCAATGATCCAAAATGCCTTGGTTCCACGCATGAAGTCGAGAGAGTATGAGAAGAGGAGCAGCAGTATCATCAGGGCTGCGATCGAAGCTTGTAAGTGGTCAGGAGCTCAGGTGTGCCAAGAAGGACTGGGCATGACAGAGCCTCGGCCCAGTCGGCGACTGGCTTTGGAGGCCAGCTTGGAAATGTAACTTTCCCAGGAAAGATCATGGAGATAGTGAGACCCAGAATTCTTGAATGAAAACTTGTAACTTAGTCCGATATGCGAAAATGTAAAACTTCAGTGAAGGGACTTCAGTGGGATACAAAAGGTAAACTGTCAAGCCGGCGGAATATCGTCTATCAGTGCGATTCTCGTTTTAGTTCAGTTACCTCCTTCACCGTTCTGTTTTTCTAACTCCTCCACAAGCCTTTCATATATAAAAAAAACAAATAAAATGATGTCACCCATTCCAATTTATATTCCATGTTTACTTGGGACTTAAGTGGTTTTAGGGTGGTGGCTCCGGGATCCCAGGGTCCTGAGTTCAAGCTCCGTAGGCTGGAATTAACACCAGGGGTATGACTCAGCCTGTCATCCTTCTGAGGTCGGCCGAAAGATGGCACCATGTAGCAGCCAAAAGCTCCACACGAAGGAAGGCTCATTGAGGATTATAATTGTGGTATTGGTGGTCAGGGCAATGATGGCTGAATGGCCTCCTCCTGCACATAATTTCCATGTATATTTAATGAAAATCACAATTTGTTTCTCTGGGAGGGGCACTGCTCCCAAAATGATTCCTCAGGTTGCGTGATTTGAAAGGGGTTAAGACACTTGAAGGGATACACATGCCGAAGGACACATTGAGAAGTAAGGCTGAAAGAAATGGCAATCCAGTAGCATTCTCTCTCGCAGTGTTACTGCAGACCCCTCAGATATGCTGTTTTCAATGACATCAGCAGTGTGCTGCAATGGACCAAGCAGCTTATAATGAACAGAGTTGAGGAGGCAGCTGGCATGCCTTGAGGTTAAAACAAACTCCATTACAAAAACAATGGGAATTATGCAAGGCGTGATTTAAAAACATGCAGAACAAACATTTCAACATTGCCTTTATATTCTCCACTTTTTATGCACCAGAAATGAGAGAATTAATATTTTTTAAAATTGGGGGGCACCATAATACTATGGGACAAGATGTATTTTGGACATCCATGAAGTTACCCCATCAGAGGATAAACTGCCAAATATAATCTTCCAACTTGGATTATAAGCAGGACAGTCAACTGTGAACTTTTCCACATTTCCCAGAATGAATTATGGAATTATATGGCAAACAACTCCCTGCAGAGAAAAGCCAGTCGCCCCATTGCCTCTTAACCCAGGCTTCACTGAATTTTCCTCACCTCTGTTACCCATCAAACCTGATTAAATGCATTTCACTGCTAGAGGGTCCATTCCTTTGAAAGATAGCTGCTTATGTACCCCGCATAGATGTTTGGACTGATGCAAGCATCTCACTTAAGGCTAGGCTTTTAGACCTCAAACACCCATGTCTGTTATGATATTGAAGAATGAAACTGGCTACTTTATTAATAGGGCCAGCTTGAGGAAGCATCGCATGTTGTTTACATCTTGGATTGAGCATCAGTAATGCTCCATCAGATTGCACTTTGAAACTGTGGACTTCATGTTTTGATCTTGTTTGGGAAACGTCTCCTGGAGAAGATTACATACAGCAGAAAGATAACAATTTTTATTGCATCAAACTAGTTAGGTTATTTTTTCTCTGTCTCTGTCTCTGCTTCTGTTTCTGTCTCTGTTTGCCCTCTCTCTCTCCTCTCTGTCTCTGTCTCGTGTGCCTCTTCTCTCTGACTCTCTGTCTTGTCTCTTTCTCTCTCTCTCTCTCTCTCTCTCTCTCTCTCTCTCTCTCTCTCTCTCTTCCCCCTCTCTCTCTCTCTCCTCTTGTCTCTGTTCTCGTGTGTCTCTCTCTCTTTTCCTTCTCCGTTTCTCCTTCTCCTTTTCTTTCTATACTCACTTCTTGCTTCTGCTCGTCGAACAATAAGTAGGAGGCAGTAGTCTCCACAGCATGGTATTACACAGGGTATTTTGTGTCCCCAGATTAAA
>CM068962.1:57186841-57204250 GCA_035128595.1 Eptatretus atami
GCACAGTCTTGCGATCTGGGCATTCCTTTCCCGTGACGTCATGCAGCTGCACGTTTGTACCCATTCCTCGTCCCTCTATGGACGGTATAACCATTCTCGGGCGAGGGATACCCTGTCCTGCCTGATTCCATCCCCATGTGCAGCCATGACGTCACCTTAAGTCTATTATTTTTGCTCAAGACCGATTTTCTTCGCGCACGATACTACTCCGCCTAATGCAAACCTCGCACATCCGAGGGGCTCCCCACGCGAGACACATGTGCTCTGCCGTTAGAGCTTAAGCACAAGCTCGGCGTGGAGAAACCCATCCGGTCCAAAATTCCGTTTACCTCTGCCTAGACTTCTGTCCGTCCGCGCGGGAGTCAGAGGAGAGTCGCGACCGCTTGAGCTGTTTTCCTTGGTAGCACCGGGGCATTCACATCCGTCCGTGCAAGCGACGCACGTGGGGGTCTCGCTGCAGTTGCACAGTCTACGGTAGCCTATTGTCAACAATACCGGAGGTGATATTTTAAGCACATCGCCGTGGACTCCTTTGGGTTCACGACCGCGCGGGAACTACGTGGTCCCTTTCACATTTTTCCGTTCGATTCCATGACCGGAAAACCGCACGATGATGTCAATTCCCTTTGCCACCAGACTAGTGGCCGCTACCCCGGCTTTCTGTCCCTTGGCCTCGTGTTGCCGTTCTGTCCGTCCGTTCACCCCACCCACTTCGCACACGCTAGCGATGTTGACGACGTCACAAATGACTTGTTAACACACTCACAGACACACTACACATTCTACCCTAACCAGTAGCATGTGATACCGTCGCCTTTTTCGCGACAGGACTCACCATTTTTTAATCGGCATTGCCGAACCGACATCTCCCTCTTCATCAAGAGACTCTTTTATTACGCACTACGTGTGTCAGTCGGCTCTCTACTTACCGGACGCTCTCACCACACCCAACCTTCACTTGCACAGGGGGCTCACTCCACGACCACCTAATGCAATAGCGTGAGAATGCACGAGAGACTTCTCGACACAGGTCGCCACAACACTATGGGTTTTTCATCGGGCTCGGTGACACACCTGCGAGAGTAGGTTCGTGGTCATAGCGAATATATTTCCTTCTGCGATAATTTAATGCATTACAACGTTGGCGGACCGAGCTTTAACGCTTAGCGGCAAAGTGATTTCTGAGATAAACCTCTTTTTCACTACTGAGCTAGCCTGGAACATCTATTTCTAATATGTTGAACACCTACAATGGGTCACATATGCAAATCAATCCATCACATCTTTTTGTTTTCCAGTCCGATACACTCACCGATCCTGCTCATGTAAAACTATCAGGATACCACCTCCGATGTAGTGCTCAATGCGTTTGCTTTTATTGTTATATTTTTTTGATTTTCCTAGAGACATTTTTATAGCTTCCGGCACCAAATATTGGGGTGATGTCTTCGGTGTCCATATGTTTGGTGCTGCGAAGTGTCATCTCGCTTTTAGTTTAGTAAAACGGCATTCTTAAAGTCAAATGCACCGAGAAGTGATATTGTAAAAACCGTCTTGTCAGGTACGGAACTGTTTTTTCCTTCGACTCTCTCCTCAATTCTTTGACCCATTCTTTTTAAAAAGCCCCAAAGAGGGAACGACGAGGCGCTGGGATATTGACTGTTACGAATTTGGTTCAAGTGCTAGCACTATTTTGACAGGGTAAAACGATGCGGTTAGACTATACATACAGTGATTTGTGTCCACACGCCGGGTCTCTAGTTCAGGGATGAATGGCGTGGTATTTTACCGTGTAGAGCGGGCCTGTTTATTTTCCCTACTAGATTCACTGTTAATTAGAGAGGCGGAGTTGGTCTAACACCCTGGTCCACCATCATAATAGAGCTTGTCGGAGATGTTCTGTGAACTCATTCTTTATCAGCGGTAGCGCTTGAGTTGGCCCATCCCTAACGAATTTAGTGTTCAATTGTCGGAGTATACCGCTCAGGCACATCATCAATTTCACACAAATGATTCATGTCCACCATAATCGACCATGTTGTATTAATGTTTTGAAAAATCAGAATGAGCTAAAGGGCTATCCACAAGCACCAGCGTGCGGATCGATTTATAGTTAGGAGAAAGAACAAATGGAGACCGTCCCCTAACCTCCCAACTCTTCTTGCGAAGAGGAAGAAGAAAACGCCTGCGGTGGGTCCAACAACTATCCCCTCCAAGTGACCGTAGTGTTGAGCGGAGGGAGTGGATCAAAAATCACGAGCCGCCAACCCTCTCGGTTTTGGAGATTTTTGGCGATCCTCTCGCACACTTGGGGCAGTGATCCGGTTGGCAGCAATGAGGCCCCTACTAGCTCGGAACCCCATGGCCGATATATTGCTTGCACACGCTCTAACACCCTGGGTAAATCTCGGCGCGAGATGTGGCGGAGAGCGGAAGTAGGCGAGAGCAGTGCCTGCAAAGTCGTTATCATTTTATTACTTTACGTATGCGGCAACTCCACGCGTGAGGACACTTTCTGGGATCTCGGGGTCTGACTCTCCTTTGCTTCTGCCGCACTAGTCACAAGAGGAGCCCTCTTCTTGGCGTTTGTGATGCAGAGCGACAATTCAACTACATCCATCCTCAAAATGAGATGCCTACTTGTGCTCCGTCGGTTGGAGTGAGGACCGCTTCCTGCACTGTACTATCATAACGTCAGCCACTGCGCTCCGCTTTGTAATACCGTCGGTTCTTCGTCTCGAGCAGCGGGCGCCGTTGGAATACCAAGGGGTCCGGCCTACCTCTCCTGACTCCTCTCTCCATCAAATCCCCTAAAGAATCTGAGACAGGCACAGCTTGCTGTTTTCCTGCTTTATTTCCAAAGTCTTCACTGGCAATCTGGCATGGTTTAACCTGGTCCGCATGGACAACTTTCAGGTTTAACAATAGGCACAACCCACGCCTTTTCGACCCTTGCTCACGACCCCTCCATCCAGTTCATGTACGCTCCCCAATGTCATGCCATCAGAGGCCGTTTCTGTCCGTTTTCTTTCTCTCTCCGAAGAATACTTCTACCAGTATGATTCAAACATAGAATCCCCAATCCTGATCAAACCGTACCATTTCTCAGGGAAAAGGCGCAATTTTAAAACTGTTCTATAGGTCCAAACGCATCAAATTTGCAGACATCTCTCCACAAGAATCAGGTTCCGCAATTTATCGAACATATTCTTGGTGCATGTCCCTCTGCGTGGTCTGGGGCAGGTCGCTTTGAATAATCCCCCAATTCATCACTCCTTTCTAACAGTGAGACCCACATTTTCCATACTTGCAGAACCTTCATCTGAGGTCACAATACCCCATGAAATAATGCAACTTCCTCAAATACAAACGAAAATACCAATAAATCTCAAAAATACAATAAATGCCTCAAAATAATAAATGTTGGCCAGCACATGGTAATTAAAGCCCGCGTGGGAGTCCGGTGGCAGAGTTCGTGCGAGGCGTGCTGGAGTCCCGTGGGAGGAGTAAGCTTTTTGCTTCGGCAGTTGGGGGGAGTCAGGGAGAACCCAGAAAGCCAAGAGCTATGCGATGGAAGTCCGGAGCGTCGCGAAGGCGTACGAAGGACGCGAGCTGGAGGTGCACCAGGCCTTGCCTGCTGTGGGTCCGCGCATATAAAACCGCGGCGTGTCACCGTCTAAGTGGAGGAGCCGGAGAAGAGCATCCGCACTGCACACGGACGCGGTAGGCTTCTACTGAACCATTTAACGTCCTGGTTAACATGCCACTTCAAACCTCAATCCAACACTTCAACACCCATAAACAATCACATCAACCACAGGCGGAGCTGGGTACTTGGAACAACCTCTCCCTTGCGGGAGGGTGGACTCCAAACCCCCTCTACCTTTTCAAAACCAGAGGAGATTGGCCTTTTCCCTCTGCTCTGCTGGTCCATACAGCAAGGAGCCGTAATAACCTAACCTCGCTCAAGGTACGTGCGAAGTCTCGAGCTTCCCGTCAAGAGAAATTCCCTGATCTCTGTTAAGCCCCGATAGCCTTAGCGGTCTTTGACACCGTGTCAGGATCCTCTCCCTTACATAAAATTCTCTGTTCATGTCTTTCTTTTGTTCGAAGTACGTTACGCGCGCAAAGAACGCCCCCCCCGCCCGCCAGGGATGAGGGGGGCGACACGCTCGTCTTACCTTCTCTAGATCGCTGTGATGCTCAAAGATGCTGCCGTTCGAGCCTCGTCTAAGCTCGCGGGGAGCGGAACTGAGCCCTGCGCAGATGCAGTAGGAATTTTAAGTACACGTGGGTCTCGCCCCGAAGTCACGGCAAGCATTAGCCAATGTCCGTGGGAATTTTTTTGGATTTAACGTTTTAACGACTGCTGAGCTATCCACAAAACTGCCCTGCTTACTGGGTGCACATAAAACAAAGAGCTCACAACAATTCACATTTGGCAACACTGTACACAAACTCCAAAGTACTGTTCAAACCAAAAATCTTGAATTTTGGAGACACCGTAGACGCCCTATCGGACGGAGTCCAAAAACCACTTGCAGCATGGGTAAAGCATCCAAGCCGCCCAATGGAATTTAGCACTAAGACCCAAAGTTACATTTCCTGACATTTATATGCTTTTGTTGGAGTGGGAGGGGGCTGGGAGAACAAGCAAATGAGAGACAATGGACCCAGAGAGGTTCCAGCTCGAGCCTTAGTTCGTTCCTGGTTGATAGAGGCGAGGAGCGAGAGAACATTACCTATAGTGAAGTCAGATCCACCTGAAAAGCGTGTATTCATTGGATCGATAAATGCATAGTGTGGGTTGTGTAGGCGTCTTCAGACAGAGAGGTGACTCTCATATGAGTATTTTGAGTAAGAAAATAGAAATGAAACTGGAAAGGCCATGTATGAAGTACAGTGGGGTTAGAAACCACTAGACCTGGACAATTAGTACAATGATAACTCTGACAGTAAAAGGCTAACTTGTTTGAAATAGGAAGTATCGCGCTGGCATAGTCATTTGTAAATCACTTACTGATGGATTGAACAGTTGTTTGGCACGTGTGTATGGTTGTATGTATGGACTTTGTAATATGTGAGTTTTTGTGCGTCTGAATATGTAGGTCACCCTCTGCCATTGCATCTATAATATAGATAGAAGCTTGCTCCATCTGCGGTCAGGGTGGTCAATGGTGTGTTGGTCTAATAAATAAAAGGTGGGTGGTTAGTATGTTATAAGCAGAGACCCAGTTACTTGACGAAACAATAGTTCACGTACCTTTTGGTACAGAGAATACTGTAGCGCATCTGAGGTCTGATGGTATGGAGCTTGAGACACAGCTAGGTAATTTTCGTCGTGAGATGGGGAAGGAGTAATGTAAGGTTTAGTAAAAGTGAAATGAACCCCAGGTAGATGCTTTAATATTGGAGCACGATGGAAGAGCTGCGGAAGCTGATTTGATGGTGTGGGAGTATGACCTAGTCACTGGTAACTGTAGATATGTGGTTTCATATGAACAATCAAAACTGGACGGACAGGAATTCAAAGGCTAGCGAGGGGGTTTATAGTTTGATAGGAAAGAAAAAGAGGGCATACGATAGTGTGGTCTACAAACTAACATGTGGGACGATAAGGTAACGCTGCCTTGTATAGCGGCGAATGTAAAGCGAGACAGTCGCTCCATGAGGCAGCATCAAAAATGAAGGTGTTGACTAACCTAATCAAATGTCGAGGCGGACCTAAAAGCGCAACTATGCTTTTCTAGTTACCATTGATGTCTGTAGAGTATGGATCGTGTGATCGAATCGCTTACTCATGCCAGCCACTGAATGGTATTTTGGGCGGCCATCCTAAAACAATGGCTTGCCAACTTTTCAACTGACTTGATATATGTCAAAGTAAATTGCCATATCCCAAAATGGCTTAACATAAACTACATGATGTCAATTCATATATATCGTATAAAATTCATGCATCTTTTGGAGTGTGTATTTTGTTCAATAATGTTAATTAACTTTTTTATTTAGAAACAGGACATGTCTGTGAAAAAGTGCACGTTTTTTAAAAAAAATCATTTTCTTCCACATTTTTTTTTTTTCGACGCTATAATCACTCATATAATATAAAGTTGACTCTCTAATATTCAGGGGAGTATTTTTACGCCTGACTTGGTTAATTACATTAACTACGAGTGGCGGAGAGGTATGAGTCTCTAATTCACTGACGTAAACGAGCCAATCTGCGAGTCGTACGGACTTATATTAAATCTACCTCCACCGATATAAGTGAATCATGTGAATCACGTGGGATACGTATCAAGGTACCTTAGCATTGTTGGAGTAAGCAGAGAGTTCGGTCACAATATACCATGAACTACCAGTAATCACTATACACTTTCTGTTCAGATGCTTCACCAAAAGTGTTGGCCGACTGGGTATATCGGTAAACGATGACACTCACGTTTCTCTCTTCTACAGATCTCGGTTCTTGTGGAATATTGTCCAGCGAGGGGTCAATTCTGGACTTATGATGATCACATTTAATTTTCACAACTGCATAAACAGGTCTATATAAATAGGTGAACAAGCCACTCACTTTTGCAGTACAGCTGTATTTATAAGGTTGATTATGTCTTTCACCCATAGACTACATACTGCACATAACACCACGATTGCAGCATGACGTTCATTGATTTCATAAGAAAAGTAAGAATAATTCAAAAGGTGAGAAGTCCTGTTGAATTCAGTTGATTTATCTCATTGAAATTAGTTGATAAGAATGCTAAACAGCCATATGCCAGAATAGAAAGTACACTTATTATGAGATTGCGATTTAATCATAACCGTTTCGGAACTGTCACACATATCTGCTGCATCCTGAAGTGGTCATCACTGTCTCACCAACCGAGGTTAGCACATTCCATAAGAATTAGACTAACAATGCTGCTGTACTCACATTGATTCATTCAACATGGCATTAGTGCCATTCTGCATCTGGTTGCGACGGCATGCTCGATCGTCATGGTGCATGAATTAAAGGTCTATGACCATATTCAGGTCTGGTGAAAGTGGTCATGGAGCTGACCAGATTGATCATGATGACGATCCATCTCCTGACGACGTGTTGGCCCAACATTGACATCTGTAGGATTCTGGAATGGCAGGGGAATTGTCTAAAGCTCCCTCCTCAAATATATGCAAGGCGCCTACTTGGTATGTCTAGTTTGGCACCAACGGCTGGGTGTGTTGCATGGCAGTGATTTTCGACAAAAGTGAGCAGCTGGGCAAGAGTAATTTCGCTCCGTGTGGCACTCGGCCACTCGAAGACCCCAAAAAATGTCATAACGGCCTCCAGGTTCTAATTAGCTTCATGCATCGGCTTTAGGGAGAGGAATTTTCAATGTCCATGTATCAGTCATGTTTGCATTTTAAGTCAAGTTGTAGATTTCACTCTTGCAGAATCGTATTAAGAAGACATACTTCGTGAGACCAAATTCCCTATGTGACTCACTAGCAATGTACATATGCATCCGTCACGTAAATGAGTTATTCTCATTTTTTTGGTGAGTCGCATGAGGGTTCAGTTCCACTATGTTGGTCAACCACTTTTTGCCTGTTATGTCTCTATTAACAATGAACTCACTAGTTCCACAGGAGGCACGATGGTGATCCTTTCTATAAACGACGTTCAAGTTGGTCCCATATGTCCGAGGTGGACACATCACTTCAACTCCATAGTTGCAGTTGGCTTAATCGTGGTAGTACTAACTGATGACAAGCCTTTCACAAGACGAGGTACTTCTGCTTTCCAGACGCCTTAATAAAACATTTCACCTGTTTATGTTGCCTGCACAGACCCAAGAGCATGATTAACACATCATGTGTCATCTGCTATTAAGAGTAATAGCAGGAATAACTCACTGAAGCATGCTTGGGCCAATGTAATGAAGAGCTGAGTAATCTGCCCTCCTAAGTTGGCTCTGAGAGAGAGACTTGTCATATCTTCTCAGGCTTCCATCTTTTTGGGTTGTAACTTGATTAATCTATAATTAATTTTTATTTTCTATCAATGAGAAGCAGCTTCATTGTTTTTAATGTATCTTGTCTCCATGAAAGTGACTTATTTTGTGGATCATTGGTTCGCTTTGGGATTCTTTCCAGCTGTCCACTAGAAACTGTAATCAGGTGTTCTATAGCTAAGTCGCCAATATCTCATGTATTTGAGACCCAATAATACTCGGACAGGGTTGATTTATTTATAGACACTTGTCTCTTATCTGACTTATCCACGTTACGCCTGACACTTCGTGAAACCGGTTCTTGTGTTCGACTACGTTTCACGATTCAATGACCGGCAAGATATTGGTAGAGTGTAGTCTCGTCCTGATTACCGCATGTACATATCAAATATCTAACAATTAATTTCATATATTTTTCTTCACACTATCGAGAATGGCTGAGCATTATGGGTTTAATCATGCGGTCTAAATACCACCCGAGAGAAAGTCAGATTTATCTAGTCTAGAGTGACTCATCGCAAGTTTGGGCATCTTTCTAGGTATGACTCTCTGCGAATGACTAAATCACAAACATGTAGGTCAGCATTTGGTTAGGAAAGTTGCGCAGTAGATCTGATTTACTTTTATGGATAAGCAGATGCTTTTTCCTGCGCATGGACTCTATGCTTTTATTTGTTTCTCTTTTCGTATCACACTATGATATGCGCAATCCACAGGTTATGCAAGTGCCAACGATGATCATTCCATGGCTAGGAGATTCTGTTGATTCTAATATAAGTATTGAGTGTGTAACCAGAAAAACTTTACTCTATCATATTCTACATTACTCTCTTGCCTCGAGAAGGCAATGAGAGTAATTTATTGTGAGGTACATGCCGAAGCAAAAGCTTGTGCTCTTACTACTAGCTCTCAGAGATTTTACTTGTCTATGATTGATAACCTATATTCACTGCGGCGCTTCTATTCACTGAGGAAAACGATTTTCCAGCCTACAGTGAGATAGTGGTCGGAGAATTCTCCTTATCAACCCTTTTATCATAGTCTATCCGTCACACGAGTCTAGAGGTACCTCCTCTTTTCTCCTTCATCCTGTGTCCTTGGACACAATTCGCATTTAGTACATCAGACAGCTGGCCACTGCTAGCAGTGGGACAGGTTAATGAAGAATCCTGATGGAATGTCTCCAACTGCGTGATGAAGATTAGTGGTAATTTGAACCTTAAACTAGTTTATTTTCTCCTCCAGAGAGCTTCTACCAATATACCATTCAGAATGAGATGAGTTTTAACATCAGGTAACTTCTATTTTGTCGTGATTCAGATTCGTGAGCGTGGTAAAGAGTGCTTGTATGACTACCAAGTTCTTCCAACATCTAGCTAGTAATTACTATGTATCAACATACCGCAGTTGCCTCAACATGCCAATAAGCTCGATGTTTCAGACTGTAGATAAACCTGGCAACAGTTTCCTGGTTTCAGGCTGAAGCCACACGTGTCTCCTGCAAGTACTGGGTGTCCTTATTGACAGGTTCTGCATAGTCTAGATGTTTGTTTAAATAGCACATCCTAACTTGCACTGCGAACGCTATTTTTCTCTCCACGATGGTACTGATGATCAATGCTGCACTCTGAGGGCTGAACTGAAAACACTCCCACGCACTCCGAACATAAAGTGAGCACATACCAACTCGGTGTGCTTGTTTTTTACTATCTTTGAGTTGGGATACACATTCTATGGGCATTATTGTAATAGCTGTGTATCGCGAAGATACCACTTTTTTGCATAACACCTTTGCCTGATAAGTGTATATCATTATCGCAAAAACACGCATGGAGATATCATTTTTTATCTCATGTCATGCAAAGACAATCGTAAGAATTGTCCAACATATTGTTTTTATCCATTCTCTCGTGATGACGGGTGTACAAAGTAGCATTAAGACAATAACCTGCGAGATCAGTAAAATCGTTCGCGAATCATTTTTTCTCACAAATGACTATCCAATAAAAGACCGCCAAATTTGCGCGTTCTTGTTGAGTCAATATTGGCTATGACCAGTATATTGTAGGTCACTGAGAGGTATCAGCAAAGATTCATGATTTGCATGTGTATTCATCCTTAACTGCGCCAGCATTCATAGACAGGTTCTACACAATGTGTCATTATCAAAATCACTCTAGGTGGACTGCCCTGGATGATGGTAATTCAAGATTCAGACGTAATTACTAAGAATATCTTACTAACTCAGATTTCCCTCTAACTATTTGTCTAGCCAGTTTTTCACTAAAGCTTCACACAATTAACTTGCATCATCATGTTGCTTAACTGTGTTATCATATGTGTAGTTGTCGTGTATATCACTTTGCCAACTGATCCCAAGATCGAACGTAGGTGTTGACTGCCTTTCTTCAAGGACTTTATGTTACTGTAGATCCTTCTAGCCCAATCACTCCGTGCTTTCAAACAGCCACGCGTCAACCTATCAGCCCAGCATCTCCATATACAGAGCTTGACCCTAATTATGGCGTGATTACATGGAGTACAGTTTGCTAGCGATCATACAGGAAAATAATATTCGCCGAGCAATCAGAACAAATGCTTCCAATATTAGCAACCTGGATATTCTCCCAAGCCAGACTTCTGTTGCTTGAGCATATAGAGCTTTGATACCATTAACTACTGCATATTTTGGAGATGAAAGTCGACTTTTTGGATATTTAAGTGACTGATACATACTATTTCTTGAACAGTTTTGCCATTTCCTGTAAGCTGGGGCATCTTATATTGGTAGGTACCCACAGTGTCTTGTGAAAGTTACAATAGTTCTTCTGTTTTGTAGATTAAATCCAGGTCCATGAAGCGATCGTGCTGAATTGATCAGTCTCTTGTTCCCAGGTGCTAGTCATCCAAGTGATTATTTGTGAAGCTGTCAATGCTGCATTATTTTCAGGAAAGTTCTCACTGTAGGGTGATGGTCTTCTCGTTTTCCAGAGCATAAGATGAGGAAGCTGTCTATCTCATTTGGAAATATATTGATCTCCTTTTGTCTTTCTTGTTTACTGTCATAACTGCTTTTTGTGGCTGCGCACAAGAGATAGAAAGTAGGATTTCGCATATGAATAATTACATGCCAAGCTCACACGAGATGAAAGGAAGTTATCAGTCTCCACTCAGTTCACTTAATCTCCAGTCTATCATATGTTGAGCCCAGAAATGACAGATACAAAATGATGAGGAGCAGCACATAAACTATCACTACTTCGATGTGTTAAGGGAAGGAAGGGGGAAAGCAGGAAAAGAATATGCATCATCATCTCGGCACCTTGCGTGTCTATAAACAGCTTTTTCAATGCACAACTAGTGCCAACCACAGTTTCCAATCTCCTCTAAGGGGAGTAAGAAGTGCATGTCCCAGCCAGTTCAATGAATTGATCAGATCCACTGGAGCATTTTCCTGCTCAGAGTCTTGAGCGCTAAACCCATGTGGAATCAAAACCTGATGCTTATAGCAGAGTGCACATTACCATGTCCTGCTGAGATACAGTTCGTAAACAACGTTGATTCGGGTCACAGATGGTTTGTGGAGGACCATGCAAGGCACACACGCCTCTCATTACAGGAGGATGCTGCATTCTTACCGATTGAAGTAAAGAGATTCAGGAAACTGCAACAAAGGAGATCAATCGCATTTTATGCGAAGGATAGATTTGACGTCACACTGATTAAGTGTTCCGCCGTGAAGCCGGGCGTCACAGAGAGGCCAAGGCTTCCATGCCAATTGCACATGATTTTTTCTATTTCCCATGCTGTGCGCACAAAAGCAATTTCAGACCCGGTGTCTTCCACAACAACCAAGAAATGCAATAAAGGTCACAAAGTAAAAGCTGGGGCCACTTGAGTTATCATAAGAATCTGCTGAGCATCTTGCGTTTTCTCTGGCTCGTGCTTTCAAGGCACCATATGGTCTCGCCGAATTATTCTCATTCAGATATAATCGTGGGGCAGATGTAGGCGAGTAACCATCAGGCTATGCAGCGTGCCTGGGCGCCACTTGCAACGGAGTTGCGCGGAGCACAACGAGCCACATGAGCAGTGACTCTGTTCTGTCGAAGAATGGAATATTGAAGTTGAAAAGAGCCGTCAGGAAGACGAAGAATAACGATATAGCAATGAGAAAACTTGGAGACGCCTATCGGGTAACAGCAAAGGAGAAATAGAAAGATTCATAAGTGAACACTCAATCCGTCTTCACAGAGAAAGTGGAACCGAAAGGTCGCACTCGTTTGCACGACCATGTGACCCCGACAAAGTGTCGGGTTCCTTCTCTGCATTCGATTCGACCGAGACACTAGAGCGTAGTACAGCGCCGACAGTAAAGATCTAAAAAGAGTGTGAAAAAAGACAGGTGAAGGACCGCACTGGGACCGGATTATTTTTAGCACCTGTACATGTGATCCACCAGCTGTTAAGTTTGAGACCTCGTTAAAACATGTACTAATGCTCAGGTTGCTAACATCCAGGATCAACTGTCTCAGAGTCGCACTTTGTTTGTGGAAAACACATGGATGGACGATGAAGAGCCACTTGGAAATGGAGATAAAGCCCTGGGACCTGTGATTGTGGCGCGTACTATGGTCTGGAAGTATATTCTTCATTAGGAGCTGTGGTATAGCATACTAGCAACTCAATATCATCTGCATCAGTTTGGTGACACTGTTTGCAACAACAGGCATTACTTCAACCATACAAACATTGGAACGAAGAGCCTCTCTCTTCGTGTTGTCACATCATCCTAGAGAGGGAAGGGTGAATACCAGACCGGAAGCACTACTTAAAAGCAGTTGATGAGGGTGAAACCGCTTATACTCTCATGGGGCAAGGTCATTGCTGTCACGAATTTCTTGAGATAGGGATATGCTGCGCGCCATGCACCGATCTGCTTGAGCAACAGCAACCCAGAGCAGTCCCGAGCCTTTACTCCAAAGGATGTCAAACGATTGAGCCCATAATTCCTTGTTCTTCGGGTCCTCACCGAACACAGACCGAGAAGCTATATTTGGCAGGGGGTCTGCGTTGCAGCCGCAATGTTAATCTCCACCAAATTGTTTCATTCAATGAATCGGATGCCCTTCTGGAGGATTCTTTCGGGTGCTTCCTGTGGGGTGCCACCAAGAGAACTGATAAATCCTCAGTATTAGGCCAACACGATATGATAGCTGGTACTGCTGAGGGAGAGTGCTGGTGAAGTGTGGTGATACCATCTCTGCACTATTTCTCCAGTTGTGTGAGCTATCAGGGCCTCGCTAAGCCCAGTGGAGTTCGGAAATTTGGTCAAACTTGTGGAGGATGTGTTATGGGAGCTCTCCACACTTCTTTCAACACCACTTTTCGGAAAAGGAATCCAATAAAGAATCAATCGATGTGGATAAACAGGATATCATCAGCGCTGTGCCTTTATCAGACAGCGAGATTGCTCATCATCAAGCTGAGTCCACATGTCACCGCGAGCTCAGCAGATCTAGCAGAAGAGTGAAAAGAGATTCACACCCATTGGAATATGTATGATGGGCCTTCTGTGAGAGAGATCCACGGGAAATGTAAGGAAATGGGCAGAGACCACGCATGATGATCGTCTTGTGTAGAGTAGGAGTTATAACGGAATAGGTACATTCACGCCATTGACCTGATCTTAAAGTTTACTAAATAGCCATTCAGGTGACGTATCCATGTCTAACACTATGTCGTGGAACACAAGGGAGAGAAGAAAAGACATGCTGTGAATGTTTTTGATTTAACATAATAAACTTGGATCTATCAGATTTTTATTACTGGTAAAATTTACCACTATGAAGGACCATGCCATCATTTTTTCATGTCTAAAACATGTCAAGAGGCAAGTGCTAGTCCATGTGCCGCAGGTAGAGAGAGGCACAAATAGTCCAAGGCCGGCGGTCTTCAAGCTTAAGGCAGCTCCTGACATAGGGTGATACAATGCTATACCGACTCGGGTTAGCTGAGATATCAGTAGCAGAAAAGCTGAGGATCCGTGACTTGTGCACATATCTGACAGGTTTGATATCTTGTAGCTTCACCCACAATGGGCAACGAAAAGACCATTCATTCTCATGTGCATTGACAGTGAGATGATTCTGGAGAGAGAAACTGATTTCAACAGGAAGTAATTGCCACTGCACACATTGACTGCAGCTCATACCGTTGAGTTCTTTCGTGATTGAAAGTCCACTCCCATTATGGCAGCTTGACATTTTGAGTGACAGTGATTGTCAGCACAATCATTGATCATGAATGGTAGCTTTGTTTGTGATGTCCTGAATGTTTTTCACTACAACGTTGAAGTGGATACGAAAGTGAAGGTCAACATTATTGATTACCACATTTGTAACGATATCACACTTTAATTATTCCTTTTTCCAGGGAAACTTGTTTAAGTGCCAAGACAGACGAGGTCGAAAAATTTTCAGTCTAGAGCAATGTGTCACCTAAGAAAAAGCGTTGCTTGCCTTGGGTTTCTGAGAAATTGGTTTCGAAGAAAAAACCAGAGCAAAAGATCAAGAAAAACGGCTCCAGAAAGAAGCCCAAGGCAAAAGGTCAGTCCTTGTTAATTAAGAACTTGATAAAATAATGTGCTTTAAACAAGATTGCTTATTTGTTGTTTGAAAACAGTGCAATTGTTTATGAAAGTTTTCATCCTGATACTGGGAATGACATTTTTTTATCTCCCACCAACAGAACACAGGCAAGGGCAGAGGAATCTTTATGTTCGGAACTATAAAACATTTGGACGACAGTCTCTCTCGGAAAATCGTGGTTTTCAGAAGGGAATGCTGGATCGTGGAAGAAACGGTCTCCTTCCATGTATACTTCAAGCCTTTGCGAAGTAAGTAGCGACAGGTCTGGGCCTATCATCAACATCAGGTATGTTTAAAGCAGAAATATCAGGGAACGCAGACTTCAATATAAAATTTTAAAGACAGAAATCTCCAATTGCTGAAGATTCTGAAATGTATCAGATTTGTGATAGATCACACATTTGACCAAAAATACATCACATAGGACTTTCAAAATGTTCAATAAAGGGAGGAACTCACAATCATTGAGACAAACCAAGGATTTTAGAAGGTTTTTTTTCAACATGTAATTGAAAGAAAACAGGTCTCATTATTGCAGACGAGACAGTATTGAATATAGCAACATTGGCAATTTCTTGAGCGCGACCACAGAAGTCTAGCGTGTTAACGAAATCTGGAACCCATCGCGATTTAGTAACCGAGAGAACTTGAGAGACACTGGGTAACAGCAAAAGGGAAATGAAAGTCATGAAGTGACACTGCGACCGTGCGTTCGGCCATTCACCAGACAAATGACACGGACAGCGGTATTCCGCTGAGAACTATATCGTGCGGGCATGTGCCGACACCTGCAGTGATTCCATCAAGTACATGACGCCAAAGGTTTTGTTCTTCGTCGATAGTCGAGGAACTGTGTTACGGCGCCAGACAGTAACCAGATCTAAAAAAGAGTGTGGAAAAGACAGAGTTGAAGGCCCGCGTGGGCGGCCGGTTATATTTGAGCACCTGTCCAGGCGGTCCACATCCTGTAAGTGACATAATACGGTAGTCTTACTATCTATCGATTGCACTTACAATCCAAACTGTGATCCCTACCTATGCGCTTGGCTGGAAACACAGGCTGCGGTGAACGACTCAGTTGAATGAGGCGTGGTGACAGAAGTCTACTGGGACAACTGTGGCGTCCACGCTGAAATTTGCTAGAGCAGCGTTATGCTGCCTCATACATTGCAGGCCAGTTCTGCGTCTGGAATAGGTGCATTATCCACAACAGCCTGGATAGAAGGGCTAGTGTAGTCGCCTCTCTGAGCAAAAGCGGATATGGGTATCTACCAGGACTCAGGGCAACAGCTACCGAGGGGGGACGCTAGCAACTCTCAGTAGTGCGAGCAATGGTTCACTGTATAGACCTACGTGTGCTTTATAACTTCTTGATAGATTCCCACCAATCTGCTTGAGCACCCCAAGCAACCCCACGTAGCATGTCGATCTTGAAATTCCAAGCGATGTCTGAACGACTTGGAGGCCGTACGCATTGTTCTTTACGGTCCTCAGCACAGATACGACGAGACGATCACGTAATCACATGGGACACCGAAGACGAGGAACATTTGAGCAGGGCTGCCTTACAGCCGATGTTAAGCGGCCACAAAATTGAGTGTTTGATCAGTGAAAGCGGAGATCCACATCAGGGAGGAATCTTGTCGCATGTACCCGCGTGGGGTGACACCATAACTGATCAATCTATTTCTACCTATAATTCTGGTATGAGAAGATGACTGTGAAGGTGTGGTGATACCATCTCCTCGACTTATTCATTTTATTACTGAAACGTGTTGTCAATCCGAGTAATGGCCTCACACACACTTTTTCAGACACATTTTAGGCGTAAGAAGACAATATCAATCAAGAGATCATCGGCATGTTTAATGTACCCCTTTCAGGCTATTTATTCAGACAAAGCATATTCCACATGAAGGCTGTCTAAATGTTACCTGAGCAGAAGAGGTGAAAAAGATTCACCATTGAATATGTATACTGGCCCCTATCCTGTGTAACGGTAATGGCGAAATGTAGAAATGGGTCAGAGACCCCAGGTGATACGTGTTAAGAGTTAAATAACAAGAATCATTCAACTGGTGGACCTTTAAGACTAAAAACCTCACTAAGTCCAGTTAAACCTGTTGTGTGGAACAACAAGGAAAAAAAGAGCTTTGAATGATTTTTTAAATATCAATCACTTTATTTGTGTAAAAATTACCCAATGAGACCATTGCACATTTTTTCATCGTCTACAAATACATGCGTCAAAAGCGGGAGATGCTGTCAATGTGCCCAGGAAAGAGAGGACAGAATAGTCGAGGCGGCAACGGTTAAGGAGCGCATCCTGATGGGTGAGACGAGTTTTTCCTTCCACCACTAACGCGTCACATAAAGAGCTCGCTTGATGAAAAAGTTTTGTAGGCAATGGATTGATGGGCGTAGGGTTTTTATACCTCAAGGAAAAGTTTTGTGCAAACCAAGCCCGTAGTCGGCCAGGCCAAGATTAAGGCTGGTGTCTCAGTTGGACACCCGGCAATTTGATATCCGACAGTGATTATGAGGACGAAAAGGGCAAATCCACCGCTGGCGTTTCCGGACCGGGCTTCACTCCCGCAACCGAGCACGTGGGGGTCTCGTGCGTTGCACAGCACGGACCTCGCGCTCGCCGCGGGGTGAACCCGGCATGGTCCCCATTCCAACTACGGCCGCTACCCGGCCCCTGTCCCTCTGTCGCCGTCGTCGTTGTCGCCATTCCACCCACGCACACCTGCGTG
>CM068962.1:57215479-57225745 GCA_035128595.1 Eptatretus atami
GAGTATAACATTATTTGTATGGTGGCTATGTCTAATCTTTACCTTATGGAAAAACTTAAATGGGTTAAAGCAAAAAAACATATGAAAAAAGTTTACTTATCAATGACATTGCTCCTCTCAAAGATATTGGATTGAAGCGAAGTTGATATTTGAGTTGATTTAAAAATAATCAAGAAGATACTTCATATACAAAACTAATAAAAAGCTGTAGTCCATGAGCCAAGACCGAATTTTGGGATATCGTACCACCCGGGGTTGACTAATTCTCTTAGGTGTTTTAGCTTGCTTAATGTTCTCTAGTTTTATGATTTTGATATGATAGCCCTGCACAACTGTAGCTTAATGATTTTTTGACTGCTATTGAGTAGCACACTGCGGATTTGGATGTTAACCAGTCCAACTGCTGATGGAACTGGTTCTCCATGGTCTGACATTCGAGTAAGAAGCCAGATATGGTTCTTGGTCTTTGAATCCTGGACCTCTTTGGTAGTGTCGACATACGCAGTCTCAATAATTCTGGTGGCCCTGCCGCCGCCCAAACATTTGTATCATTTGGCAGAAATTGATGCCGGTCGGAGTGATGCTTCTTATCTTTGGACTTGGTAATCTCTGGCGGATCCTTTTCTGCCACTAGAGACTGCAACCTGGGGGACTGGACAGCAATGCCATTGACTCTGTGAGAAGTTACTGCTCCACTTAGTGTCTCTTCAAGTCAGTCGATGTTATCCCAGGCAGGTTGTGAACACACCAGGCGTAGATGTTTGCTTGCATGCGAATGTCATCCTTTGAACATTTCCAGGCTTCTGGATTTAACAAAGGGCTGTTATCGATCTCCCAAACCATTGAGAGGGACACACAGTGGCTCACAAGACGATTCAGAGTTCGGATCGTTCTTGTGTTTCCTGTCAACAAAAAACAGATTGGACAGCAGTACGTCTTGGGTGGCTTTGTCTTGCCACTGGTAACACAGATTCAAGACCCATATGTCACTGCACGGCAGGATGTAGCTGAGGCTCAACTGACGTTGAGCTCTTTCAGAAGGAGGAGTTGACATCTCACTCTTCATCCCTCCTAATAAAGCAAGGGTGTAGGCAAGGAATTCTAGTGGAGTGGCTGACAATGGAATGAAACTCACTTACATGATATCATGTCATGAAGATGGAGGACCATGGCACTGACTCACAATGCCTGTGTGCCTTCATCCTTCTTCTCATTCCTCTAGACCGTGATTTCAGACTAGTCGTGTCGAGTTTAACATAGTCCATTCGCCGAGATGTAGACCTTGTAGACTTCTGCCTCTTGAGATGCTTCATATTTTTCTGTGCTTGTCGGCAAGGGTCGTCCTATTGATGTAGAGCTCGTGGAGAATTAGAACTTTCCTAAACTCATCTGCGGACAAGCGTAAGGATTCCCCAAACTCTGTTTCAATCTTTCGGCGATAACATGTTTCTTTGTCGCTGGGTTTCAGTTGGATAATACCATCGGGGACATCATGGATTCTCAAGCTAGATGTGAGGTTTATCATAGGCTTATTAAGTACTCTGGGTTTGGGGAAATAATTCAGTTCCTTTATATACAAAGGAAGAGTTCCTCGAGTGAGCTTCTATCTTCAAGCCTCTTCGTTGCGTGCTCCTCGCTTCTTCCTGATTTTCACCTGCACACAGACCTGGCGCGCTGGGGAATCATCTTTTGTTAGAAAAAGAGTTTATGCTTAGTTCACGACTTGTTTTTGGGTAGTGACCTCTGCAGCAACAAGGTCTCTAAGTAACCAAGGATTCTCTGGTGAGTTTCCTTTGTTGGCTGCTCTGCGTAGATCTATACTACTCATACTGACTCAGCTAGCTCAAATCACACTGGATTGTGTGGCCCCTTATGTCTTTTGCTGCTTTCATGTACTTCTTGACTTCTCGCAGAAGAGACATACTTGGCATACCCCCTGCTAGTTACTAGGGGGCATTCCTTGATGCCCTCCTCCTGGGTCGACGCTTTGCTGATTCTATCTTTGACACCCTTTGCAAGGATAGAATCCAGTGACTTCTTTCATTTGTAAAGAGACCTACGACATTTACGGTGATAATGTAATTGTGTGGTATTCCTCCTTCTTCAAGGCCCTTGGCTGCTCCAGGACTGGATCATGCTGCCTAGATTCTTGCAGCCCTGAGGCAAATGTGTTTCCAGGAGTCCAACCTGTGGTGACACCAGAGCATCCTTGCTATGTCCCATCATCAGAGGCGGCAGGGATTGTGACTCAACAGGTTCTCGAATCCTGATGGGACTCCTACTCTCCTCGCCTCGATGGTTTGCATTCATGCTGCCTCAGACAGTCAGGCACACACCTGCAAAAATAATCACCATTAAACATTTACTTTATGAAACAAACAACACGAAAACACATACATTGGAAGACCCATTCTAATAAGTGTTTGCTCTTCCAATAATTATAAAATGTATTCCCTCAATCATAATCACCTCAAAATCTAAATCACCTATCAATGAGTGAGATTAAACCTCTAAAAATATGGGGAAACTTGAAATACATACATAGCAATCAGCAAATAATCTTTAGTATGAGAAATAAAATTAGCTACACAGACAGCCTTGTTAGAATATTTTGTCAATTTCCACCAAAAAATTATAGGGATATCAATTCCATTACCTTTATGGGAATAATAGACCCAAAACATTAGGTAATTTGTTAGTTGCAACCAACATTGGTAAATCTAATAATAATACGGAATAAATTGTATGAACTCTAATCCTAGAAACAACTACTGGTAGAGAATTCAAATGCACCATAGGGCTCCAACAGTGATTCGCGTTGATATTACGTCAGTGATTGATTTAAAGAGAAAATGAGGAAAAACCCCGAGCGTCACGCTTGAAAAATCTGTTTTTATGGGGGGATAGCACCCCCATTGCATTAACAAAATCAGACTAAGCTACCAGTGCGGGAAGGCTTCAATTATCTTAATGTATTTACAGTCCACTCTATAAACATTTTAGTACCATTCGTGTTTAGTCACCCCAGGTTGGGTACGATATCTGGCCCTGGCTCATGGCACTCATGTGTCAATGAGAAGGCTAGCGACGCCAAACCAGAAGTTTCTAGATTGTTCTGTTATACTAACAACTTCATCAATTGAGATGTCCTATGACCTCACTCCTGTGACCTCTGACCTACTTGAAACTCGATTTTGAACCAAAATCTAATCTAGCGCTTCAGCCAATTACACACTACTCCTGTGATCCATCTGTGGGTGTATAAATATTGATATCATGAGCTTCTTCCGTTCGCGAGTTATAAATTTTTTTTGATGTTTTGACCTCCACTGTGCCCTTGACCTTTGACATATTTTGACAAAATCTAATCAGCGCTAGCCATCGACCCTCCTCCAATCACTCGGTGGTCTAACCTCATGTAGAGATATTGGCCTAGCTACATTCACAATGTGGTTCTCGATAGTTATAACTTTCTTTTGGTAGGATGTGGTGAGCGCTGCAGCGTTGTACGTTGGAGTGCTTTGAGCGATTTTGACAACAAACTAATCAGCGCTAGCCAATCAGCTTGCCTTCCTGATTATCACCTGGGTAATTTTTATCAATATCGTCCGCTTTCTTCGTTCTCTCGAGGTTATGTCGCACCTACAATACTAAAATCACACACAAGCAGTAACCACCATAAGACTGGTACTTACGAAATCGTCAAACTGACCTCTGACCTTGTGCATAAATAAAGAAGCTCGTGCTCTAGAAGGATACTGTGAAGCGACGCAAACCTCCGAGAAAGTTTTGCGTCACGCCATTCACTGATTCTTGTATCAAACCATCAAAAATATGTACGTATACAAGTCGCCGAAGCAAAAAATCTCCATTTCTCCACGCAATTATACCTTACGTAACTCAACGACGCGTTCTGCTCGAGCGGCACTGATCATTGGGATATGACTCGTGACGCGTCGAGTGAAATTTTTTAACAATCTTAAAACGTCTCCAAAACATCCGATTTTTTACCAGAATTTTCGACAACCGAGTTTTTAAGCGTTCCTAAGCGATCGCAAAAACCGAAGACAAAATTAAATAATCGGAAGTTAAAACGAACTCGTAACGTCGAGGCGAAGCAAAAATACTCCATTTCTCACGTGAATTTACGTAATTATGTTTAGGGGACCTCACTGTGACCTTGACCTTTGACCGATTTTTGACCAAAATCTAATCACGCTAGCCACCACCTGCTGATATCACGGTGGTTGTTATTTGACATTTGGTAGCTTCTTCCCTTCGTGAGTTCATTTTTTGGATGTTTGACCTCACTGTGACTTGACCTTTGACCGATTTTGAGCAAAATCTAATCAGCACTAGCCACCTATTACGTCCTGAATCACGTGGTATAACTTTGACATTGGCTCGCTTTTCTTCCTGGTTCTCGGTTTTTATCTGCTTACATACATTAAACAAAACAACATAGCATATAGGAAGTAGTGCTGAACAAAGCCCTACTTCCAGAGCGAATTATCGTGCGATACTTTGACCTCTGACCTTGTCTATAAACGCTGTCTCTAGAGATCATGGTAGCGATTCAGTCTCAGAACCAGACAGTTTCTACGACGTAGTGTCGTGCACCAACCATCAAAAATCGATAAGTTTGACCTAAACCCATTCCGTGACCTTGACCGCTGACTCTAAGCTTATACGATTTTGACCCAAAGATCTAATCAAGCCCATAGCCATCACCCTACAGATCCTGAAATCGAGCACGCGGTGGTGGTGTAACTATGGTTATTGGTAGCTTTCTTCCGTATAAAGAGTATGTCATCCTGTACCAAAACCATCAAAAAATCGAATGTTTGAACCTTCACCGTGACCTTGACCGGTCTTGAGCTTCCGATTTTGGATCATTAAATCTAATTCGCCATCACTAGCCATCACCCTCCTGAATCAGTGTGTAGTTTGCACTCTAGGTAGCTTCTTCCCTTCTCAGACGTTATCGTGGCCTACAAAACAAACAAACAAGCAGTCATTAGACTGTACTTACGATAGCTCGTCAACTTGGAACCTCGACTTGTCTAATAAAAGCTGTCTCTAGAGAAGGTAGCGTACGGCAAACCAGAACGCTTTACCTACGATGCTAGTTTTCGAATGTACCAAGCCTACGTTCATAAATCCGGAAATGTTTGCATCGCCTCAACCGTGACTCCATGCTGACCGAAAAAAGCCTTGACTGATGGTTGAACACTTCAAAATCTAATCACAGACTAGCCATCCACCTCCTTTGTAATCACCGCTGGTGTACTTGATCCACTGGTACTCCCTCTCTCCGTTCTCGAGTTATCTCTCACAAACCATCAAAAATGAAATGTATTGACCTTCTACTAGGTGACTTGACCTTTGACCGATTTTGACCAAAAATTCTAATCAGCACTAGCCAGTCCCCCTCCCGAATCACGTGGTGTAATTTGACATTAGTAGTCTTCCGTTCTCTAGTTATCGTGCCTAAAAGAACAACATAAAACAAACAAACAAACATACAAACAAACAAACAACAGAAAACGGTAGTCATCAATATACTACGAAATCTTTTTAGATTTCGTAAGTAACAAACAAACAAGCAGTCATAGACTTATTTACGAATCGTCACGTGAGTCTTGACCTCCTCCAGTGTCTAAGTAAAAAGCGTCTCGAGAAATAGCGAAGACCAGAAGTTTCTACGATGATTTGTACCCACATCATAAATCGGAATGTTGACCTCACCGTTGACCTTGACCGTTGACCGATTTTGACCAAAAATCTAGTTCAGCACTATTCATCACCCTCCTGAACACGTGGTGTAGTTTGACATTGGTCTTCTTCGGTGGGTTCTCGAACGTCCATATTCGTGTACCAGAGCAACCACTCAAAATCTGACATTCTTTGAGCCACTCGCGTGTAGACCTCTTCGACCTTTGACCGATTTTGACCAAAATCTAGCGAGCACTAGCCGTCACCCTCCTGCCGTAGCGTAGATGAGACTTTCGACATGGTAGCTTTCCCTCTCTCGACTCCTTGTGACCACCTACAATACCAAAACAAAAAACCCACAATGACAAACAAACGAGAAATTACTGAAAACAAACACTAGCAAACAAAACAAACAAAACAAACAAACAAAAACGGTGGTCCCAATCCCAAAGATAACCTTAAATCTGGAATCTTGATTAGATTCCTAAGTTAACCAAGCAGTCTAGACTGGTACTTATCTCGAAATCGTCAACTTGACTCTCTGACCTTGTCTTATTAAAAGCTGTTCGTAGAGAATCGGATAGGACGAGACAGAAACAGCACAGTTACGATGATTCTTGTACAAACAATTCAAAATCGATGTTTTGGTGTTTACCTACTGTGACCTTGACCTTTGACCGTTTGACCTCTCAAAATACATCACGAGCGCTAGCCACCACCCTTCCTGAATTCACGTGGTGTAATTTGACATTGGTTAGCTCTTCTCGTTCTCGAGTTATCATTTTTTTGGATGTTTGACCTGCACTGTGACTTGACCTCTGACCGATTTAGTGGTACCCAAAATCTATTCCTCAGCTCTTAGGCCAACCCGCTCCTGAATCACGTGGTGTTAAATTGACCATTGGTTACGCTTCTGGCCGTTTCTCGAGACGTTTCATCATGTTGTACCAACCATCAACCAGACAAACGGCAATATTTGACCTCACTGTGACTTGACCTTGACCGATTTGACCCAAATATCTAATCATGTCACTTAGCCATTCACCCTCCATGTAATCAACAGTTGTGTAATTTTACATGGTAGCTTCTTCTCGTTTTTGCGACGTCATTATCGTGCCTCAACAAACAAACAAACAAACAAGCAGTCATAGACTCTTTAGCAATGGGTACTTACTCTGAAATCGTCAAATTTCATTGACCTCAGAGACCTTCGTTGCGTCCAATCAAAAGCTGTCCTATGGGAAACCGCTCAAAGGCTACGCTACGCCGGAGAACCTCCGAGAAGTTTATAACGATGATCTGTACCTAAATCCATCAAAACTTCGCACCATGATTTGTCCTGACAGAATACTCCTTGACCGAGTATGACCCTGTGATTTGACCACCAATCTTAATCGTTCCTTTGCCATCACCCTCCTAGAATCACGTGGGTGTAATTTGTTAATTGGTAGCTTCTTCCGTTCTCGAGTTTCTGTACAACCATCAAAAATCGAATGTTTGACCCTCACCGTGACCTTGGACCCGTTGACCGATTTTACCAAAATCTAATCAGCATAGCCCATCACCCTCCTGAATCAACGTGTGTATTTGACATCGTTGCTTCTTCCGTTTTCTCGAGTTATCGTGTCGCATAACCAAAGAATTATCAAACAAACAAACATAAAGACAAACGAAACAAATCCAGAATGAACCTGCGGTAGTCATCATGCCCTGTGTGATACTACAAGCACTCCTTTAGATTTCGTAAGTAACAACTTAGACAAACATACAAACAAACAAAACAAACAGGAACGATTAGATTCATCCAATGCAAGATGGTGATTTATACTTACAAAAATCTTTACATTCTTCGGGTAAACTGGTATAACTAATCACCTAGCTCATGCTTTATGTACTTACGAAAATCGTCAACTGACTCTGACCGTCTAATAAAAGCTGTCTCTTCGAGAAATGGGTTGAGCTCCGACTGTCAAACAGAAGTTTTCTCGATATGTGCTGTACAAACCATGAAAATCGAATGTTTGACCCTCACGTGACCTTGACCTGCTTGATCTTCGATTTTGACAAAATCGTAACCATCAGCACTAAGCTCCATTCACCTTCTCTGAATCACGTGTGTCACTATTTCGCACGAGTTGGTAGGCTTCTTCCTTCTCAGGTTCTCCGCAAGATATATCATGGTACCCCTAAACTCACTAGAAGAATCTGAATGGTGGTTGAACGAAACTGCTACTCACCGTGACCCTTGACCGACTGTTGAACCCCGTTTGTTGTGATAATACCAAAGCAAAATCTCATCAATAAAGACGCGCCATGACCTCACTAGAACTCACGTGGTTCGTAATTTGACATTACAGCTTATGCTTCTTCCGTTTTTTTAGAAGTTATCTGTACGAACCATTCAAAATCGAATGTTTGACCTACCGTTGACCTGTGACCGGTTGACCGATTGGTAGACCAAAATCTAATCAGCACATAGTTACATACCCTCCTGAAGTCGACGTGGTGTAATTTGACATTGGTAGTTCTTCCGTTTCTCGAGTTATCTTTGTTTCTCCAATAACTCATCTCTCAAAATCGGATATTGTTTACCATCTCTAGCCTTTGACCTTGTTTTTCACTCGTGCCTTGACCGATTTTGACCAAATAATCTAATCAGCATCTAATGCCATCACCCTCGTGAATACTGGTTGTAATTTGGACATTATTGGTAGCTTCTTCCATATACTTCGAGTTATCGTGCCTACCAAACAAACATTTACAACAAACAACAAAATCAACTACAAGACAACGTGATCCATGCTCAATCAAGGTCATTACTTTACGAAATACTTTAGATTTGTTGAGTAACAACCCACAAAACAACAAACAACAGAACTAGGATTAGGTCATTCAATTACATAATTACGAAGAATGCTTTAGATTTGTAAGTAACAAACCAACAAGAACGGTATCATCAATATACTTACGATGTATCTATGGCATACGAGTCGTACTGTGTTACAAACAAACGAGAACTTGCAGATAACTCAAATAGTTATACTTACGGAAATCTTAGATTTTCGTAAGTAACAAACAAGCAGTTCATAGACTGGTACTTACGAATCGTTCAACTTGACCTCTGACCTTGTCTAATAAAAGTGTCTTCGAGAAGGTCGCGACGCAAAACCAGAAGTTTATACGAATGATTCTATACAAACCACAAAAATCGAATGTTTGGATGTTTTGACTCATGTGACCCTTGACCTTTGACGATTTTGACCAAAATCTAATCAGCGCGAGCCCCTCTACCTTCCTAATCTCGTGGTAATTTGACATTGTAGCTTCTTCCGTTTCTATTTACATCGGATACTCTATGATGTGACCTGCCACTGATAGACCTATGACCATCTTGACCATTTTGAGCTAGACAGATCTATTATCTTGCACTAGTTCCTTTGAAGCACGTGGTGTATTTTGGTTGCTTTTTTCCGTTCTCGAGTTCGTCGTGGACACCCCTATCAATACAAACAAACAGCACAAACAACAGAAACGGAAGTAATTTCAAGTTGCTCAATATACCATATTACGAAAATCTCTTATAGGGATTTCTCTTATTAGTAACAAACACAAACAAGCAGTCATTAGAACTCGGTACTTTACGGATAATTACGCCATACCATCTCTCAACCTTTCTGCGACTTGTGTCTAATTAAAAAGCTGTCTCCTAAGAAAGACAACTGCCCCATTGGGACGCGACGTCAAACCAGAAGTTTCTACGCCACTGTTCGTACCAAAAACCATCAAAAATCGAATGTTTGACCTCACCGTGACCTTGACCGTTGACCGATTTGACAAAATCTAATCAGCATAGGCATCACCCTCCTGATCACGTGATGTAATTGACATTGGTAGCTTCTCGTTCACGAGCTATCGTCCTACAAACAAACAAACAAAGCAGTCATGAACTATGTACTTGTACTTACGAAATCGTCAATTTCTCGACACCTCTGCAATCCTGTTGAAGGGTTGTCTAATAAAAGCTGTCCTAGAGAACCTTTTTAACAACTCTGAAATTTCATTATTATGTTCAGATTTTGGGTAGCGACGGCAAACCAGAAGTTTCTACGATGATTCTGTACCAAACTTACAATATTCCTAAAACATTTTATCAAAAATCGAATGTTTTTGATCCTCACCGTAGATAGACCTCGGCACCTTTACCTTTGACCGGAATTTTGTACCTCAAAAATCTAATCAGCACCTAGGCCATCACCCTCCTGAATCACGTGATGTAATTTGACATGTAGCTTCTTCCCGGTTCTCGAGTTATCGTGCCTACAACAATAACATCACTAAACAAACAACAAATGATCTACAAATCACCACTATCTAAGACAACCTGCTAACTCGGTAATCTCTCTCTTAAGTATATTGATTTTAATACAAAAAGGAGAACAGAAGCAAAAACAGATTTTGAGAATGACTTTTATAAATCAATGAATAATGCTGTATTTGGAAAGTCTATGGAAAATGTTAGAAATCGACAAAATATAAGACTTGCTACATCTT
>CM068962.1:57228645-57243325 GCA_035128595.1 Eptatretus atami
CCACTGCCAAACTCTGGAACTCTTTACCTTCTCACGTCCTCAGAAACACTTGTGACCTTCCCCTTTTCAAAAAGCAATTTTTTTTACTTCCTCAAAAACTCTTAGACTATTCTATCTTTCCTTATTTTTCTATCAATGCAGTTCTTTTATTCAAGACTTGGCCCCGATGAGGACTATTTAGTCCGTGACTGAAGCCTTCACCATAAAAAATAAATAAATAAGTAAAAAATGCTGTCTGATTCAGATACCCAAATATCTTAAGATGAGACAGTTGTAGTGGAATTATTCATAATCTGTATTCCAGAAACTTCCAGACAAAAAAGATACTTTTTTCCCCCACATTCAATACCAGCCTGAATGCCTTACTGATATATACACCTGCATTGTGACTTGTAGATTCATTCCGATTGTTGCATCTTGTATTTATAGATCGCATTATAATTGTACATTCCTCTGTAGAGATTTTGGATGTGGTTAAAATTCATTTGCATGGGTTCCTGAGTTCCTTTTCAGGCTCTGTTTTCAATTTCCCATGTACAGGTAACCTGATCAGGTACACATTTTGAAAAAAGATTTCTTACCAATTCCGCAGCTTGAGCCACTCAATAAAGTTTGCCTTCACTGTGACATTCAATGTACCCAGTTTCTCCTTTCTTTATTGTTTAAATTGATCATAGTGAGTGCAATATGAATATTTGGCTCATTTTACAACGCTCAGTGGACCTCCTTCAGAACGTTCACAACCTAGTTGAATAAATTTCAGTTATCTTGACATTCTCGCCAAAAGACATTTATATGTATGTGATGAATGCTTTACTATCTCTACAGCGCTTTTATTTCGTCGGTATATGGCAGGAAATATATTTTACACTTGCAATGCATGCTCTTATCTGCTTGCAGATCATGTGAGCTACTTTCCATGTGCCAATCTCTCTGGAAACACGTCTGCGTTATTAACTCTCTGCCATTTGACATTTGGAGGAGGCATTCTCCAAAAGAGCAAGGTAACTCAGGAGGAATGAGAATGGAAAGGCAAGGTGCAGAGCGACGAGCGTTTCAAATTACAGTTCCGCGGACACTCAGGCTCGCCAGAATGCCTTACATTACCTGCTCTGGAATTATTTATCAAAGTACAATTAGTGTGTTTAAATATATGACGATTCGTTTACTGTCAGTGATATTTCAAGCCTGCTGTACATTGTGCAGCTGTTGTACTCGTAAATATTGTCACCATTTTCTTAGATGTGTAATATGTCGACAGGGCTTCTTAAGTAGCTTGGTGGTGGAGTCCGTAAAACCTTGTTGCATTCGTTGTCCTCATTTTCGGTTTGAGTTTGATTCCCATGACTGCTTTCAGTGAGGTTTTTCAGTCAAATGTCCTGGCCGGCTGACTCGTGAAAAGTTGGGCCATTCCAACATGTTCTACGATCTGCCAACCCCATACTGAATGAAAAGATATGATGCATACGAGTACGTTTATGGCTCCTTGGTAAATGCATATATTTTGCTGGAATGGTGATCTGTTTTCAGAAAGCCACCACAGAGGGGACAGCGTATTATATCAACTAAAAGATGATAAGCGTATGTTTATCGCAGTGGAAAACGAGATCCGGATGACATTTCGAGTAAACCCTCTTCAGAAGAAACAGACCGACGCTGACTTTCACAGACTCGTATTCCACCGTCTCCACCATGTCCGAATGGATGAGTCGTGTTTTGGGATAATAAGCTCGCCATATGAGGTACATATGACAAGCATCCCACATTTACATAACCTTGGACATTTGTTTATTTTAGAAAGTTGCCTTTGTACTCAGAGAAATAAACCCTTGCTGGGATGACATGAAGATCGCAGGATAGTTTACTATCGTATTCTCCAGTTAAGAAATGAACACAGAAATTTCAAGTGATTGGGAGACCACAGATGATGGATGAAGTGAAGGAAGTTTCTCAACAACCAGCTCCGTGCAGGTCGATTAATGATTGTTTGTCATGAAGCGCAGATCTTGAGATAGCATTGATTGCAATGTGGCAATGCATTTGCACACAAGATTCTTTTTAAAAAATGATCATCAGATTGCTTAACGAGTTTAATTCTGAGGTCATGACTCAGGTTAAAACATGGGTTTATCAATTTAATTGATGAGGAAAGATCAGTCTTTTTGTTATTGTTTTGTATGCAGCCTGTGGCTGCCAGTTGCATCATTTTCTGGAAGTGTGGCCTGTGCCTCTGATGCAATACCCATGTTACCAGTAACCTGGTACTCATTTCGCTGACCTCAGAAGGATGACAGGTTGAGTCAATCTAAAAAGTGTTATTCCAATGACACGACAAGAGCTCAAACTCAAGATCCTAAGATCTTAACTCAGTGACCTTAACCGTTACACCAACACCAAGCCAAAATCAATCTTCACTGCTTCATACCAAGTTCAAAGTAAGGGTATCAGGATGGATGGTCAAGGAATTCGTTATTTTAAATGTGAAAAGTAAAATCGCAACAAGGCATTTCCTTGAAAATAACCAAACAAACCAATGGAAATGTTTCCAAAATCTTGCAATACCAGCAAGCATCCATCAAATTAAATGTTGTGAGAGGTTTTACAAGTTCAAGGAAATGTACTATTGCCAGATTGCCAGATTACAGTTCAAGGCAATGTACTATTGAGAGATTGCCAGATTACCAGTTCAAAGCAAAGTACCAGGTTGCAAATGGAGCAATTAAAATAATGTGAATTCGTCAATTTTATTCCTTACATTCTTACTGCATGGTCAGGTCGCTCAGGGAGACGGAGCACGAACCACTCGCTCAGGGTGACAGAGCAGGAACCACTCGCTCAGGGTGACAGAGCAGGAACCACTCGCTCAGGGTGAAGGAGCAGGGGAACCACTCGCTCATGGTGACGGAGCAGGAACACTTGCTCCAGGTGACGAACAGAACCACTCGCTCGGTGACGGAGCAGAACCACATCGCTCAGGGTGACGGAGCAGGAAACCACTCGCTCAGGGTGACAGAAGCAGGACCACTCGCTCAGGGTGAGGAGCAGGAACCACTCGCTCAGGGTGACGAGCAGAACCACTCGCTCCAGGTGACGGAACAGGAACCACTCGCTCAGGGTGACGGATCAGGAACCACTCGGTTCAGGGTGACGGAGCAAGAACCAGTCCTCAGGGTAACGGAGAAGGAACACACTCGCTCAGGTGACGAGGCAGAACCACTCGTTCAGGGTGATGGAGCAGGAACCACTCGCTCAGGGTAACGGAGCAGGAACCACTCGCTCAGGGTGACGGAGCAGGAACCACTCGCTCAGGGTGACAGAGCAGGAACACTCGCTCAGGGTGACGGAGCAGGAACCACTCGCTCAGGGTGAGGGAGCAGAACCACTCGCTCTGGTGACGGAGCAGGAACCACTCGTTCAGGTGAGGAGCAGGAACCACTCGCTAAGGGTGACGGAGCAAGAACCAGCGCTCAGGGTACGGAGAAGGAACCTCGCTCAGGTGACGGAGCAGGAACCACTCGCTCAGGGTGACGGAGCAGGAAACCACTCGCTCAGGGTGACGGAGCAGAACCACTCGTCAGGTGACGGAGCAGGAACCACTCGCTCAGGGGACGACAGAACCACTACTCAGGGTGACGGAGCAGGACCACTCGCTCAGGTGACGGAACAGGAACCACTCGCTCAGGTGACGGATCAAACACTCGCTCAGGTGATGGAGCAAGGAACCATCGCTCAGGGAACGGAGAAGAACCACTCGCTCAGGGTGATGGAGCAGAACCACTCGCTTCAGGTTGGACGGAGCAGGAACCACTCGCTCAGGTGACGGAGCAGAACCACTCGCTCAGGGTGACGGTCAGTGAACCACTCGCCTGTCAGACAGTTTTATTCAATTATTCGTTTTCTATTATTTTTATCTTCACAATCTTTTCCTGTATCTACACTTTGCTCTTATGGCGCCCTCCTCGATCCTAATGTTGTTCGTCCTCTCATGCGACATATTTTTATGCTCTCGGCTCATCGCCACATTATTTTAAGCCCACTTTTTTCACTACGTAAATCAGGATACATGTAGCGATCATGAGCGGAACACTCGTCAGTGGCTCTTCCTTCTACTGATCAGTTCTATGTACTAGCACATTCTGTCATTTCCCGCATGACCTTGCTCATCCACATATTCGTGTTATATGTCATTGACTCTGCTTTATTCGCTATCCCTAACAGTACGCCTGTATCTAATTGTAGCCTTATCTTTTATTCTCCGTTCGTTATTCTATGTCTTCTGTCTATCAAACCCTTATACTCCCCTCTTACTCTTTCCGTACTGACTGTATACTACTTTCTCCAGCATCATCACCGATTAATCTCTACTATATTTCTCCTCCTAGTACTCATCGCTGTCTGGTCTATATATTTATTTCTTCTCCTTTATATAACACTCACACAGTCTCGATTATTCTCTTACTTCTTTTTCCTCTACCACCTTTCCGATCTCATCACCTACTCGCCTCCATTCGCCTACGTTGTCTTGAGCTCATTAATTTCGTTTCACCCGTCTTCTATCATCTTATCCTACTATTTTCATCCTTCTTTGCGACTCTCGTTAGATTTCCTGTCTCCTGTATATTAACGACTTCACTAGGCCCTTATTTTTATCACATCCTAATTAACACTATTTTTATACACACACTTCACACTAACCGCTCTTTTTTACTCTACAAACCACTTTTTACATGTTTTATCTTCATTCGAAATCTACCACTTCACTCTTCCCTCTCCAATATCGCCTTCTTCTCGCTCGGCGACGACGAATTCTTATACGATACATCATATCTTCATTTACTTTATATCTTACTTCTGTCGTCTACTTAGTATTCTACAAATGTTCACTTTCCGATCTATCCTTTATCATATTATCTAACACTTATATTACACTATATCATTCTGCTTACTTCTATACATCTGTCCCCCACTGTGTTCAATATCCTATATCGTCTCGTTTTGTTTAATCTTACTCAACGTCTGATAGCATCCTCAGTCTAATATAGCATAATGATTGCTCCTGTCTATCTTCAATTATTAACATCTTATCTAGACCTAACTCTGAGAAGAAGTCTAATCCCTAACTATTATTTACACTTTCTACTCTTTGTTAGTGCCCCGTCGTATGCTTATCTGGAGCAGGAACCACCTCGCTCAGCTTCTAATATGTTATATACATACTGGCTATTCAACTTATTATTATTGACTTGTTACTACCTTCAATGTATACTTACTCTAAACTCCCTTCACTTCCTGAATGATCCTCTTATCTTACAGACACTTACACCACATCTACTAATCCATCATCTTCTTTTTACTATTAACTACTTCGCCTATTTTGTTTCTCTAATACTGCCATAAATTTTGTTAGACGATCTCGGCGACGTTTCACTCTAACTCTTGTAATTCACCTTAGATCCTCTCCTTCTTCTTCATTCTTTCAATAGCTATCTTATCATTTCGCTTACATAATCCCTACATATACTGTAAAGTGACTATCTCTATACATTATATGGCTTCTTCTATTGATTCTTATAATATTTTACATATCGTCATACTATTCTTAACTTAATTACTCTACATACTATTATTTTAATCTATTGCATCTTATATTATCTAAAACATGATGTTATACACACTTTTTCACCCTTTATTATCTAGCTCAGTATTTAGATGACTCCATCCTCTTATCTCCATAATTTTAATCGAACACTAACACACTCTACTTTAATGTGCCCGTGCACGTCCATTTACTACTCGATTGTCTTTCCTTTTTCGTCATGCCACACCCTCTTTAAAAGTGTACAGTTCGCTTTCTTATTTTCTTTTTCATTTACTTTCGGTTCCACTACTTTATCTTTAATCTTTTATATTTTACTCCGTTACACTATCTTGTCTACTAACTTTCACTCCTGCTTTCCACCTTCATCAGTGACTACAGCTTCACTTCTATCGTGTCGCTAGTTCGTAATTAATTTTACCCACTTACGATCTAATAGACGTATCTCCTTCTCGTATTCTTTTATCTACATTACCTATTTCGCATCCTCATTTAAACATTCCTTCCACTTTATATAAGTGCATATGTTGCTATCTCTTACTTATACGCATTGATTCTACCTTGTCAATATATCATTACCATTCATTCATAAATAATTACTTCTACTCACTTCACAATCTTCTCCCATTCATAGCACCGCTTCGTCAATATTATTATCAACTCAATCTCACTACTAAACATATCTCTTCACTTTTCCACCTTGGCTCACCAGCTACTCTGTACTTACCAATCCACCCTCATTGTACTTGCCAACAAAATCCATCACCCCCACTCTTACAAAGCGCTCTGCCTTCATTCTGCATACCATTTATTAATTGATCTCGTCTCTATTATATAATTGCGGTCTAATGATCTACGCTGTTCTCTTTCTAACTTCTACCAACTCTTTTATTCCTATTACTAACTCACTTTAAATTGCATCCATTCTATTACTTCTCTCGTTCATCTTGTATTTATATCGATATAATCTACCTCTAATCTACTGACGTGTTATTACTTGTAGATACCTACCCCTCCGTTAATTATTTAATACCCTCATCCCTGTATATTTAACTTACATATATCTAATTATCCTATTATATCTTACCTTCTCATAAATTAATATAATACATTTTAGTTTCTACATCATTATAATCTCTATTGCTGAATAGTAATGCCTCTCTCACTCTAACGTCATACTTATCTAAATAAATAAATTATCTGATCCTTTCATCTTTATTATAATAATCAAATCGACACTAAGTATGTTCTATCCCTAAACTTGGTATACTCTGTAATGTCATTCACCTGGTTCACTTCTCATTACATATCTTAGTCTATAATCAACGTTTTTCTAATTAAGATATATTTCAAATTGTTACAATACATTACCTTACCAGTTCCTTTCCGATCATATCTTTATTACGGTATGATCATCCTTTTTTGGACTTACTGTTACTTATATTAATTTATACACCTACGCAGCTAACTTTACTTTTACAATAGTGTCATTCCACACTTTCAGTACTCTATTAAGATTTCCTCCCCATCTCACATCATATTATATGAGCCATCGATCTAACTCGTATTACTCAAAACTCATCTCTACCCATACAATTTCGTTTACCATCATTATCATATCCCGACATCCCAGCCTCTTTCTTGTTTAGTCCTACATTCGCCTCAATCATTTATAAAATTCACATTTCACCTTCATAATTCTTATACACCGTAAGCACTTAGTTTCCATATATAATGGCCTCTGGAAGTAAATTACACCTGCCTCATTATCATATCTTTATCCTATGCGCCGTACTCAAATCGTGGATCCTCTCATCACTTTTCCCTCAATATACATTATCTATCAATATACCCCTCTCTTACTATGATACAATTACTAATTTCAATACTTGCGTTCACCTTATAATCACGTCACCTCCTTTCCTATCATGCTGATAAGCTTACTATAACTCATTAGTTTGTGGTGTGTTGTTGTAACAACATATCAGATCTTATACCTCCTTTTATGTCGATAGCCAGACATATAATTTATAACTTCTTCTAATTAACTACCGCTTACTACCTTAATCAAAATCTTACATTGAACTATCAACATCATCATCGTCTTTTTCATTTTAACTAATACAATTTCTTTATAACATCTTTTTCTCCTGCTCAAATGATTGAGTCTATCATCAATTCATCTATCTAATTCACTAATTAACTCTTTCAGTCATTGATTCACTTTTGAGTACTAACTCCTTTTTCACAGGCACACATCTTTTGTCCTAAACTATATCGTCTTTCACGATTTATGGTCTATAACATCTATCCCTATTATTTTTACCAACCTAGTGCTTTTATATTTAACATTGTTATTTATCACTATTGCTTTTCTAGCGTCTTTCCTCGTGTTCTCTATAGAATCCTAGATACGACTTTCTCATCTTATATTGTTCATCTCATTCAAGCTATTGTATAATCCTTTACGCATCATTGATATTTTATCAGATCGATTCAATCTTCTTCATCACTATCCTACTTCCTGAACACACTTCCCTTGGGAGTGTCTAGAACCACTCGCTTGCTGGAGCCGTATCTCGTGGTTACGTGTTTTCTTCATCACATTAATTTTGGCAGCAGTCATCAACTCTTTTTCTGTCGTTCTTAATCCTATACTATTTTTGATTACTCATTATAACTTATTGTATTTATATAATCAACTCTCCATTCCCGTTCACCTAGACTTATTCATGCAGCTTGTATGAAATACTCTATTCTGCCCCCCTTTCCATCACAGTTCTTCGTCACTATGGCAGTCGATTCTCTATTTTATATTATTATACAGTTATGTTTCTGTCCTAATAGTCATTATTATCCATACTCATCTATAATAATCCAATTATAATATACTTAATTTTTGTTTTTGTACTCGTCTTCTATGCCTTTATGTGCTGCGATTCTCTTATCGTTTATACATTTCTATTTGACTTCATCTCGTTATCTTCTATTCGCGTTATTGGTAATAGATATGATCCTGCTCTATTTCCTTTCCTTTTATCTTTATCACTCTTGGCAGGCGTGACCGCTTCGTCGCTTTCCTTAATTATCCTTACAATGGATCGTGCTTTGCTTCTTATAGTGTATATCGATTATCCTAGCGCATATCTTAATTTATTCCCTTCACGCTTGTCACTATAACATTAGTCGCATAACTGCTGCGGTTCCATCCCTTTTTGTACTGATCCTATATCTGTTAGCCTTACTTCTTCTGCTCGCGATTTACTCCCATGTATTTTAACTTCATTCGCTGTATAATTTATAACATTAATCTTTAGTCACCATATATTCTGTTTATTCCTCTTCCTAGCCTTTGCTCTATCACAGTGCACGGAGCAGGAACCACTCGTTAGTCTATCCCACACTACGTCCTGTCGGTCGCTGTGGGAGTAAACTCTAATGCTCAACTTGGTTTTTATGTATTAATAGCTCTTATCTTTTATTTTCACTTATCTTTCCTATTCTTCTTTCTGCCTCATCAGCTTTATGTTTTATAATTCCTTCTGGTCCCTCCTGGTTATTTATCCCCCCGCACAATTAATCTTCGTAAAGTGAAAAATAGTGTTATATAATTACGTACTGTTTACTTGTTTTTCCCCATGGTTCCACTCTTCACGTTCTGAGTTTAGACGGAGCAGGATATCGACTTAAACGCTCAGTTAGGCTCCATGCTTCTCGTTTCATTGGCTCCTTATAAATAATGACACTTGCGTGATGGTCTGTTGGTGAGTGAACACTCGTGGCTAGGGTGGTGACGGGAGCAGGAACCACTCATTCAGGGTGACGGAGCAGGAACCACTTGCTCAGGGTGACGGAGCAGGAACCACTCGCTCAGGGTGACGGAGCAGTTGAATACTTATATTCCGCTATTTTGACCCCAATTTCAGTTCCGATGCAGCTTGCAACACAGCCATGATTACCTCCATGCAAGGTGTGTATAATCTAATATCACCTAATGTGTATAATCATCAAAAGAAGTACGTGGTGTAATGTAATTTTCTAAAATGTGTCGCTGCGTATGATGTCAATGACTTTATTTGAATACTTATATTCCACTACGTGAAAAATACTTTTATTTGTTGGAGTCCAGTGGGAGGGGGTGGAGTGGGAGTCCGGAAGAAGGGGGACTGGGAGGAGGTGGGAGTAGTGAGGGGAAGGAAAGTGAGGATGGAGGCGAAGGGGTGGGTTTGAAGTAGGGAGGATCTTTTTCCACTGTAATTTGGATTTGGAAAGAGAATCTGAAAACTATCATCTTTTCTAGCCCCGTTAAGCCCCCCACTCGAAGCCCACCTCTTTCCAAATTTCCAGTTTAAACTTCCTGAGAGTTGGCTTCTCGATGCACCTTGTCCACCCAATCTGTCCTCCCTTACCCCTCATTACCGCCTCCCTCAACCCATTATTTGTCCAGGTCTTCCTCTATTTTGTCCTTAAACCTCACTGTTGCTATTTCTCCCTCCCTCTACTGTTGTTTTTACTCTGTTGCATCTTGATCCATTCAGTGTTCTAACCATTCAATGAGCCTCAACTTTGTATAAAAATAAATGACTTCGCATGTTGTTTATATCATCTAACATCAACAGCTTCATCAGGAAGGAAGAAACTCTTTTCCTGATTTGAATGCCATGACAATTGCTGCAGCTGGAGAGGGAGGGTTCCTGGGAGCAAAGCGCTAAACCCACCAATGCCCGTCCCAATTCGGGGCAGCTGCAAATAGACAGAAAGCAGGAAGTGGTGGTTATATGCGCTTGCTGAGCTTTAACAACTAGCTCCAACTTCCAGACTGTGCACATCATCAAAACGTAGATTCAGATCAAGCCAGGAAGTGACCATACCCAGTCATGATTTTCAACCAGAATAAATAAATGGCCACTGAAGGGACTTTTGCAGTGAAACACATGGATTTTTTTCTTCTTCTGATTAAGTTACTGTAAGTGAAAGATACAGAATTGGTAAATGAGAAAAAGAGCCTTATATGCAATGTGAAGAAAGGACTGAGACTGTAGAGCCAATGATCATGCATTCTTCTCTCTTCACAATCTCACTTTTCAGAAAAGAAGATAAATTATAATTATTAGTGGCAATAGCTAACCTTCTTAAAGCCTTTTGTGTATCATTTGGTCTGTATAATCAGTGAGAAATGAATAGAAAAGGCAGATGGAGTGAGGCTGCAGTTGGCTGAGCCTGTATGTTGGTTGGCTTCCAGACTGTATCAATAAAGATGAGCCTCAGCAAAGATTAACATAAACACACACCATGAAGAATAATTTTGGATGAACTTCAGTCAAGTTTGCCTTCTTGGGTGAAAAGAAAAGCTTCATGGCAGTGAATGCCTCTGTGCATCAAACAACACCAGACATGGTCAGAAGGTAAAGGAAAAACACCAGGTGGGAGCAGATAGATGGATGATCCTTCTCACACATTCAGGTGCATGGGGAGGCTGAGGCAGTTTCATTGGCTTGGGTTATAATTCTGGAAGTGTCACAACTCCAACACAGGGAAGTCAGGACAGGAATTTAGAATTTGGTCAGGATGCCAGCAATAGGTCACCTACTCTTCGTGAAGGACAAGGATAATGTGGGATCTTTAACACCCAGATTGGGCGCCCAGTTTAATGTCCATCCGAGGCAAGGCACACACATTGATGAATCACCCTACCTTCGAGACACCAGAATGAGAGTTTTTAGTTGAGTCGGGATTTAAACCCAGGCAAGACGGTTTCGAGGAGAGTGTGCGGACCTCCAAGCCATCCTGCCAACCTTCAGTTGGGAATGGAGAACAGCAATCAGAGGCTCAAGGGACCAGTCGTTGGTGTCACGTACATACCGCAAAGAATATTTTGAAGCATTACTGCTTAAGAGAGCTAACTCTAAAACTGCCCAGTTGACAATCAATACATTTCAGTTGGCAATCAATTCAATGAGAGGTCTGCAATTTAAATCATCAATCCGGCATTCACTGTTTGTGCAATTAAGCGAGAAATCTTTACTTGCGATGTGCGTGGATGCGATCCGCCGTGTGAGAAGACCGCTTGATGAGATTTTATGGCGCACATTCATGCCAGGGTAGGAAAATCAGGGAACCATGAAAATTTGGTCACAAGTAATTTTGAAGTCAATTTGAGACCATCTTTTTCACAGCCAGCTAAAAGAGGCAACTGTGTCGTTCTGCAGCAGATAATTCATTTTTTGTTGTAACGTGAGCGAGCATACATCCATATGTTTTTATGAACCCGAGGTTATTCAGTCAAGATATTATGTCAAGGAAACTGGAGGGATGAAGTCAACTCACCAATACGGTCTCTTTTATAACTTGTGGCCTGCTGAGAAAGGAAGGCACTTCTTGATGAGAATGGCAGTGAAGCGAATCTGGATGAATCATTGCCCTGACTGTAATACCCGGATGCTGGGAATGTTGTGGATAAATCCATCCCTTTGGAAGCATGAGTGGACCATGCTTTTCAACTATTCCTGTGGTAGAATATTTTCACTTATCCCCCACCCCTGAAAGCTTCCTCCCAAAATCAACAATGGGTGAACTGTTAGTTCTCCAATCAGAACCCCTGCTCATGATATCGGAAACCCCGGTTCAAATCCCTTATTTGAGAATCATGTCTGTCCATTGTCGACTAATGGCCTTGAAATTCATGCAAAAGTACATTGATGTGTATTAATGTCTTACTGTCCTGCGTGTAATTACCTTTCATCACCGAAGGTGGACGGAGGTTGCTTTCACCCCTGCTTGTCTGTCTGTGAACAGAATATCTCAACAAGTTATGGAAGTATTTGGACGAAACTTGGTGTACAGATCGTGTGTGTGTGACAAAGATGAATTGATTAGATTTTGGTGAAGATCCGGATTCAGGAATTTTTTTTAATTTTACAAGTGATTCTTCACCTTTGAGTGATGGGACCAAAAACAATATACAGTATAACATGATATTGAAAAAGGTTGTGGATGGGTTATGACAAAAATTGGTGGATGAGTTGGGTTGTTAACAAGAACAAGCCAATTAGATTTTGGTTATGGTCCAGATTCAGATCCTGCCTATCAGTGGGTTATAAAACGTAAACTAGTCAGCCTGGCGGAGGTGTGTGCTCTACCGAGTGCAGTTCTAGTTAATATACACACGAGTCCATTTCTGAGCTTTAGATCAGTGTAAATAATTTTTATTTTCTGAACCTGGGAACAACCTTTAGTGTACAAGGAGAAAGAAAATCATAAAGAAATGCACAGGGTGAGACCTAAGTCTCAGGACATTGTTTTAGCTGCTTATACAAGATTTGTTACCTCCGCCACCAAAGGTGAAGGATGTTTTCACCCGTTTCTGTCAGTTTGTTTGTTACATGCAAAATCGATGATTTTTCAAGTGCATTGGTCAGTCGATTTTGTTATTCTGTCTGTCTGTGTTTGTCTGTTTGTCACCTACAGGTCACAATTCTAAACTGATCGTCATGAAACTTTACCAAGTTGGAGAGATAATCTGAACTGAGAAGCCTATTGATGTTGAGGTCAAAAGTCAAAGGTCATCTTGAGGTCAAATTTCTGAAATCGTCATTTCTCATCCGATTGACTTGAAATTTGAACAAGATTTGCATATTGCATCACTCAATTTGAAAACCAACTATTTTTGAGGTCAAAAGGTCAAAGGTTAAGCTTCTAAAATCATCAAATTTTATTTGAAAAATTGACAATTTTCATCTGATTGACTTGAAAGTTAAGCAGCAATTGCATAATACATTACTGAATTGGTAAAGCGACTATTTTTGAGATCAAAAGGTCAAAGGTCAACTCAAGATCAAACTTCTAAAATCATCAATTTTCAACTGAAAAATCATCAATTTACATCCCATTAACTTGAGAGTTGGGCAGGATTTGCAAAGTCTATCACTGAAATGGGAAAGCAACTATTTTTGAGGTTAAAAGGTGAATGGTCAACTCAATGTCAAACTTCTAAAATCATCAAATTTTATTTGAAAAACTTGACAATTTTCATCCGATTGACTTTAATATTAAGCAGCAATTGCATAGTACATTCATGAATTTGGAAACTAACTATTTTTGAGATCAAAAGGACAAAGGTCAACTCAAGGTCAAACTTCCAAAATCATCAATTTTCAACTGAAAAATCTTCAATTTACATCCTATTAACTTGAAGATTGAACATGATTTGCAAAGTCTATCACTGAATTGGGAAAGCAACTATTTTTGAGGTCAAAAGGTCAAAGGTCAACTCAAGGTCAGACCTCTAAAATCAAAAGGTCAAAGGTCAACTCAAGGTCAAACCTCTAAAATCATCAAATTTCATCTGAAAAATCATCAATTTTCATCTGATTAACCTGAAAATTAAGCAGCCATTGCATAATGCATCGCTGAATTTGGAAACCAACTATTGTTGAGGTAAGAAGGTCAAACTTCTAAAATCATAAATTTCAATCTGACAAAATAATCAATTCTCATCCGATTGACCTGAACTTTGATTAAGATTGTGAATTTTCATTTTTAATGAAATGGACAATTTCATGTATCCATGGCAACCTTTGGAGAGCGGGGTGGATTTTGCAAGTACTGTATTGTGTTATGCACAGTCTTTTTCTTGTTTGTCTGTCTGCCTGTTTATCACCTACAGGTCACAATTTTAAACCGATCTTCACAAAACTTCACCACATGATAGAGTTTCTCATAAGGAAGAAGTGTATTGTTTTTGAAGTCAAAAGGTCAAAATGTCAACATCGGCCAAAGGTCAACAACTTAGGTGAGATTTTTAAATCCTCAATTTTCATCTGATTGACTTGAAATTTCAAGAGGATTTTATATTCCAGATCAATGAAATCAACCACCCAATTATTTTTGAGGTCAACATGGACCAAAAGGTCAGCAACGAAGGTGGTGTTTCTATAATCCTTAATTTTCATCCGATTGACATGAAATTTGAAGAGGATTTATACTTCAGGTCAATGAATTCTATGACCTATTGTTTTGAGGTCAACATAGGCCAAAAGAACACCATAGGCCGAATTTCTAAAATTGTCAATTTTCATCCGATTC
>CM068962.1:57262050-57283016 GCA_035128595.1 Eptatretus atami
CGTGTTGCTTAGTGGTTTAGGTTGGTGGCTTGGGATCCTAGGATCTAGGATCCTGAGTTCAAGCCCATTGGCCTGCTGAATTAATAGACCAGGAGGTTGACTCAGCCTGTCAACCTTCTGAGTCGCAAAATGAGTACCAGTGTACTGGTAAGGGACACTGCATCAGCAGCATAGCTGCGTCCCAACCAATGATGCAACCAGCAGCCACAGGCTGCACTCGATAGTGATAGAAGAGATCACCACTCGATCCAAATCAAACATGGCTGGCCCAACAGCCGAGATCCCATGCCTACTTAATGGAAATTAATTCTTATGTGGCCATCATTAAAACCATATTTTGTCTCACAAGCACAATGATGAGCACAGGTACTGGAAGGTAAATGCAAGGATGTATACTTTACTCGTAACAAACTACTTGTGGTGCCTTTGGAGTATGAGCTGGATCAGCAAAAGTGGTGTAAGGTGTGGCACAAAAGCAAATGTGGCAAAACATTTCAGCCATCAGAGCAATGTGGTGATGAAATGAGTGAACAGCGCAAATGGAGTATTCATGAAGAATTTTTGGTGAAAATTAGGATTTATTTTATTAACCAAAATTCTCTATACCTCCCATATTAATACTCAAATTACATTTTTGCGTGAATAACAAACGTTGTGTTGCTAACAGCAGAGGTAGCACACTTTCATTTGAGCTGTCAAGTCTGAGTTTGATTCTCACCTCAAGTATAAACATGCAGATTGGTGTGAGGCAGGCAGAGCTTTACATCACAAAATGCACCTTCCTCGGATGGATGTCAAGCTGGGACCATCTGTTAGCATGAGTCAATATACCCAATGAGTCTTTCAACGAAAAATAGGTGAGCATAGATAGCGGCACCCTGGCCCAGCTACCAGAACCATCCATCCATCCATTGGGATCATACTCTGTGCAGAGCATTGGTGCTCCCTACAGTCCCTTGGCTCTTGGGCACAATCTGGACGGTATCACCGCTCCGACACAGAATGCCAGCAAGCGGGCACTCATTTTGCTGACTTCAGAAGGATGATAAGCAGAGTCAACCCCACCTGGTATTAATTCAACAGCCAATGGGATCCCAAGCCACCACCCTAACCATTAGGCCAACACCAGGCTTTTTCTACCAGAATTTCCGGCCATAACATATAAAGACACGACATCACCTGCACATTAACATTCCATAGGTTCTGTGCATAGCAGCATACAATCATTACACATGTGAGAATAATAATAATCATCATAATAATAATAATAATAATAATAATAAGACGAGAATCTTTTACAATGCATGCCCCTACTGGTCCCAATGAATGTTTGTTTGAAGATAAAAATTTGTTTTGCTCAACAAACGTTCAAGTGAACAGAAATGCTGATGAAGAAGAAGAAGAAGAAGAAGTAGAAGAAGAACCTCTCTAAATCCACCTAATTTCCTTCGTTTCTCGGCTTGCCAGTTGGCATCGCTCCTTCCGAATTCCATATCCAGAATTCCGATGGCATGACGCCGTCGCCGGGCGCCAGAGCAAGGGATCCCCAGTTTTCACTCCGTTTGTTTGTTTTCTTGTTTGTTTGTCTGTCTGTCCGCTCGCCTCCAGCCCAAACCGCTCAAACGATCATTCTGCAAATTTTCATAGATTAATGTCACCGACCCTGCGACGGTCCCGCATTGAAGTCTGGAAATGCGGTCGACCGAAAAGAGTCTACAGAGGCCAAAAGGCCAAATTAGCCCGATTTTCTAAATTCCTCAAATTTCACGATTGACTTAAATTTGAACAAGATTTGCACATCAGCTCAGTGAATTCAGCCACCAATACTTGTGGTTATCTTAGTCAAAGGTCAACATAGGCCACAAGGTCAACCCAAAATAGGCCAAATTTTTAATTATTCTAAAATTGTCAATATACATCCGATTGACTTGATATTGAAGACAATTTGCAGAACAGTCGCCTGAATTCAACCACCTATTAATTTTGAGTAACAATGTCAAAAAGGTCAATATAGGCCAAATTTCGAAAATGCACGATTTTTATCTAATTATCCTGAAATTTGAAGAGCATTTGCCTCTCAGGTCACTGAATTCAACCACCTACTAATTTAGGTAAACATAGGCCAAAAGGTCGACATAGGCCCAAGGCCAATTTGGGCCAAATTTTCTGAAATCCTCAATTTTCATCCGATTGATTGAAATGTGAACAGCAGACATACAGGTCACTGAATTCAAACACCATTTTATTTTGAGGTAAATATTGGCAAAAAGGCCAATATGGGCCAAATTTTCTGAAATCCTCAATTTTCATCCGATTGACTTAAATATGAACAGCATTTACATAACAGGTCACTGAATTCAACACACCCATTTTATTTTGAGGTAAATATGCCAAAAGGCACATATGGGCCAAATTTTCTGAAATCCTCAATTTTCATCCGATTGACTGAAATTGATGAGCATTTTCATGTCAGGTTGCTCAATTAGAACACTTGTTAATTTTAAGATCATAGGCAAAAGGTTAAAATGGCCAAAAGACAATTTGGGCCAAATTTTCTGAAATCCTCAATTTTCATCTTTTAGTTGAAATTTAAAATGAATTACATATCAGGTCACTGAATTCAACCACCTATTAATTATTTTTGTGGTTACCAGAGGCAAAAAGCAACAAAGACCAAAAGTAACATTGGCCAAATTTCTAAATTCCTCAATCTAAATCCAATTAACTTGAAATCTGAAGAGCATTTTCATGTCAGTCGCTGAATTCAACTTCCAATTAATTTTAAGGTTAAAAGGTCAGCACAGTCTAATTTCTAAAATTTATATGATGTCAAAAACTAAATATACACTTTATCTCAAAAAGTTGTGGACGAGTTATGACAAAACAAGTGGAACAGTTGGACAGGTGACAAGAACAAGAGGATTGGATTTTGTTTGGATCCAGCCCATCAATGGATACAAAACGTAAACGTTCCACCTGGCAGAGGTATGCTCTACCAAGTACCATTCACTTTTGTGCTGTTTTGCCAAGTTTCACTCAATGAGTGATTTTTTATTTGTTTGTTTTCTTATTTGTTGATCTTCTTGTGTTGGTTTGTCCGGGCAATATCTCAGCCATCCTTGATCTAGGAAGCTGAAACGTGGGGACAAAATGAAGATGTGCTTTGCAAAAACGGTATTTTTATTTTTCGATTAATTCATTAATTAATTATTATTAATAACTGATTTATTTAATTTCTCATCCTGGTAATATCTCAGGCACCTTTTGAGCTCGGAAGCTGATACTTGAACATGACAGTGACCAAGTGATTTGGCTATAAATAAATAATATTTTTGATTTATGATTAATCAGAAATTTTTCTTTCTTGCGTTCTGGTGATATTTCCGCATCCTTTGATCTGTGAAGCTTAAATTTGGGGACAAAAAAGAGTGTCTTTGGCAAAAATGGTTTTATTTTTTGATTAATTCATTAATGAATACTTTATTAATATCGATTTATTAATAACTTATTTATTTTATTTCTCATCCTGGCAATATCTCAGGTCCCTTTTGAACTAGGAAGCTAATATTTGGATATGACGGTAACCAAGTGATTTGGCTATAAAGAGTATTTTTGATTTATTGATTATCAATTAATTACTAATTATTATCGATTTATTATTTATTTATTTTATTTCTCAGCCTGGCAATATTCAGGCACCTTTTGACGAGGAAGCTGTATTTGGAAGCTGTACAACATGAAGCAAAAACATGAAGCAAAAAATAATTATGTGAATACGAGGTCCGTCTAAAAAGTAATGGACTGAGCCTGCTGTATGCTCCACTTACACAACTTGAATGAATGGGTTGCGTCACAGTTTTTCGCGAACATTCCAGCAATATACAGTATGTGATGGTGATGGTGACTGCGCTCATTGTGTGATTTTTTACAGGTCGTGATTTACATGTTGTCTAGTCTGAGTCGTCGAGCTATGAGTCGTGAGCAGAGAGCCAATCTGAGAGATTTCTTGCCAAGTTTTGCAAAACACCTCTCCGAATCCTCTTCGTAATGCTGCAGCAAGTCGACGGAGAAGAAACGATGTCACGTACAGATGCATTTGAATGGCACAAGAGTTCAAAGAGGGACGGGAGGAGGTTGAAGACGATCCACGGTCTGGAAGACCTTCAAGGAGCAGAATGGCGGACAAACATCGCGAGCGCCTGTAAGCCAGACGGTGCGCGCAAGCCATCGTGCGACCCTCACGGCCCATCTGCGCAACCTTGCATATATCCACTAATCGCTGAGGAGTAACTTACTACCATCAACAAGGATACCTGCTTGCTTGTAGCATGCATCACTGAACATCTCGAAATCGCACAAGGTTGCACCAACGAGTACCATAGCTCTAGGTGCCCCCAGAGATTGTCCCGCGTGTCCGATAGTAACAAGCCAAATAGCACAAAAGAGTCACTCGTCTGTCAAACAAGTTATTGACTCGCGATGACCCTGACCTGCTCGAGGGAGGATTACCGTTCCCGCATCGGCTAGAAGATATAATGCGCAAAGTTGTGATATTCAAGACATCCCGAGACCAGATGGCAGAGTCGTCCAGTGGAAAGTCCGCATCACCAAGACCAAAGAAAGCAAGAGTCGAAGGTTCAATGTGCTCACTCGTTTTTGACATCAAGGCATCGTCCACTTCGAGTTTCTACCACAGGGTCAATCAAACAATCAACAATACGTGTACAAGGAGATCCTCGCCTCATGAGATCAGTCTGGACAAAGGAGGGATCTGTGGAGTACACGCCTGGGTGCTCCACCATGACAACCCTCCTGCTCACATGCCTGAGCATCCGACAGTTTCTGGCGGAGAAACTGCCAACTCTGGAGCAACCCCCGTATTCGCCAGACTTGGCCCCTTATGATTTTTCTATTTCCCAAGCTCAAGGGGTGATCAAGTAACCCGATTTCCTAAGTGGAGGCCATAAAAGGTCCGTGACGACGAGCTCCGGAGGATTCCAGAAGAAGCGTTCGGGTTGGTGCATCAAAGCGATGAAAAGAGGGATGGACAAGTGTTGTAAGAACCTGGAGGTAAACTATTAAAAGACAATGGTGATTTCAATATATTTTTTGGAATAAAATTTCTGTGAGGTCAGTCCCGTTACTTTTTAGACGGACCTCGTATATAGCACATCGTGGTTATATACCTGGGATCATTCCAATTGCACTGGCCCATGGACTAACATCCATGCCTAAGGCCTGCCAATCTATGCTGCTTCCTGCAATGGCAGGACATGATCTTATCCGGCGCATGAATGGTGCATAACTATGACGCAGGACACTCAAATGGCTCATTACTCCAGTAAGCTGGTACTCATTTTGCCGATCTCAGAAGGATGACAGGCTGAGTCACCCCACCTGGTGTTATTTCAATGGTAATACGGGCTCAAACTCAGAACCCTAATATCTTAACCATGAAGCCAGGCTACACTGACACACTGCCCCTTACTGGTGGTAATACCAAGTGCAGATCAGTCTTTTTCTTTATTACAAGAACATTTTCCATCTCATTCTTGGTGAAAACACGATTATATTATTGGATTATTACCATGGGGGCATTGGGTAGGGTGAGTTTGAAAACGCCTGGTTGGTAATTATAAAGTATTTTACAATGCACAACTTGGCCACTGCAAACTGCTTCAAAGGATCTCTTGCTTTGTTAGGGTATTATGCATGAAATGATGCATTCCTCGATCATCCTGTCCACGATGAGTGAATTTGTGGAGGAAGAATCTCATGCCAAAGAACCGTATGAAAGTGAATGATTAAAATGCACTCGCACGATGACACTTGCTTTGTGAGAAGCGCAATTATAAACATGAACATTCAAGTCACGAACAGACCTCAAAGGTTGCTCTTTGAGATGGGGGAAAGAGTGAGATGCAATTAACATGGCAATTTCTTCTGCTAAAACAATTCAAATTTTGATTCTCACAATGGCTTATTCCATAAAAAGGACATAATTCATGAATCAATGCGATTGATTTTCTGCTTTATGAAGAGCAAATTGTTCCAGCATAATGCGACGTCAAAGTGCCAGAAACAAACAAGAAAAGGACAAAAAAAAAAGATAGAATCTTTTTCCTGTCAATGTTTCAAAAAACATAAATAAAGTTTAATTAGCCCGTCTGCAATCAGGTGTGTGTGTGTGTGTGTGTGTGTGTGGTGTGTGTGTGTGTGTGTGTGTGTGTGTGTGTGTGTGTGTGTGTGTGTGTCCAACCCATAACTTTTTTTTTACCAGTTGAGCTTTTGTCATTAAATTTTCAACAAACACTTCTTATGAGAATTTAGAGAAAACAATTAAAAATTGAGTCAAAATGTGAAAGGACAAAATCATAGACATTATAAATAGCCCTCACCTGCTGCGCCGCAGCACGTCAAGCACGAGACCACCTTTCTTGTTTTTTTAATCGCTTCCGTGTTTCTTTATTCATGCACCACGAGCAAATACCACCTTTTGCTTCACTGACGGGGATACAAAAGGGAGGGAGAAAAAAAGAGAAAGAGGGTAAAGAGAGAGATGGATGAGGGACAGAGAAGGGGGAGAGTGACGAGGTGGAGGGGAAAGGAGAGAGGAAGGGTGGAGGAAAGAGGAGGGGTGGGAGAGCGAGGAGTGGTGGGGCCAGGGAAGACTGTGAGGTGAGAGGAAGGTAAGACAGACAGACGTGCGATGGAGCGTCAATGATGATTCATGCTTCTCATCAAAATAATTCTGCAGAGAATAACAGTGATGATGGAAACAAAATAATGTCTGAAATCCATTTTCTACCGGTCATACGATAAACACGGCCCGGAGACAAACACTGCCGGACACATCCGGAGAGAAACACCATCCAGACATTATTACTGTCCAGATATGTCCAAAGACAGAGGCAGAGACAGACAGAGAGGAGGGGAGCATGAGAGAGGTGTGGGAGGAGGGTGCTGCATTCTATTTGGAGGGGGTAGAGCACGGATGGGACAAAGAGAGAAAGAGAGAGAGAGAGGTGGGAGTAGGGGGTTAGCAAAGAGAATACATTGTGCTTTATGAACAACAAACACACACACACACACACACACACACACGGACACGCACACACGGACACGCACACACTTGTGCTTGGCCGATATCAACATTTTTTCGGGAATTGGCAGGTTGGAGTCAGTGTAATTACCGAATACAGTACGTACGGCATACAACCCAAAAACCTTGAGTAGGTCAGGTCAGGTATGGGAGCATGCAACACCGGAGCAGAGCATTGATGCGTCCACTTTCCGCTGCTACATAAGGGGCCTCCGTCTGGCCATCCCCATCTCCTTGAGATGCTGATCAACCTACTGCAATCATGAGGGACGTGGTTGGCTCATTGGCTTCCTCCACTCGTGAGGTGATCAGGATCCTCCACTCGGATTGAGAGAATCTGGTGATCAGGATCAGCGTCAGGAAAACGAGAAACATGTCCATACAACCGCAGCTGACGCTCACGGACTATGCAGGTAACAATCTCATTTGAGTCTCTCTCAGCAACTGCTCGTTGGACACAAAGTCTGGCCAGTAATAGCCAAGGATTCTCCGAAGAGACCTGGTACCAAAGGGATTAAGTCCCCATCTCACATCCCTGGTCAGAGTCCAAGACTCACATCCGTAGAGCAAGACTGGAAGCACCAAGGACCTGAAGACTCAGACTTTCATCCTCCTGCACAGGTACTGGCAGTGCCACACCCCATTATCCAGTGAATCCAAGACTTCCCAGGCCTGACCCAGACGTCTGTTGACCTCTGGCTCACAGCCAGAAGAGACAAGAATATCACTGCCAAGGTAAGTGAATCTCTATGTGACCTCAACATCCTCACCACAAACAGGTACAGACAAGCTAACAGCATCCATGATGTCAGTGAAAGCCGGGATCTCAGTTTTGACCGAGGAAACCCGTAATCCCAGTGTTTCTGACTCCTCATTCAGCACCTCGAGGGCCCCCAAAAGGATGTCGTGTCCACAAAGATAACTGCATCATCTGTGAAATCAAGGTCAGAGATCTTGCCATTCCCAAACGATGCACCACAGCTTGATCTCTCTGAAATCTTCCCCAGAATCCACTCCATTCAAGTGCTGAAAAGTGTGGGGGGGGCAGTACACACGCCTGCCGAACTCCAGTAACAACTGGGAACGAGAAGGGCACTCAGTACAGCAAATACCTCCGACAGACAAAGCCTGATCCACGAGAACATATCTGGCCCAATACATTTTTGAAATATGTTGCAATATATCGTTTTTGGCCCTATCTCTCAATGGTGAAGAATTACTTTATAAATTAAATAATTCTCGTATCCAGATTCGGATTCAGATCTTCACCATAATCGAATCAATTCATCCTTGCCACACACACAACGTGTCTGCCAAGATTTATCCAAATCCGTCCACAACGTTTTTTAGATATTGTGTTATATATTGGTTTAGCCCTAACTCTCAATGGTGAAGAATCACTTTAAAAATTATCAGATCCGGATCCGGATAGAGATCTACACCAAAATTGAAACACTTCTTCCTGGTTAAACACCCAACATGTCCACCAACTTTCGTCCGAATCCGTTCATAACTTTTTGAGATGTCGTGTTATATATATAGTTTTTGGCTCGATCTCTCAATGGTGAAGAATTACCTTAAAAATTCTTGTAGTCGGATCCGGATAAACACCAAAATCAAATCAGTTCGGCCATGTCACACCCCGAACCTTTCCACAAAATTCCATCCGGATCTGGCCTCAACTTTTTGAGATATCCTGCACACAAACAAACAGACAGACAGAAAGGTGAAAACATTCGGTGGTGGAGGTAGTAAGTCGGAAATGGTACCACCACATCTCACAGCACTCTCAGTACCAGAGTAGAGTTCAGACATCAGATCGATCAGTTTTGGTGGCACCCAACGAAGACCAATAATCCTCCAGAGGGCATCCCGATTCACTGAATCAAACGTTTTGCAGAGATCAACATAAGATTCAAGCAGCCCCTGCCGCTTCCGACTTTGTTCAGTGAGGAACCAAAGAGCAATGATACGGTAATTCGTTGACCTCTTTGGTGTAAAGTCTCATTGCTCTGGGCACTGGTGCTCAAGCAGATCGTGGCAAACCCTACCAAGAATTATCTGAGCAAACACCTTGCCCGGCACTGAGAGCAGTGTCACCCCTCGGTAGTTGTTGCAGTCTGGGCTTTCATCCTTCCCTTTCCAGAGAGGGACAACAAGGCCCCTCCTCCAGTCAATTGGGATGATGCCTGTGTTCCAGGCAGAGCACAGAACTGCATGCAACGACATGAGTGCAGCATTTCCCCCAGCCGTCAGAAGTTCAGCATGGATGCCTCAGTTCCCAGGAGCTTTACGCCATTTCAACAGGTTCAGCACAGCCTGTGTTTCCACAAACGGAGATGGATCACTGTTGATTGGAGAGTCAGCAATAGGGATTGTAACACCCCTGATATCCAACACAACAGCTGGTGGATAATTCTGGTACAGCCGTTCAACATAACCAGCCCAGCAGGCCTTCACTTCAAACTCCACTGTCAAGAGCACACCACCCTCCGTTCTAAATGCAATACACCGGGGGTCAGGCTTGAAGGAACACAATGCACAAATTCTCCTGTAAGCAGGATAAGAATCACTTGACCACAGGTGATTCTCTAACCCCTCACAGATTCCTCACACATAGGCCTCCTTGTCCACCCTCGGCGCACATACAGTTTTACGCCACAAGTCCCTGAACAGCTCAGCTCTGCCATTAAGCCTCGCCCTGTGACTCTGGTCAATGGTATCCAGTGTCCCTTGAGAGAGAAAATTCTTCTTCACCCTACGTTGAGTTCCAAACCTCCACCGGCAACATCAAGGATGGCAGGCTTGACAGCACTCCACAACTCTTCAGGATTCCCCAAAGCACCCAGACCCCCAAATCTCCACATAGCCTGTTCACAAACTTCTCATCTGTCCTCTCATCCTTGAGCTTCCCAACAAACAGCCTAGGCTGGGATGGTACAACAAGCTTGTGGTCAATATTGAGGAACTGAGCACTTTGGTAGACCCTGCAGTTCTGGATCATCATCCAGTGACCATCAACAAGTACCTGGTCAATCTCCTTTACCACACCACTAGCGTTGGAATACCATGTCCAGTGATGAGCCTGTGGGCGCTTAAACCATGAATGAGCCATCCTAAGTCCATGACTTCTTGCAAAGTCAAGGAACTTAGTGCTATTCTGGTTCACAGTTCTAGACCCATGGGGACCAGCACACATCTCATAACCATCCCTATCAGTTCCATTCGATGCATTGAAATCCTCCAAGAGGAGAAGATTATCTCTCCTGGGGCAATGATTAACCATAGACTCAAGGATGGCATAGAATTCATCCTTCATGGTGAGATCACACCTCAATCGAAGTATATACAGAGACCAGGAAAATGACACCCAAAAAGTGATGAATCTTTAGTGTCATAACACGCTCGTTGACCAGCCTCACCTCACTTATCATTGGAGTCAGCTTATTGGACACAGCGACGGCAACTCCTTGAGCATGGTAACCGTCAGAGCGACCAGACAAATAATATGTGTAACCACCCACCATGATCTTGCCACGATCCAGTCTCCGAACCTCAGAGAGGTCTGCAATACCCATGTTCAAACACTTGGACTCAGATGATAACAGAGACAGGTGATCATCCTCTTTTTGAGATGGGACATTCCAGGTACCCACCCGAAAGGACCACCTCAGGGTAACACTAGGATACCACCCCACCCTGAAACACACGACCGCAATCCAACCCGGGAAGGTTACCCCATGTTTTTCCTCCTATCATCAAAGAGTGGGGGTCCTGACGGCTTTGCCTCAATCCCGTCATCTGGTGAGCTGCACAGGAAGTACTCCAATGGAGTGGGTTTTCAGTTTTCTTTGCATTTTTAGTTTGTTTTGCAGAGCGATGAATTTTACAGTGGCCGAAGTGCAAATCCTGCCACCAACCTCCTAAAAAAAAAAAAAGAACAGTAACCCATCTGCAGGAGGATGTCCGCAGGTACAGTTGGCCACACGAAATGGATGGCTGTTGGCTCACAAGTAGATCCTCTGCCTTTTGGCAGGTTTAGTTTTCAATCCTGCTGGGTGTCCAAATCCATACACCCTCTCAACAGAAAATCTGGTGGGGGAGACGGTTTAGTCGCAGCCAACACGACCATGAAACACGTCTGTGGAGTATAGCAGGGGCCATCTGCTGAGGTATTAAATTAAAAATAATAATAAATAAACAATAAAATATTGTTGTGGTTGTGGGGGACAGATGGAGGAATTTTAAAGATGCAGGTGGTTGCTGAGTTCAAATGTACGCAAACAGCACATTTGAAGTCAGGAACCACCTGCAGTCCACCCCTGATGCCACGGTACCTCTTGTGCGCCCATCAGTTGCAGGATTTACACAATATTGAATTGCTACCAACACCTGTTCTACAGACAACACAGGGCCACCTCCCTCTTTTTTCCACACTTCCTTCTCCTGCACTAACCAGTGATTTTATTTTCCCTGTATTCACTTCCATACTGTATATTTACTCCTTACCTCTTCAACACTGTCGGCTATCAGCACACAGGAGTTCCCAAGGTGAGCCTCCTCTAAATTCCTGTGAAAGAGCCTCATGAACCGTGACGAACAGGATTGTGCTGAAGACTGAACACTGATGAACACCCACTTTCACTTCAAAATCCTAACTCTGCACTCAATTTACCCTCACAGAGGTTTTTGGGACATCAATCATTGCCATGACTACCCTAACTAACCAATCCTCCACACATAACTTTCTCATGGACCATTGCACCACTTCCTGAGGCACCCTATCGAATGCCTTCTCCAAATCCACAAATACAAAGTGCAGTTGTTTGTTCTTCCCCAGATATTTTTCCTGTAATTGCCAAACTATAAAAGTTGCGTCTATCGTGCTCCTTCCTGGCATGAAACCAAATTGCATTTCATATACGTTAACACTCTGTCTTATCAATTTATCTATGACTCTCTCTACCAATTTCATTCCATGGTCCAGCAGCTTCAGGCCCCTATTGTTGCTCTGAAAGAAGGCATCGCCCTTCCCTTTTAAATATTTCCCATCATACTCTTCAACTATCATCTGGGACAGATGTCTCCCTAATAATTGCATTTATCAATTTAGTGATTCAATGCTTTCCAATATCACCAGATGCCTTCAGCGTCTCTGCGACAATACCAGTGCTGCTTGCCGCTTTCCGACACTTCATTTCATCAACGGCTTTCGTCACCCATTCATTCATTATCTCAGGTGGTGGGCCCTGCACCGGCTCGACTGCCTCCAAAATATCCCTGTTCCAAGGGAACTCCACATTTCATCGGTGCTCATAGTAACTCCTTCAAGCATTTCTAATCTCCCCATGGTCATCCAGTACATTTCCCATCTCATCCTTCACACATTGTTCTCCTACCAGACCCTTATTTTGACTGATCATTTGCTTTGCCATCCTAAATATCTCCCCCTCTACTATCTGCATTATTTATCACATCTGAGAGTGAATCCTGTACTCATTTTTTCGCCTTGGAAACTTCCCTTCTTGCCCCATCGTTAAACACTAAGTATTCCTCCTTATCCCCTCCCTTTTTCCAAATCCTAAACAGATTTACTTTTTTCTTGAATCGCCATATCCACCTCATTATTCCACTACTGTGGAGCATCATGTCTCGCTGGGTACTTCGACCAGCCACATATCTTTTCAGTAGTAAGCAGCAACCCATCTTTTAAAGAGTTCCAACAACTCTCTGCATCCTCTCCTACCATAGGGTTTCCAAGATTAATTTCCAGATGTTCACTTTGGAATGTTCCTTTACATTCTGATCTCTTAGTTTCGATACTCTTCTCCTTGGGATGTAAGGTTTCCTCATTTCCCTGCTCCAACTTAACTTTACGTCACACACCAGCAGCCGATGTTGTGAGATACATTCTTCTCACATCCTTAACCAACTTCCTTTCTCATCTTCTCAATGGAAAGTAGTCTATCTGGCTCTTTATATGCCCTGACTCATAAATGACCAGTCTGCTCGGCCTTTTCTTTGATATTGTGTTGCAGACGACCATATCAAAAGCATCCCCAAATTCGAGTATTCTTACAGCTTCAGCGTCTCTAACTCCGAAACCTGACCCACCATGCACACCCTCATATCCTTCTGCCAACGCTCCAACATGTCCATTCAAATCCCTTGCGATCACAACTCTCTCGCTCAATCCTGAAACAACATGCACAAGTGTGTCCCAAATCTCATCCTTCTCCTCACGTAATCCTATCTGTGGGTCATATGTTGATCCTTCTGTTAATACACACTTACAAAACAACAGCTTTCGGACCATAACTCTTACATTTACCCTCCTAACCTCCAACACTTTTTCCACCCACTTCTCAGCCCCCATAATCCCAACACCACCAGTTCCAGAGTTGCAACCTATCCAAAATAATTTGTACCTATCATTTCTGCCTGTGACCATTATTGCAGCATCTCCCCTCCACCTTGTTTCTTGCACACAGCATACATCCCTCTTCTGCAGCTCAAAGTTTCCGTTATCTCACCAGCTCTACCATGCATGGTACCAACATTCAGTCGAGCAACTTTAACACCTATCTTGTCATGCCGAGTGGTTGCTTTATGCAGGACAGGTTTGCTCCCATTTGTAATTTGTGCAGCCATATATTTCAGAGAAGAAGAAAGTGAGGGAACCTGAGTATAAAAGCCACCCTCCATGGTATATGCCACAGCAACCTCAGACATCAGTGTGCTTCCATGACCTGAAGCCGTAACACCAGCAGTCCAGCGGCCTCGTGGGTGACCCACCCCATTCCACATCAGGGACACCCATCCATGCATGGCATAAAAGCAGATGGGGTATTATTCGCCTGCTGAAAGAGCACCTCCCAGTACGCTCCAACTGGGTTCGGGCTCCTGTACTATCAGGCATTAAGCGCCAACCTGTAAAGACACACACCCTGTATCATCCAGACAATGTAGTAACCCTGCCAAGCATCACCACAGATGGGGAAGCACAAAACTCAGGTCCCCATTTCAGCAAAAAGACATATTTAAGGTATGTTTTTGTGGCCAGATACCCTTCCTGACGCCACCGCAGTATCAGCTGTGGGTGTAGCCTTTGTGTAAAGAGACATACCCTCCAAGGCAGCAGGGGCGATTACAATCAGAGTTTCCTTCTCCGAGGTGGACTGCCGACCAAGGCTAAAGAGCTCCACCTGCCCTAGTTAGGTTGGTGAGTGCAAAAGCATGTTCTCACATCTGAGAACCATCCACACTACACCTCCAGGGTCCTGTCGGGGCCGAGACCTACTACCTCAAGAAAGGAAATCAAGTAAGTTCATATACCAGCTGTTTATTCAATAAAACAGAAAGACACTTCTGTGCACAGAAGGAGGACTTCAAACTCCCGATGGTATTGGGAGTGGAAGGCTTAAGGGTACAGAGCATTTCTGAGCGTTTATATGCAGTTTTTACCAAGATATCAGATGGAACTTTGTGGACTCCAAATATGTCACATACAATGGTTTTGGTTTGTTCAAAGATGCCTCATACAATGGTTTACAATGGGTGGAGTTTGTTTTCCGATACAAGGAGATGGGTGTGGGGGGTAAGAGAGAGTCATTGTTTCATTCTGCTGACTGCATGATCACAGGTCAAGAGTTCATTTAACAGATATGTCTGAACAATAAGTTATTTGGACAGAAATAAAGATCATGTGTGTATTTTCTTACAACTTCACTCAGCATGTATATTTTAGCTTTATCAGCATGCATGTCTATAAGCTATTCCAGTAAATCATTTCTAAACTAAGTTAATTAAATCATTTAAGAAAAGAACTAAGTAAATTTTGCTTTTTACATGATTATAATTTCAATTATACTAATCAGATTGAATTTGGGCAAGCCGTTCAAATTCTTTTTCCCCTGAAGTTTAAAAGATATTTCTATCATTCCATATCTCTTTATTACAATCATCCATCTGCTTCTGATCCTTTAGCAATAATTGTTGAATTCTTTCAACTGGGTTTTTGTCATTCCCAAAGGCACAAGTGTCCATACTTTGATATTTTCCAAAAGATACCACCGTCACGGTGTCTCGACTTAATTTTATACGAAGTTCTTCATTTTCTGGGTTTTCTGGATCTTCTGGATCTTCAGAAGCTTCATCGATGGTTGGTCTTGGGGAAACATCATGTGCCACCATCGTTGTTGCTGTGGTAAATTTTCTCACACAGACACAAACCCATCATTACGTTTATGCATGCCATGATGACAACAATAGCAATGAATATCATTGCCCAACGATCAATATGTGGAGTATCCGTATTACTCTTCCACCATTAACCAAGATCCGAACCCTCCGTCCTTAAAATAGCCATGGTACTCTGCAGCTACCTTCTTTACGTGTTGTATCACGTCATCGATATGTTCCCATAATAATGCCTGGGGTTCCACAAGATTATTAATTCATATCCTCATATCTATCCTTGTCCCAGTAATTTGGCCCTCAATAGTTACTTTTTCTTCCCCCTTCAATAGTGAGGCAAAATTTGTCCTATATTGGGGAGTGTGATCATCTTTTTCCATTGTATATAAGAAGTTACGTTTCACCTGATACTTAGGATAGTACCAGTGCCAATAATCAGTGCATTTATATCCCTCCTTTTTCCAGTTACTTGTTATCTCTCCTACTTTCGCACTTACATCCCCTTTTGTCCCTCCTATTCGAGATAGGACTGGATTAGCTTGTCGACACTCCAGGTACTCACATATATCTTCCCCTGAAAATGGGACTGCCGAGAGGGGCAGTTCATGCTTGGCTGAGTGGGGTAGCTGTGAGCAAAGCCAACACTTGTTCTTGTTCATATTTTTAGCCTGTTGTAAAGATATTGCTGAAAAAAGTGTTCAATGAGTGTTCAGTTATCCCTTCATGTAACACTATGCCTCGTTTCAGGCATACAGCGTCTATGTGCCCTTCATCCCCTGTGACACAGGGTGCATAATTATATGGAAGGGTCATATAGGTGTTTGTCCCATACATGCCTATCTCATGCAATTGGTCCCGATGTTTACCTTCTCCTATTCTGCGTTCCCAGCAATAATCCTTCCTTTGTTTCCCCTGCTCTCGACCAAACATTCTGCTCTCCATGATATTCTCATAATACCCTCACTGTTTGTTATCATCCATATTATCACAACTATGCACGTGCTTATCAAGAGCACTGATATATATATATATATATATATATATATATATATATATATATATATATATATATATATATATATATATATATATATATATATATATATGTCATAAACCTCTGGTAACGTTCTTCCCACTTGCAGATTTCCTTTCTTCTCTTTACAACTTCCTGTATGCTTTTTGTAATGAGATGCGTGAATCTTACCTTTGAACTTGATAACTGTGTTGGTGACCTGTAATACCTGATGTTGTCCAGTCCAACGTGTCTGCAATGCATTCCTCCGCCTGAACACCTTGATGTTCAAACAGTGACCCAGTCGCCAGACTGGATGCTGTGGTTTTCCACTGCAGCTGGTCTGGTAGCGCTTGTCTGACCTGCGAGTCAAACTCTTTGACAACCTTTGTTAAGGCAGCACAGAAGTTAATCGTTGGCTTGTCCATCATGTATATGTACATGTTTTATATTGGGAGGAAAGCTATCACCTGTTGCGGCGCTGTTGGGAGGAAAGCTATCACCGGTAATATTTTATGTACGTTTTTAAAACTTCCTCTAATGCTCACACTTTTCATCTGCTCCTCTCAAGGCTCTCTCCGGCTCTTCAATCGACTGGTTTTCGAGTCTTTTTTTTCTCTCTCTCCCTCAATCTTTCTCTTCTTACATTTTCAATTATATCTCGATGAAATCTTTGCTTTTTCTGTTCTCTCTCCACAACTCACATCCTTTTAGGTTCTCAACCCGTAGGTTTTGTTCATATACTCGGCATTTGACCCCAAAGTGGGCGCATCCTGTTCCGCGATCTTTTGTTGTTGATTCCCCATAACTGCTCATCAGCGCTTTCTTTTAAATCGCTTTCAACACTTGTCAGCGTTTCTTCTCTTTCGTTGTTCTAAGCACCTGCTAGCGCTTTTCCTTTCTCCATCTCGTTCTTTCCACTCCTCAGTGTCCTTTATAGCGATTAAACCCTTTGGCCCCTTCGGCTTTCTACCAGCCCTCCGCGGCCCCTTCCTCGACTAACCACCCAACTAATGACTTGGTGATAATAATCCTGCGCCTCCCGCCCTCTCGATTCGGCGACTCTTGATTCAATCCTATGCCTCCCGCCCTGCCAGACTCGGTGATCCTTTCAATACATAAGGCCTCCGCTATTTTACACAACTTGACCGTCTACGCAACGTCACCAACCTTTTATCAAAAACCTACCAGATGTTACCCGTTTCTTAAGGAATAAACTCCTTATTTTCTTACAAATAAAAGTAAGAAATAAATAAAAAACCCAAAGTAAAATAATAGAAATAAATATTTTACCCAACAAACAGCTCTGTAATGTCTTTCCCTTACAAATTTTGGTTCGAGACAGAGCAACCCCCCGTGGAGAAGGTCGTCTGCCCAGGAAAAACCATTTTCGGGAGAGATCTTCTCCCTCCCTCTCCCTCGGCAGAAGCTCCTCTCCCGCTGGTGGTTGTCAAATCCCGTTCTTCGTCACCAAACTGTCAGAGCCGAGACCGACTACCTTGAGAAAGGAAATCAAGTAATAGGGGAGTATCTACGGAGGGTATCCTGAACCCCCCCCCCCCCAGGACTCTACCAAACCAACTTCCTTTTATGGTCCAATTACACATTTGAGATGTTTACAAAAAAAATTCCCGGCACTCTGGCGATAGTCAAGATGTCGCCAAAATGGGTAAAACCATAGAATACAGTATATAACGTCTCAAAAAATGGCAAATTGGAAAAATAATCATTGGGATTTGGTTCCTGTATCATTGGTTACTCGTTTCTGATAATTGGGCTTTGTTGCCATTTTTTTCAAATCCAAGATGGCGTCCAAAATGGCCACCGAAATATGCAAAATCATAGAAAATTATAATAAACAGGCAAAACTGACAAAATTGTAAATTATTCATTGAATAATGTGTATCTCATCATTAGTAACTAATACCTTGTGATTGAATTTTGAACAATGCTCAAATTCCTAGATGGCATCCAAAATGGCTGCCACAATAAGCAAAATCATAGGAAATTGTATATAACAGCCTGAAACTAAGAATAATATACAGTATAATTAATATTTGGATTCATTGTAATATATGTTCCTGATTATTAGAAACGAATAGGCCTGTGTGGTGATTTATGTTTTGCTGCCATCCATAAATCCAAGATAGAGTTCAAAATGGTTTTGAAAATGTTAAATCATCGGAAATATCAAATGTCAGCTTCAAATAATCATTAATGTAATAATAATGATAGAGGGACAGAACCATGAAATATTCGTCTTGTAATTCTTATCAAGTATGTTTATTATTGTTATCGTACTTGGAATTGAAAATGGCGAACAATTTGAAAGCCAGAAAAACACACACACAGCCTGGACCATCTACCAGCCAAGAAGGAAGGGTAAAGCGCAAGAAAGCATCAGAAAAGATCATTTTTGAACCTGATTGTATTTTCTGCAATACTGAAGGCCGATGCATGTGAAAAAGGCAGGCATCGGCAAAAAGGAAGGCACCTCTTCATTGAACGTGATGGATGGCAGAAAGTGCTGCAAATATCAGAAGAGAACAATCATGAGTGGCTCTTAAGGCGAATCCGAAGATTTGATTTGTTTGCAGCAGAGGCCCAATACCACCAAAATGCAGAAAGCAGCATGCGCCAATCCTGCACATTGGAGGAGCGGCAAACCGGAGGCTGTTGCTCAACAAGCAGCATTGGAAACTGCACATGAAGCATGCTTCAATCATGTGGCAAATTACGGAGACGAGACATAATCATTGGACGTAAAGTAGTACAGCTATCTCCTCAACATTGCAAAGCTGGATGAGACACAATTCCCAATCTGAACAATCGTGCTGACAGACTTAAACGCAAACTAGAAACTCATCCTGTTCTGGCCCTAAGTAGCCTTCACCAAAGGAGAACCAGATGACAACACCCTGGCCATTTTACCTGGTCTACAGCACCGACATCACACTTGGTGAAGCAATCAGTGAAGCATATCAGTGAACTTGGAGATGATGACACATCTGCTGATGAACTTGGAGATGCTGATGAATGCGACTACTCCAGCCAAGACTCCGATTCTGACAAAGACTGATTCAGACACTCCTGCAGGAGTCAAAACGGATGTATGAACTGTAGTTACAGGAGATAATTTGGAGATAGTCCTCTTTGGAATGTTATAACAAAATGGCATTGTATGAATCATCACAAGTGTTCCTTGTATAATGAAAGTTTGCGAGCATAGTTTGATAAGCGGTGGACAATCGCTATATAAAATGTCCATTTTAGTACCATTATTCATTCATCAGATATCCAAGGTGGAATACGTTGACGAAGCACTCAACTTAAAAAATAGCAACTGAATTAGAATAACCAGATATTAGTTACCAATGACAAGAAACATTTTATTGAATGATTAATTTACAATTTGTTCACAGGTTTTGGCTGTTATATATAATTTCTATGATTTGCATATTTTTGGTGGCCATTTTGGACGCCATCTTGGATTTTTTTAAATGTCAAACAAAGCCCCATTATCAGAAACTAGTAACTAATGATCAGGAACCAAATCCCAATGATTATTTTTCCAATTTGCAACATTTTTGAAATGTTATATACCGTATTCTATGATTTTACCCGTTTTGGCGGCGATTTTGGACGCTATCTTGAATATCGCCAGTGCCGGGAAAATTTTTTGTTAACATTCACAATGTGTAATAGCACCATAAAAGGAAGCTAAAAAAGTTGGGTTGGTAGAGTCCTGGGGTGGGTGGGGGGGGGGGTGGTGCATGGATACCCTCCGTAGATACTGACTACAAGTTCATACACCAGCCTTTATTCAATAAAACAGAAGACACTTCTGTGCACAGAAGGAAGCCTTAAACTCCCAATACCATCGGGAGTTTGAACTCTTTCCTTATGTGCACAGAAGTGTCTGTTTTTTTCTTGAATAAACAGCTGGAATATGAACTTGCTCGATTTCCTTTCTTGAGGTAGTTGGTCTCGGCCCCGACAGTGCCAACTTACTCTGAGATCTTCCAGACATTTAGCCACTGCCTTCAAGATGTACCACGTGGTGTACCACGAGTACCTGTGGTGTACCACGATGATGTAGTCTGGAAGTCTTGGCGAGGGTTTAGGCAATGTACTGGAAAGAAGGACTTACACACTCGGCCTTCTTTTCGCTAACAGAGCTATCCGGCGGCTGTAGCTAAAGGCAAGGCATGGTAGACCACTGCTCACCTTACTACAGCACCAGACGTATACACCTGCCCTGTGGGAAACCACCACACCACCATATATTATAAATATTTGATTTATTTTCATTAAATCCCTTATTGATTAAATTTCCCTGTGGCCGTCTGTTCGTTGTGGGTTCGAGTATAACCCTTGTGCCTCCGTTCTGGCTCCAGCTCTTGCCACCCTCCATCCCGCACGCGCCATCTATAATTCGGCTGTAAGCTTCCAAGGGATAAAATTGTTCGGGCCATTCGTTCAGGTAGTTGTGAACTGCCCCACACACGACAATTGGGCCTGGAGTAGGACGGTGTAAACCGGCCGTGAACACGACAATTTATAATGTGTGTAATGGGGGACGTTCTTAGATCTGTGAACCCCAAACACAGAATCCTCAACTGAAGCCAGTCAAGGCTTAACTTTGTTTGTGTGTGT
>CM068962.1:57289739-57320602 GCA_035128595.1 Eptatretus atami
GCGAAGCAGCGCGCTTGCCGTCTGAGTGACAGATGGTACGGCAGAGAGGGGAGTCATCACAAAGAGATAAGAGGATTTCTCAGAGTCGGAGAGATCATTTGAATAAAATCCAAAAAAAAAAGGGCAGAACGCTACTTGAGGAACTCCAGCCTGGACAGGAAGAGGGGATGAAAAAAAGACTCCATTTAGGGCCACATGTTGATTGCGACAGGAGAGGACGTCTGCAAGCCATGATTGAGAATGGCATTGGATACCAGAGGAAGAGAGTTTGGTGAGCAGGGCGGGTGCCAGACCGTGTCAAAAGCATGCGCTATGTCGAAGGATGCGGCTCTGATTTCATGTCCGGCATGGAGTATCTCCATCCATTGTTGGGAGAGCAGAAGCAGCATATCCAGCGTCGAGTGACCTGGTCTGAAACGAAATTGACGATCGAAATCAAGCCATTGGAAAAGAGAAGGATTTAATGTCAGAAGCGATGATGGATTCCATAATCTTGCTGATGAGTGGAGAAGGCTGAATTGGTCTGTATTTGCACCTTTTTTATGCAGGGCAGCAATGTTTGCTGATTTCCAAGCAGATGGCAGATGACCTTGAGCAATGAGAGGTGAATAGAACAGAGAGTGGGTGAGCAAGAGCAGAGGAGCAAGTTTTTGGACATGTGGGCTGATGCCGTCTGGACCGGTTGTAGAATCTGAGTCGAGGTTTGACAGCAAGCTCTCCACCTTGTCAGGAGAAAAGGACACAGAGTCCAGGGAGTTGTGTGCAAGTGGTGAAGGTGGGTTCAGAAAGCGATGGGTTTTGGACACAAGATTTCAATGCAAACACCGAGTTCAGGCATTCAGCCTTTTCACGTGCGGTATCAGCAGTGCGGACATTCGAGGTAGGGAGGGGATGGAGGGGGAACATACGGCGGCCAATGATTAGACGTCACCAGGATTTGGAGGAGGGAGAGAGGTTGGAGAGTTCAGACTTGAGCTTAGAAATATGTTGTTTTCTGGCTCTCCTGAGGGTAGATACACAGTTGTTCTGAGCTTTATGGAAGGCACTGAGATTAGCCTTAGTTGTGTTTGCTTTCCATGAGGCAAAGGCAAGTTATTTCAGGACAACTGCCTCGCCACAAGTTTCAGTGAACCATGGACGGGAGGAAGGGTAGGACAATTGAAGACGAGAGGGGATAAATCTGTGCATAGGGAGAGCAAGTTTCTTTGAAAGAATTCCCAGATGAGTTGATGTTGGAGAAAGTAGCGATAGGAGACCAGTCTAGAAGTTTGATGGCTGCTTGGAGACCCTGCCAGTCGGCTTGAGTGAAATGCCAGACTCTACGGTGCTGAGGTGGTTCTCTGATAACAGCCGGAGAGATGTTTACTTTGCAAAGGACGTGGTCAGAAGAACTGATTGGAGCAGAAGAAGAGCAGCAGATATTTTCAGGGCAATTTTCAAAATCAGATCCAGAAGAGATGGAGTACCATTGGTTGAGATCCGGGTCTGGAATGGACCAATTTCGTCAGTTCCAATGAGTCGCAGAAGTCTTTTGCTGAAATGCCATGACAGGTGAGAGAGGTTACGCACAACCTATACAACTGGCATGATGACAATTTAAGTCACCACATATGAGAAAGAGAGAGTTCGGATGAGAAGATAGAAGTTAGTCCATGTTTTCGGATAGTGAGGTGTAAATGGAGTTTTCACTGCCGAGTGGAAAGATCACTGCTTACCGTACACATACAAACATGAGGTGGAGTGGATCGTTTCCCAATCATGGTCATGCATCAATGTGTGTAACGTTCATTGGCAAGATTTATACAGGAAGATCTGTCTGCCAACACTGAGTTTTGGTCGATGTTCAAAATCAATTGGTGTTTACTGATGAAGAACGAGCGAGTTATCGGTGGCAACCTGAACAAATTCCAAATTGTTGCCCTCTCCAGTCAAACATGACTGGCCAGGCTGGTTCGTGAAATGGGGGCAAAAATCACTGCCACCAACCCCCAACCAACTCCACAAGGTGGGAGGGGACATCAAAAAAAAAAAAAAGCAGTTGTTGTATTGACCTTCACAATCAGAGAAGATTGTCGTTTGAATTAAAGGACTACAGGCAGCACCATCACACACATTTTGAATAATAGCACACTCTTCACTCCAGTGCTTTTAGGTGGCAGCTCACCTTCATCTCATCTCATCTCTCATAGCCCTACCCGTGATGTCGAATCTCACGAACTCTCCTCTAGACCTACGTACCTCCTCTTTTCATGAGACCGATTTGTGATTTGAAAGTACTGTATGTAAGGATTGTCAAAGTAATCCACACTATCTCTCTCCATGGTTCGCCAATGGAAGAAAATCAGTTGGTTTAAACTCCGAGGCCTCACAGCCTCTCCTGAGATGATCATCGAGCAAAGTGGGCTTCAAAAGCCAGGCGCAATAAAGGTTGGAGTGGAGTTGTAAGAACATCCACTCTGAGTCTGGGAGATCAGCAGTTTGAACCACGACCGAGTCATGCCAAAGATTTTAAAAATGGTAGATGCTGCTTCCTGCTTGAAGCTCAGCATTTGAAGGAATTTTAAAAAACATCTGATTCGTCCATCAATGTGTGTGCGGTCCCTCTGATGGACGTTAAACTGGGCGTCCCGTCATACATTGGAGTCAGAATATCACATATATGAACGGTATATATTCAAATGAAAACGAAATACTGTATTGGAGTAATCAGGAGGAACCTGGATAGGATTTGGGTTTCAGCCGCTACTCCACCACCCTGAAACCATAAAGGTGCAGCAAAGTGAGCCTTACAAAAAAAATTCTGCAATAATTCACTTCTCACTAAACAGATAGATAACAAAAGACAAATAATGATTAAAAGAGATAAAGTGAAAGAAAAAGCAAGAATTGGAATGAATAAAGAAGAATGTGGTAAAAAAAAAAAACATTAGAAAGATGTATGAAAGGACAAAGAACAAAGATGATGGGAAGAACCCAGATCAATAGATTTCAGCAGGAACTCCCAAAAACAAACGCAACAACAGGTACAGCCACCAGAGGTCCATCAGCAGGGAATCACAGCACACACAGCATCAGGATTTGATACAAACATAATTAATCAAACGGAAATCGAAATACTGAATTAGTCATCAGAGGGAACCCGAAAAAGTGAAGGGCACGCACGCACGCACGCACACACGTAGTAAATAATACAGAATGGGTATACATTTATGGTCTCTGGTATTCTGCATACATAAACAGTTGTGGTTTAGGTTGAAGACAGCTGCCTGTTCAAGAAGTTAAACCAAGAAGGCTCCTCTGAAATTCTTGCCTTGTTCGTGGAGAAGCAGAGTGCGGTTGATGATCTCTTCAACAAGTGTGTCCAGATGATCCACTGAAGCTGGCCCTCTCAAATCTCCGTTGGTTGTTCGATGGATGAGAACATGAGACCACCCAACAAGGCAAAGACCAACAGTATCACGACGATGACAATATGGGAGGAGAACTTGCCCACCACCTGTCCACAGCTCCGCTTGGATTTCAAGTCCACTCCAGTTCGATCCAGCCTGAATGAACATGATAAATTAAATTATTGTCCACAGACAAGTTTACCTGCTTGATATCGTTCCTTACTTCATACTTTTCCTTCACAAACTTAATACGTACACCATGTTCAAAATACCCCACACGGCCCAACTGAACTTGCATGTTTGAAGCTGATTTATATACTCGGCCAGATGTTCTGCTTATCTTTGGAAAGTGGTATGAAATATAGTGTGAGAAGACATGAAAGGCAACGTGCAATAAATGAAGAATCAATGCTTTGGTGCTTTGTGTATTGGTGCAATAAATGCTTTGGTTTGTATAAGGTGCCGGCAATAGCTTGCCCTCTCCTCTTGAAGGAACCATCCATCCATCGGGACCATACTATGCACAGAGCTTGGTGCTGCCTCAACAGTCTCCTTGGCGATTGGACACAATCGTGGACGGGTCGCCACTCCGACACACGTTACCAGCATGTGGCACTCATTTTACCGACCTCGGAAGGATGACAAGGCAGAGTCAACCCTACCTGGTATCAATTCAATAGCTGAGTGGGATTTGAACTCAGGATCCTAGGATCCCAAGCCCACCACCCTAACCATGAAGAAGGACACCATAGGATCTTTAATGTCCACTAACCAAAGCAAGAAGACGGGAAACCCAGTTCAACATCCCTCCGAGGAATATTCATGAATCACCCTGCCTGTGAAACAGCAGGATGACAGTTTATAGCTAGGTCAGGATTCAAACCGAGTGAGTGTGCATACCTGTGGACTATTCTGCCAGCCCAAAGGGGCAGTGCAAAGGGAAATGAGGTATGAAACAAGGAGCAGCATAGCAGGGTGTGTCCGGCTCAATAAATAGCGCAGAACAGTTTTTGAAGTGGACTAAGATGTGCTTGAGGTGTGTTTGGTACCGCTTGACACGACTGTCCTTGTGACCCATGTTTGCCCCTATTCTCATTTCAGTAGAAAGGACGATGTTAAAATAAGGAAATTAACTTGTCAGAATTGTAGACCGATCGATTTGTGGCTCCCTCGCAAAGAAGTACCAGTTTATCGAGCTTCCAACCTAACTGTGCTCAGGTCTAGATGAAGATGAGGATTTAACGTCACATTTAGGTCAGTTCACTGTGGTTCTTGGAGCCCAAATGCTCTCAAAATATTTTTTAAGACTGACTGGTGAACCTGAAGCCACTGAGGTCAAAGTTCCTCTTCCAGCACCAAAAAGAGAAAATCCTGTGCTCTTTGTGACTCCACCTGTGACGAGCTCTAACGACTGGCCAGTCCAAAGCGGCAGAGGCATTGTTTTTGAACATGCCATGAGCTCTTTATTATGTTGGAGTGCTACTCTTGTTGGGGAGAGGTTAGGAAGTTAGATTACCTGTGTACAAGTATGACATGTTTGTACCTGTGTATGGGAAGGAATGCAATGAGGTAAAATGTCTTTTGAGCACATGACACAGTGAAATTAAGCCTTGTACATGAAGGGTCCTTAAACTCTTGAGCACCACTGTCACCTCTTCAATACACCTTCATTAATGGCCTGTATTGCACCACCTGCCTCCCATTCCATTCCATTTGGGACCATACTCTGCACAAATTATTGGTGCTGCAGAAGCAGTCCTCCTTGGCTATTGGACACAATCCTGGACAGGTCGCCACTCCGACACAGGACACTCAAATGGCTCAATCATCCAGCAAGCTGGAACTCATTTTGTTGACCTCAGTGGGATGACAGGCTGAGTCAACCCCACCTGATATTAATTCAACAGCCAAGCAGGATTTTGAACTAAGGTCCTCAGATCCCAAGCCTGCCACCCGAAGTATTAAGCAAACAACCAGCACACCTTCCACCTAAACCAACATTTTCTTTCGTTTTACAAAGTAGATAGCTTGAGTACAATTATTGCTGCCAGCGTAACACTTGACTGATAATATAGTCATTCACAAATATCAATATTTTTTCCAAGTAAATAATTGAAAAACTTTGAAACACTTGTCTGGTGTTGATGCACCCTGCATTTCAAACATTGTTGAGTGTTTGTCTGTGTTTTTGTTTGAATTGGTGATATTTTTTGCCAAAACAAAAATCCCGGATCTTCACTGCATCTGTCAGAAACCCTTGGGAGAAAGAAAATCACAGCCTCGACCGAGCAAAAACTTTGAATGGGATACTACGCAATCAAAGGAGAACCACAGAAGCTTACCTTTGCCGAAGTGTCGGGCATTTGGAGGATACAGTGTGAAGTCTTGGGAAGCATTTGCGTTGTCTGACATGATCTGAACCTGAACAAGAAACAAACTGAATGTTACACAGTGCAGGAAGAAAGGTCGCAGTTGATATATTGTTCTACAACAGACTTGGTCTGTCAGAATTGCTCCCTCAAGGACTATGCAGCAAGGAGTGTGTTATGGTGTTATTATAGACCAACACAGAAAATATAACAAACAGCCAGTTATGTGGTAGCACTGGTGATGTACTTTGTTTACTGGTGGACGTGCTTGTCATTTTATCATCAGTCATTGGAGAATGGCTGGATAAACAGTTTTCTCTCGTGAAGGTGAGGGTGGCACACAGTCTTGAGAGTACATGGCAGACCTCATTTATGGTGTCCTAAAAGAGGTACCTAACCCTTGTGCAGAAGGAATTTCGAGTTCGATATAAGAAGATGATTTGTCAAACTGCCTACCACCTGTTGGTGCAATATGATGCACATTTACATTAATTGGGTCTTCACCCCCAAACCTGAACCACAAACACTGTAAGTTTGAAAAAGTTTTCGTGTATAACAACTAAAGAATTGCAACAGTGAGACATACCGAAGTAAACAGTGCATCCCATTGTCATTGAGGATCAGTGGAAAACAAAGGTGATGGCAAAATGGCTGCCACACATCCCTCATGAAGGAGCAGAAAACTGAACGGACTTACTTTGTGTCGGAAAGTGTTGCCTTCACTGAAAACGAGATGTGACACTTTAATGGAATGTTTGGCGATGCCAACTTGCAGATCGAGTGAATAATAACTTTAGTAAACACTCAAATATAGCAAACAAGAAAAAACAACCGAGAGCATCCTTCCTGTTAGCCATGCACCAAACCTCTCGTCACTCACCGTCTAAGCTCCACCACTTTTGGTCCCGCCTCCGTGAGAAGGAAACACACCAGTTACGTTTGACGAGCTAACGGATTGCTATCCGGTCTCTCGAGGAAAAAAACCGCTGCAGGAGCCCCTATCCCCGTGAAGGAGTCCATTGGTAACTCTCTTGGTTTATGACTTGAAAAAATCCCACAGTTGGCAAGTGCCTTGCTCGCCTCATACGTGATCCTCGATGGTTGGACAGTGCGCTGTGGTAGGTGTGGTGCAGGAGCACCTGACAGTGAAGATGGCCCTCGAGGAATGCATAGTGTGTCTGAGGCGTATGACTGCGCAAACAAAAAGTTGAAGCAGTTATAGAATACAGTGAAAGAAAATTGCTGGTTTGAGGCCGTCAAATGTTACTGTTTTGTGATGACCACGGCGATCTATCACAAAGGTTTTATTATTTCTGCCATAAACCCTGAAAGGTCCATCATAAGGTGTTTGTCTTGGCGTATGGACCACGTAATGTTTTCCATATATAGGTGTGGTGAAAGTGAGACAGGCATGTGCACTTTGTGTTGGCCGTTCCAGGCTGCGGAGGTGGTGTAACAAATTCATTTTGCACAAATTATGGCATACTTGATGGTGTTACCAACTTGCCAGGCAGTCTTTCGGGGCCAGCCATAGACCAATTCTTCCGCTGTGCAGTTGATATCCTCCTTGAGCTGGAATGAAGTCAAAGGAGTATGATGGAAGGTTTCCTGCACAATTGGTACCGTCTATTCGTGCACGGAGTGCATCCTTGAGCTGGCAAGGAAAAACGTTTTGACCACACTATTTGTATGCGGGTGGTAAGCCTTGGTCTGCGTCGGTCTGTGCCAAGAATATGATTGAAGGACTCCAGAGGCTGGACTTCAAATTGAAGTCCCTGATCCCAGACAATGGTGGAAGGAACACTGAAATGGGACACCCAACCAGAAAGCAATGCCTGGGCGCAGTCTTCCGTCGTCATGTTAACCATGGGGATCACCTCGGGACATCGTGCAAACCGATCACGCATGTGAACAGGTATGGGAATCCTTGGGAAGGTGGCAGTGGCCCTACAGGCGATGAGTATGTCGTTCAGGTGGAACGAACACGAAATGCATGCCCTGACAGACCTCATCCATGAAAGTGCTGAAAGGTCTGCGCAGGCATTGCGGAATCCAATGGCATTCTTGTGTATTCAAAAAGGCCGAAGAGGTGTGACGATAGCAGTATTCAGTAGATTCAACTCCGGCATAGGGATCTGGTGATAGGCCTTCACCAGATGGATCTTTGAAAACACTTTGGCCCCTGCCAGCATTGAGGAGAAATCAGGGATGTGTGGGATAGGTACCGGTCAGGGATGTGGTGTTGTTGAGCGCAGGGATGCCACTCACCATTCTTCTTCGGCACCATGTGTAATGGCGACACGTATTTGCTGGATGAACGTCAGACAATCCCGAGTTGGAGAAGGGTGTTGAATTCAGCTTGGCGGCAATGAGGTGCGTCAGGCACAACCGATGAGCTTTGGAAAACACCGCTGGTTCACGGGTCTCCACCCTGGTCCAACAATGATGTTGTACATGGTGTGAATGGTGTGACTGCCTGACCTGTGGTGCCATGAGGGCTGGGAATGGAGACCGAAAGTCGGAAATTCCCGCATGTTTGTCGATGTAAGATAGTTGTGGAGCTTCTTGGCACCAGGACCCCAGTTTGGACAGGAGCTTATGTGGCCGAGTCGAGGAGGCGGTTGTTCTTTAGGTCGAAAGGAGTGCAAGCTCACATGGAAATCAACGCCAACAAATCAGCGATCCACGATCAACGAGGTATCTCTCAGTTACATATAACATCGCCCAGTGGTGTTGGTGCCACTACTGGTGACCAGCTTGCCAATTTTAGCCAGGTGCATGGAGGGCAGCATTGCCGTGCGGCACCAGCGAATCGGCGGTGAATACCAAACACCAATCCTAATTGTTACCAGGTTGAAGGTTATTGCCCTTCCGTTGGTGACGGTTGGCCAATACCACCGCCAGCTTTGTGGGTCTGAAGTTCATCATGAACTACGTCTATCGCGGCCGTTGCTTTTTTCATTCGAGGTTTTGAACATGGACCTGCATCGGCCATGGCAGCAGTGAGTGGTAGTACAAGGGTATTGTTAGTGTCGCCGTTTGTGAGAGGACAAAACAATTGCTGTGTAGCCATTGCAGGAGGTCGGTAAACTGTAGTTGCAGAGAGTCGACGTGCCGACATAGCCATGTTGGCTTCCAGAACCACATCGGCCGTTGCAGCAAGTTGTGTCAGTTCAAGTTGTGTGAGCTGCGAACACACAACAGGCTTGCTGCGGTAAATCTTGAGAGAAACACGTGACATATAAACCGAGGATTATTGGCTGATTCACAGCCTAATATCTGTTGGATATGGCGAAGCAAATGAGATGGCTGGAGTCATCCAACTCGAGATGGTGTATCACGTTGTCAAAACGTCGCGATTCGCTGTCATAGAACCGGTATATGAGGGCAGCTTTTGAGGACGTCGTATTTATCACTGGCGTTGCCGGATCAAGTCACTTCCGTGCATCACAACCTGTGGTGGCAAACCCTGCAGAACGTGAATCGAACATCATTTGTTGCGCTGTAATTCCAGAGTTTCTGAAGGTTGCCTCCAACTTGTGTAAACCACAACGCTGGAACATGGCCAAAATGGCGGCAGCTTGATGGCAGTGGCGGCCAAAAGTGAACCAGGTCACCCATGGCAGGATGCGTTGTTTGTGATCTGGTCCAAGAAATCAACGTCGGTGGTCACCATTTTGCCCTCGCCAACTTTGCAAATCGAGTGTATAACTTTGATTAAACTCCAAATGTAGATAAACAAAAAACAACGAGGAGAGCGTCCTTCACGTAAAGCTTCACACCAAAAGATCTCGTCCACCCACTCTCAAGCTCCACACATTTTGGTCCACTTCCGTTTAAAGGGAAACACACAGGTACAAATTCAAAGAGCGAACGGATGCTATCCGATCTCGAGAGGGAAAAGGACGCCACCCAACCTGTATTAAGGCGAGAGGAGAAAACCTGGGCCACAACTCCAATCCAGGACTGAAACCCTTATTCATCAGAATTGGAAAGGCCGATTTCCCCTTCAATTCTCATCCAAGCACATTTACTTCTACACATCGACAATACCAAAATGTTAACACAAGGAGGAGAATCAAGGTTGCTTCACAATTTTTTGGTTATTTTGTGTGAAACTGGCGGTTTAGATGCATGCAAGGAGCTGAGCTTCCATGTTGAAATACATTTACAATTTTTGCTGAGAAGCACAAATATTTGACACACGTTACACCTTGTACCATAACGACAAGTATTACATTGGAGCTACTCCAGAAAAATTGGAACATCATAGAACTAACATGGAACATGGAATCGGAACGATAATAGACATGTGTACTCAACAAAGCACATAAAACATAACGGGCGTCAGCTGACTTACCTGCACTCTTTATTCTCCTCTGTCATGGAGCAATAGTTCTGAAAATAAAAGTTGAGATTTTAAGATCGTGTGATGGTGGAAGACAACATATTGAAGTGTTACATAATCCCTTGGTATAATAGTTAATAAGCAGGTATCTGTGCATCACTCATCTCCAATCTGCTCGGACCATTTCATAATGAACTGATTCACACCTGTTGGAGTTTACAACGTCAACTTATCATCCTGATATATCATTAGAAGAAGTGTCTGTTTGTTACTTGCCACGAATCCAAGATTTTTCAAGTATTATAGTGGCAGGTCGATTTTGTTATCTGCGTTCTGTTTGTTTGTTTGTTTTTGTTTGTTTGGTCTGTTTGTATATCAATTCACCTTCAGGTGACAATTCATGTAAGTAAGGAGTGGTGAGTGCCCACGTGACTGTGGAGTGGTTCTTACCAGGACGACGAAGATGCAAACCACGATGAAGATAGCTGGTCCGACGACAATGCTGACAATCAAAATCAATGTGGGGTTTATTTAACCACATCCGTTTGTGGGGGCAAGACACTTGAGGAACTCCAGCCTGGACAGGAAGAGGGGATGAAAAAAAGACTCCATTTAGGGCCACATGTTGATTGCGACAGGAGAGGACGTCTGCGAGCCATGAGTGGAGATGGCATTGGATACCAGAGGAAGAGAGTTTGTTGAGCAGGGCAGGGTGCCAGACCGTGTCAAAAGCATGCGCTATGTCGAAGGATGCGGCTCTGATTTCATGTCCGGCATGGAGTATCTCCATCCATTATTGGGAGAGCAGAAGCAGCATATCCAGCGTCGAGTGACCTGGTCTGAAACGAAATTGACGATCGGAAATCAAGCCATTGGAAAAGAGGAAGGATTTAATGTCAGAAGCGATGATGGATTCCATAATCTTGCTGATGAGTGGGAGAAGGCTGATTGGTCTGTATTTGCCCTTTTTTATGCAGGGCAGCAATGTTTGCTGATTTCCAAGCAGATGGCAGATGACCTTGAGCAAATGAGAGGTGAATAGAACAGAGAGTGGGTGAGCAAGAGCAGAGGAGCAAGTTTTTGGACATGTGGGCTGATGCCGTCTGGACCGGTTGTAGAATCTGAGTCGAGGTTTGACAGCAAGCTCTCCACCTTGTCAGGAGAAAAGGACACAGAGTCCAGGGGAGTTGTGTGCAAGTGGTGAAGGTGGGTTCAGAAAGCGATGGGTTTTGGACACAAGATTTCAATGCAAACACCGAGTTCAGGCATTCAGCCTTTTCACGTGCGGTATCAGCAGTGCGGCCATTCGAGGTAGGGGAGGGGATGGAGGGGGAACATACGGCGGCCAATGATTAGACGTCACCAGGATTTGGAGGAGGGAGAGAGGTTGGAGAGTTCAGAACTTGCAGCTTTAGAAAGATGTTGTTTTCTGGCTCTCCTGAGGGTAGATACACAGTTGTTCTGAGCTTATGGAAGGCACTGAGATTAGCCTTAGTTGTGTTTGCTTTCCATGAGGCAAAGGCAAGTTATTTCAGGAAACTGCCTCGCCACAAGTTTCAGTGAACCATGGACGGGAGGAAGGGTAGGACAATTGAAGACGAGAGGGGATAAATCTGTGCATGAGGGAGAGCAAGTTTCTTTGAAAGAATTCCCAGATGAGTTGATGTTGGAGAAGTAGCGATAGGAGACCAGTCTAAGAAGTTTGATGGCTGCTTGGAGACCCTGCCAGTCGGCTTGAGTGAAATGCCAGACTCTACGGTGCTGAGGTGGTTCTCTGAAACAGCCGGAGAGATGTTTACTTTGCAAAGGTCATGGTCAGAAGAACTGATTGGAGCAGAAGAAGAGCAGCAGATAATTGGTCAGGCAATTTCAAAATCAGATCCAGAAGAGATGGAGTACCATTGGTTGAGATCCGGGTCTGGAATGGGACCAATTTCGTCAGTTCCAATGAGTCGCAGAAGTCTTTTGCTGAAATGCCATGACAGGTGAGAGAGGTTACGCACACCTATACAACTGGCATGATGACAATTTAAGTCACCACATATGGGAAAGAGAGAGTTCGGATGAGAAGATAGAATTTAGTCCATGTTTTCGGATAGTGAGGTGTAAATGGAGTTTTCACTGCCGAGTGGAAAGATCACTGCTTACCGTACACATACAAACATGAGGTGGGAGTGGATCGTTTCCCAATCATGGTCATGCATCAATGTGTGTAACGTTCATTGGCAAGATTTATACAGGAAGATCTGTCTGCCAACACTGAGTTTTGGTCGATGTTCAAAATCAATTGGTGTTTACTGATGAAGAACGAGCGAGTTATCGGTGGCAACCTGAACAAATTCCAAATTGTTGCCCTCTCCAGTCAAACCATGACTGGCCAGGCTGGTTCGTGAAATGGGGGCAAAAATCACTGCCACCCAACCCCCAACCAACTCCACAAGGTGGGAGGGGACATCAAAAAAAAAAAAGCAGTTGTTGTATTGACCTTCACAATCAGAGAAGATTGTCGTTTGAATTAAAGGACTACAGGCAGCACCATCACACACATTTTGAATAATAGCACACTCTTCACTCCAGTGCTTTTAGGTGGCAGCTCACCTTCATCTCATCTCATCTCTCATAGCCCTACCCGTGATGTCGAATCTCACGAACTCTCCTCTAGACCTACGTACCTCCTCTTTTCATGAGACCGATTTGTGATTTGAAAGTACTGTATGTAAGGATTGTCAAAGTAATCCACCTATCTCTCTCCATGGTTCGCCAATGGAAGAAAATCAGTTGGTTTAAACTCCGAGGCCTCACAGCCTCTCCTGAGATGATCATCGAGCAAAGTGGGCTTCAAAAGCCAGGCACAATAAAGGTTGGAGTGGAGTTGTAAGAACATCCACTCTGAGTCTGGGAGATCAGCAGTTTGAACCACGACCGCGTCATGCCAAAGATTTTAAAAATGGTAGATGCTGCTTCCTTGCTTGAAGCTCAGCATTTGAAGGAATTTAAAAAAAACATCTGATTCGTCCATCAATGTGTGTGCGGTCCCTCTGATGGACGTTAAACTGGGCGTCCCGTCATACATTGGAGTCAGAATATACAACATATATGAACGGTATGTATTCAAATGAAAACGAAATACTGTATTGGAGTCGTCAGGAGGAACCTGGATAGGATTTGGGTTTCAGCCGCTACTCCACCACCCTGAAACCCATAAAGGTGCAGCAAAGTGAGCCTTACAAAAAAAATTCTGCAATAATTCACTTCTCACTAAACAGATAGATAACAAAAGACAAATAATGATTAAAAGAGATAAAGTGAAAGAAAAAGCAAGAATTGGAATGAATAAAGAAGAATGTGGTAAAAAAAAAAAACATTAGAAAGATGTATGAAAGGAACAAAGAACAAAGATGATGGGAAGAACCCAGATCAATAGATTTCAGCAGGAACTCCCAAAAACAAACGCAGCAACAGGTACAAGCCACCAGAGGTCCATCAGCAGGGAATCACAGCACACACAGCATCAGGATTTGATACAAACATAATTAATCAAACGGAAATCGAAATACTGAATTAGTCATCAGAGGGAACCCGAAAAAGTGAAGGGCACGCACGCACGCACGCACGCACACACGTAGTAAATAATACAGAATGGGTATACATTTATGGTCTCTGGTATTCTGCATACATAAACAGTTGTGGTTTAGGTTGAAGACAGCTGCCTGTTCAAGAAGTTAAACCAAGAAGGCTCCTCTGAAATTCTTGCCTTGTTCGTGGAGAAGCAGAGTGCGGTTGATGATCTCTTCAACAAGTGTGTCCAGATGATCCACTGCCAAGCTGGCCCTCTCAATCTCCGTTGGTTGTTCGATGGATGAGAACATGAGACCACCCAACAAGGCAAAGACCAACAGTATCACGACGATGACAATATGGGAGGAGAACTTGCCCACCACCTGTCCACAGCTCCGCTTGGATTTCAAGTCCACTCCAGTTGATCCAGCCTGAATGAACATGATAAATTAAATTATTGTCCACAGACAAGTTTACCTGCTTGATATCGTTCCTTACTTCATACTTTTCCTACACAAACTTAATACGTACACCATGTTCAAATAACCCACACGGCCCAACTGAACTTGCATGTTTGAAGCTGATTTATATACTCGGCCAGATGTTCTGCTTATCTTTGGAAAGTTGTATGAAATATAGTGTGAGAAGACATGAAAGGCAACGTGCAATAAATGAAGAATCAATGCTTTGGTGCTTTGTGTATTGGTGCAATAAATGCTTTGGTTGTATAAGGTGCCGGCAATAGCTTGCCCTCTCCTCTTGAAGGAACCATCCATCCATCGGGACCATACTATGCACAGAGCGTTGGTGCTGCCTCAACAGTCTCCTTGGCGATTGGACACAATCGTGGACGGGTCGCCACTCCGACACACGTTACCAGCATGGTGGCACTCATTTTACCGACCTCGGAAGGATGACAGGCAGAGTCAACCCTACCTGGTATCAATTCAATAGCTGAGTGGGATTTGAACTCAGGATCCTAGGATCCCAAGCCCACCACCCTAACCATGAAGAAGGACACCATAGGATCTTTAATGTCCACTAACCAAAGCAAGAAGACGGGAAACCCAGTTCAACATCCCTCCGAGGAATATTCATGAATCACCCTGCCTGTGAAACAGCAGGATGACAGTTTATAGCTAGGTCAGGATTCAAACCGAGTGAGTGTGCATACCTGTGGACTATTCTGCCAGCCCAAAGGGGCAGTACAAAGGGAAATGAGGTATGAAACAAGGAGCAGCATAGCAGGGTGTGTCCGGCTCAATAAAATAGCGCAGAACAGTTTTTGAAGTGGACTAAGATGTGCTTGAGGTGTGTTTGGTACCTGCTTGACACGACTGTCCTTGTGACCCATGTTTGCCCCTCTTCTCATTTCAGTAGAAAGGACGATGTTAAAATAAGGAAATTAACTTGTCAGAATTGTAGACCGATCTGATTTGTGGCTCCCTCGCAAAGAAGTACCAGTTTATCGAGCTTCCAACCTAACTGTGCTCAGGCTAGATGAAGATGAGGATTTAACGTCACATTTAGGTCAGCTCACTGTGGTTCATGGAGCCCAAATGCTCTCAAAATATTTTTTAAGACTGACTGGTGAACCTGAAGCCACTGAGGTCAAATCTCCTCTTCCAGCACCAAAAAAGAGAAATCCTGTGCTGCTTGTGACTCCACCTGTGACGAGCTCTAACGACTGGCCAGTCCAAAGCGGCAGAGGCATTGTTTTTGAACATGCCATGAGCTCTTTATTATGTTGGAGTGCTACTCTTGTTGGGGAGAGGTTAGGAAGTTAGATTACCTGTGTACAAGTATAGACATGTTTGTACCTGTGTATGGGAAGGAATGCAATGAGGTAAAATGTCTTTTGAGCACATGACACGTGAAATTAAGCCTTGGTACATGAAGGGTCCTTAAACTCTTGAGCACCACTGTCACCTCTTCAATACACCTTCATTAATGGCCTGTATTGCACCACCTGCCTCCCATTCCATTCCATTTGGGACCATACTCTGCACAAATTATTGGTGCTGCAGAAGCAGTCTCCTTGGCTATTGGACACAATCCTGGACAGGTCGCCACTCCGACACAGGACACTCAAATGGCTCAATCATCCCAGCAAGCTGGAACTCATTTTGTTGACCTCAGTGGGATGACAGGCTGAGTCAACCCCACCTGATATTAATTCAACAGCCAAGCAGGATTTTGAACTAAGGTCCCTCAGATCCCAAGCCTGCCACCCGAAGTATTAAGCAAACAACCAGCACACCTTCCACCTAAACCAACATTTTCTTTCGTTTTACAAAGTAGATAGCTTGAGTACAATTATTGCTGCCAGCGTAACACTTGACTGGATAATATAGTCATTCACAAATATCATATTTTTTTCCAAGTAAATAATTGAAAAACTTTGAAACACTTGTCTGGTGTTGATGCACCTGCATTTCCAACACATTGTTGAGTGTTGTCTGTGTTTTTGTTTTAATTGGTGATTTTTTTTGCCAAAACAAAATCCCGGATCTTCAACTGCATCTGTCAGAAACCCTTGGAGAAAAGAAAATACACAGCCTCGACCGAGCAAAAACTTGAATGGGATACTACACAATCAAAGGAGAACCACAGAACGTTTACCTTTGCCGAAGTGTCGGGCATTTGGAGGATACAGTGTGAAGTCTTGGGAGCATTTGCGTTGTCTGGACATGATCTGAACCTGAACAAGAAACAAACTGAATGTTACACATGTGCAGGGAAGAAAGGTCGCAGTTGATATATTGTTCTACAACAGACTTGGGTCTGTCAGAATTGCCTCCCTCAAGGGACTATGCAAGCAAGGAGTGTGTTATGGTGTTATTATAGACCAACACAGAAATATAACAAACAGCCAGTTATGTGGTAGCACTGGTGATGTACTTTGTTTACTGGTGGACGTGCTTGTCATTTTATCATCAGTCATTGGAGAATGGCTGGATAAACAGTTTCTCCGTGAAGGTGAGGGTGGCACACAGTCTTGAGAGTACATGGCAGACCTCATTTATGGTGTCCTAAAAGAGGTACCTAACCCTTGTGCAGAAGGAATTTCGAGTTTCGATATAAGAAGATGATTTGTCAAACTGCCTACCACCTGTTGGTGCAATATGATGCACATTTACATTAATTGGGGTCTTCACCCCCAAACCTGAACCACAAACACTGTAAGTTTGAAAAAGTTTTCGTGTATTACAACTAAAGAAATTGCAACAGTGAGACATACCGAAGTAAACAGTGCATCCCATTGTCATTGAGGATCAGTGGAAAACAAAGGTGATGGCAAAATGGCTGCCACACATCCTCATGAAGGAGCAGAAACTGAACGGACTTACTTTGTGTCGGAAAGTGTTGCCTTCACTGAAAACGAGATGGTGACACTTTCATGGAATGTTTGGCGATGCCACTTGCAGATCGAGTGAATAATAACTTTAGTAACACTCCAAATATAGCAAACAAGAAAAACAACAGCGAGAGCATCCTTCCTGTTCAGCCATGCACCAAACCTCTCGTCACTCACCGTCTAAGCTCCACCACTTTTGGTCCCGCCTCCGTGAGAAGGAAAACACACCAGTTACGTTTGACGAGCTAACGGATGCTATCCGGTCTCTCGAGGGAAAAAAACCGCTGCAGGAGCCCCCTATCCCCCAGTGAAGGAGTCCATTGTAACTCTCTTGGTTTAATGACTGTGAAAAAATCCCACAGTTGGGCAAGTGGCCGTATGACTCGCCTCCGATACGTGATCCTCGATGGTTGGACAGTGGCTTTGGGTAGGTGTGGTGCAGGAGCACCTGACAGTGAAGATGGCTCCTCGAGGAAAGCTGGTTTGAGGCCGTCAAATGTTACTGTTTTGTGATGACCACGGCTATCTATCACAAAGGTTTTATTATTTCTGCCAATTACCCTGAAAGGTCCATCATAAGGTGTTTGTCTTGGCGTATGGACCACGTAATGTTTCCCATATATAGGTGTGGTGAAAGTGAGACAGGCATGTGCACTTTGTGTTGGCCGTTCCAGGCTGCGGAGGTGGTGTACAAAATCATCTTGCACAAATTATGGCATACTTGATGGTGTTACCAACTTGCCAGGCAGTCTTCGGGGCCAGCCATAGACCAATTCTTCCACTGTGCAGTTGATATCCTCCTTGAGCGTGGAATGAAGTCAAAGGAGTATGATGGGAAGTTCTTCTGCACAATTGGTACCGTCTATTCGTGCACGGAGTGCATCCTTGAGCTGGCAGGGAAAACGTTTGACCACACTATTTGTATGCGGGTGGTAAGCCTTGGTCCTGTGTCGGTCTGTGCCAAGAATATGATTGAAGGAACTCCAGAGGCTGGACTCAAATTGAAGTCCCTGATCCCAGACAATGGTGGAAGGAACACTGAAATGGGACACCCAAGCAGAAAGCAATGCCTGGGCGCAGTCTTCCGTCGTCATGTTAACCATGGGGATCACCTCGGGACATCGTGCAAACCGATCCACGCATGTGAACAGGTATGGGAATCCTTGGGAAGGTGGCAGTGGCCCTACAGGCGATGAGTATGTCGTTCAGGTGGACGAACACGAAATGCATGCCCTGACAGACCTCATCCATGAAGTGCTGAAAGGTCTGCGCAGCATTGCGCAATCCAAATGGCATTCTTGTGTATTCAAAAAGGCCGAAAGGTGTGACGATAGCAGTATTCAGTAGATTCAACTCCGGCATAGGGATCTGGTGATAGGCCTTCACCAGATGGATCTTTGAAAACACTTTGGCCCCTGCCAGCATTGAGGAGAAATCAGGGATGTGTGGGATAGGGTACCGGTCAGGGATGGTGGTGTTGTTGAGCGCAGGGATGCCACTCACCATTCTTCTTCGGCACCATGTGTAATGGCGACACGTATTTGCTGGATGAACGTCAGACAATCCCGAGTTGGAGAAGGGTGTTGAATTCAGCTTTGGCGGCAATGAGGTGCATCAGGCACAACCGATGAGCTTTGGAAAACACCGCTGGTTCACGGGTCTCCAACACTGGTCCAACAATGATGTTGTACATGGTGTGAATGGTGTGACTGCCTGACCTGTGGTGCCATGAGGGCTGGGAATGGAGACCGAAAGTCGGAAAATTCCCGCATGTTGTCGATGAAAGATAGTTGTGGAGCTTCTTGCACCAGGACCCCAGTTTGGACAGGAGCTTATGTGGCCGAGTCGAGGAGGCGGTTGTTCTTTAGGTCGACAAGGAGTGCAAGCTCACATAGGAAATCAACGCCAACAAATCAGCGATCCGCGATCAACGAGGTATCTCTCAGTTACATATAACAATCGCCCAGTGGTGTTGGTGCCACTACTGGTGACCAGCTTGCCAATTTTAAGCCAGGTGCATGGAGGGCAGCATTGCCGTGCGGCACCAGCGAATCGGCGGTGATACCAACACCAATCCTAATTGTTACCATGTTGAAGGTTATTGCCCATCCGTTGGTGACAGTTGGCCAATACCCCACCGCCAGCTTTGTGGGTCTGAAGTTCATCATGAACTACATCTATCGCGGTCGTCTGCTTTTTCCATTCGAGGTTTGAACATGGACCTGCATCGGCCATGGCAGCAGTGAGTGGTAGTACAAGGGTATTGTTAGTGTCGCCGTTTGTGAGAGGACAAAACAATTGCTGTGTAGCCATTGCAGGAGGTCGGTAAACTGTAGTTGCAGAGAGTCGACGTGCCGACATAGCCATGTTGGCTTCCAGAACCACATCGGCCGTTGCAGCAAGTTGTGTCAGTTCCAAGTTGGTGTGAGCTGCGAACACACAACAGGCTTGCTGCGGTAATCTTGAGAGAAACATGTGACATATAAACCGAGGATTATTGGCTGATTCACAGCCTAATATCTGTTGGATATGGCGAAGCAAATGAGATGGCTTGGAGTCATCCAAGTCGAGATGGTGTATCACTTGTTCAAAACGTCGCGATTCGCTGTCATAGAACCGGTATATGAGGGCAGCTTTGAGGTAGTCGTATTTATCACTCGGCGGTTGCCGGATCAAGTCACTTCCGTGCATCACAACCTGTGGTGGCAAACCCTGCAGAACGTGATCGAACATAATTTGTTGCGCTGTAATTCCACAGTTTCTGAAGGTTGCCTACCACTTGTGTAAACCACAACGCTGGAACACAGGCCAAAATGGCGGCAGCTTGATGGCAGTGGCAGCCAAAAGTGAAACCAGGTCACCCATGGCAGGATCGTGGTTTGTGATCATGATCCAAGAAATCACGTCGGGGTCACCACTTTGCCGTCGCCACTTGCAAATCGAGTGTATAACTTTATTAACACTCCAAATGTAATAAACAAAAACAACAGCGAGAGCGTCCTTCACGTAAAGCTTCACACCAAAAGTCTCGTCACCCACTCTCAAAGCTCCACACATTTTGGTCCCACTTCCGTTAAAGGGAAAACACACAGGTTACATTCAAAGAGCGAACGGATGCTATCCGATCTCGAGAGGGAAAGGACCGCCACCAACTGTATTAAGGCGGAGAGAAAAACCTGGTGCCACAACTCCAATCCAGGACTGAAACCTTATTCATCAGATTGGAAAGGCGATTTCCCCTTCTAGATCTCATCCAGCACATTTACTTCTACACATCGGACAAATACCAAATGCTAACAAGGGAGAATCAAGGTGCTTCACATTTTTGGTATTTTGTGAAACTGGCCGTTGGATTCATCCAGGAGCTGAGCTTCCATGTTGAAATAATTGTACATTTTGTGCTGAAAGCAACAAATTTGACACACTTACACCTTGTACCATAACGATCAATATTACATGTGGAGCTACTCCCAGAAAATGGAACATCATAGAACATAACATGGAACATGGAATGGAACATAATAGAACATTGTACTCCAACAAAAGCACATAACATAATTACGGTCAGTGACTTACCTGCACTCTTTTATTCTCCTCTTCATGGAGCAATAGTTCTGAAAATAAAAGTGAGATTTTAAGATCGTGTGATTGGTGGAAGACAACATATTGTAAGTGTACAAATCCCTTGTATAATAGTTTAATAAGCAGGTATCTGTGCATCACTCATTCTCCAATCATGCTCGACCATTTCATAATGAATGATTCAACACTGTTGGAGGTTTACCACGTCACTTTATCATCCTGTATATCATTAGAGAAGTGTCTGTTTGTTACTTGCACAATCCAAGATTTTTCAAGTATAATGGTCAGTCGATTTTGTTATTCTGTCTGTTTGTTTGTTTGTTTGTTTGTTTGTTTGTTTGTCTGTTTGTATATCAATCGCCTTCAGGTCACAATTCATGTAAGTAAGAGTGTGAGTGCGCACGTTGATGTGGAGTGTTCTTACCAGGACGACGAAGATGCAAACCACGATGAAGATAGCTGGTACCACGACAATGCTGACAATCAAAATCAATGGGGTTTCATTTAACCACTCCTGTTGTGGGGGAAACATGTAGCATCGAGTAAGATCAACGGTTCATGTTTACTGAAAAATAAACATGATAATGAAAGAACATTTTTGTCATCGGATTTCTGTCTGATGTTAACAACCTTAAAATGCCTGTTATTACACTCACAGGACGAGAGGGGATTACATTTGGGTCCGTTTGTGTGTTTGTTACTTTGAGAAAAAAAAATTTGCCAAGAAAGTTTGTGTCGCGTTTGTCTGTCTGTCTTTCTGTCACGATTTTTGGCCAAAACATTCAAGCAATTGTTCAGAATTTTTTTTGAAAGTGTAGGTGACCGGCCAAGGACAGCTCCATGGTGTGACAATTTTCTCCAAGGTCCACCTCGTTCATGTGTACCATCAGATTCCCGTGGATTCAGATGACACCCTGAAGAGAGCAGTCACCACCCTTTTCACTCTGTTCGAATTCCTTTGGATGATAATCGGCCGATGCAATGCCACCAAACCCTTTCAATGGTTTAGCGATCAGGAGCTCTGGGGATGACACTTCTGCGACGTGAACATCGATGATATTTTAATCACCAGTGCAACTGCAGAAAACCATCAGGAACACCTGTGTCTCATCTTCACTCATTTGCCGGACTTCGGCATCGTCATCAATCCCACAAAGTGCATTTAGCATTCTGGAGTAGAATTTCTTCGGCCACTGTGTTTACCGTTATACATCCATCTGCTCGTGGAGAAGGGGTACATTATTCGGGATTACCAGTTATCGTAATTTCAATGCAAACTGTGAGTTTTTGGACCTCATCAACATTTACTATCAATGTATTCCAAACGCAGCGACAACTCTGCAGCCGCTGAATGAGTTTGTCATAGCTCAGAGGCACCCAGAAGTGTTATGATAGTCGGAGGTAACCTTGTCAGCCTTCCACACCATCAAAGACACACTGGAAAACGCCTCACTCCTGATTCATCAGACGCCAGAGGCACCAACATGCCTGATGGTAGATGCACCTGTGGTAGCGGTGGGTGCGGCCTTTCACCAGTTCATTGACGCCGAATGGCGTCCATTGGCCTTCTTCTCTAAACCACTGAAACCAACAGAGCACAAGCACAGCGCCTTTGATCGGGAATTCCTCGTTGTGTACCTCAACATCAAGCACTTCCACCACATCTTCGAGGCCAGACAATTAATTATCTGTCCTGACTGACCACAAACCTTTAACTTTCCCAATATCCACCTATTCGGACTTGCACTCTCCTCGCACACTTCACCAACTTAGTTGTACCTCACAATTCCCCACCAACATTTGGCATATCAAATGAATTATGAACTGGGAGGCCGAAGTTCTTTCACGCATCGAGATATTGGCGTTGTCTACGACCAACACACAGGCTATCAATGCCAATGCCTTGCAGCAGCACAACGGGAGGACACAGAGCTCCACCGTCTTCAGTCTGCAACTCGTTGGCTTACATTTCATGAGGAGCCACTCCCAGGGACAAACACTACCCTCGTGTGTAATAAATACATGGACGGGACAGTCACGCCATTTCGTTCCTGCGGCATTCCACTCACTCACACACCCGGGTATTTGAGCAACCCAGCGACTCATCACCATGTGCTACAGCTGGCTGCCACGCATAGACGCCAACACCCGCTGTTGGGCCAAGCAATGCTCAATGTCAACGCTCCAAAATCCAATGTCATACTGTCACATCACCAGATAGCTTTTCATCACCAGATAGGCGTTTCGACAGGGTCCATGTGGATCTAATCCGTCCACTACTATCTTCAAATGGGCACTGCGATTTACAAACTTGTACCGACCGCTTCACCCATTGGCCAGAGGCTTCACCGATAGCTGACATCATCGCACCTACCATCGCCAGGGCCTTTGTCCACACCTCGATCACACGTTTTGGTGTGCAAGCAACCATCACCTCGGATCATGGTAGCCAGTTTGAATCGACTCGATTTCGTAAACTGTCTCCACTCTTGGGTACCGACGATCGACGAACCACTGCTTCCATCCAGGAGTGAATGGTGTGGTGGAGAGTTTCCACCGCCAACTCGTCTTTCCTGAAAGCACGTGACAACTCCACACACTTGAATGGATGTCGTACCTATCTATGATCCTGCTTGGTACACGAGTTGCTCTAAAAGACGAATTTTGATGCTCCACTGCAGACAGACGTCTCCGGTGCCCTGCTTGGTGTCCCAGGATGTATTATAAGTGACACCATGCCCGACCTCACCAACTATCTTCGTTCGGCCATGCAGGGCCTCCGGGCGATACTGGATACCTCCGGGTACACGTCCATCACGCCGGTTATTGGTCCAGGACTTTTCGACATGCACCCACGTATCCGTATGGCATGACGCTGTGCAGTAACTCCTACAGCACCCTCGTGATAGACCTTCTACAACTCTCTGATTCGACATTCATACTCGATATGAACGGAAGTCGTGATGGAGTCTCCATAGATCGCTTGAAACCAGCTTTTCTTGACGGAGAACCAGAGGCGACCCTCTCACCAAGCAATAGGTCGACACCGCCGACAAGTGGTCGATCGAGTAAAAATGCCGCTCATGGCGAGATGTTAAATTGCCATCTCCTCGTAACTCATGAACTGCATTAAACACAAAGCCTCATGAAATAACGTGATTACAAATCAAACCAAGTAGAGCGCATTTCCAACCACACAGTTACACCTTTGTAAAACACCTTTCAAAATCGTCATAGTGGCAACGAAGCATTCAGTTGTTGTTGTTGTGATTGTATGGTTCATATTTTCCTCATCTTCAGTGAAGCATAAACACAGAGATGAGATGAATTGGAGCACTCAGGGGGTGTGGGGAGGGTGGTCCACCCCAGGTAAAGGGCAGGGCGGGGAGGGAGGTCCGCCCCAGGTAACGCGCGGGGCCAGAGAAGGGTGTTCCGTCCAGGTAACGGGCCGGGTGGGGAGGGTGTTCCGTCCCAGGTAACGGCGGGGTGGGAGGGTTGTCCGTCCAGGTAACGGGCGGGGTGGGGAGGGTGTTCGTCTCAGGTAACGGGCGGGCGGGGAGGGTGGTCCGCCCCAGGTAACGGGCGGGGCGGGAGGGTGGTCCGCCCCAGGTAAAGGGGGGCGGAGGGGTGGTCCGCCCCAGGTAACGGGCGGGGCGGGGAGGGTGGTCCGCCCAGGTAACGGGCGGGCGGGGAGGGTGGTCCGCCCAGGTAACGGCGGGGCGGGGAGGGTGGTCGCCCCAGGTAACGGGCGGGCGGGGAGGTGGTGATCGAGGCGGGGCGGGGAGGTGGTCCGCCCGGTAACGGGCCGGGAGTGGCGGGGAATGGCGGGGAGTGGCAGGAAGTGGTGTCATTGGGAGAGTTGAAATACCTGCACAATGATATGACTATGGTTTTAAGTTTCTAAATGACATTATAATATCATTATTTACCTCATAATAAAGACAGTAACTCAGTAATAAAGTTAATTTAGTTGAAACACAAAAATAATCTCGAGTCCAAGTTTCCGAACGAGAAGGACACGTGGAAGATAAGACCAAACAACAACACAAAACCACCAGTTCTTCGTCCCCGCTCGCTTCCTTGTTTGTACCCACCTCCTTTTTAAATATTTGTTATTTTGTTAAAAATCCCTGAAAAAACAAAAATCCCATCGTGTCAGAAGGAAGTTTTGCAGTGAAGCAGAAACACCGCTTAAAAAGTGGCCCCAAGGGGGACTGACGGTTACTTCCACAACAGATGGGGAGACCTTACTGTCCTGATACAAATAAACAACAACAAAAAAGCAAACAAAAAATTAAGAAAAAGTAAACAAAAACAAACGAATTTTCGAATGAAACTCGGAGCGTTGAAATGTTCTTCTTCACCTGTGACGGAGGAAGCACGTGACGAACATTGAGGCGGTTTGTACTAATTAAAATCTATTTTCTTATTTCCAGTTTCCTTACTTCAGGTAGAGGACTGTGATCCGTTTGAAATTTTACTTACACACATGATGTGTTTTCTGTGGGGGGACAATGAGGGACGAACACAGGAATGAAACACGAACACAGGAATGAGACACGAACAGAGAGATAATGAGCACGAACACAGGAATGAGGGACGAACACAGGATGAAACACGAACACAGGAATGAGACACGAACACTGGAATGAGACACGAACACAGGAATAACACGAAACAGGAATGAAACACGAACACAGGAATGAGACACGAACACAGGAATGAGACCGAAACCAGGAAGAGACACGAACACAGGAATGAGACAGAACAGCGAGGAATGAGACACGAACACAGGAATGAGACAAGAACACAGGAATGAGGGACGACACAGGAATGAAACACAGAACACAGGAATGAGACACGAACACAGGAATGAGGGACGAACACACAGGAATGAGAACACGAACACAGGAATGAAACACGAACACAGAATGAGACAGAACACAGGAATGAGGACGAACACTGAAATGAGAGCACGAACACAGGAATGAGACACGAACACAGAATGAAAACAGCGAACACAGGAATGAAGACACGAACGACACAGGAATGACACACGAACACAGGAATGAGACACAAGGAAGCACACGGAATGAGACACGAACACAGGAATGAAACACGAACACGGAATGAGACAACGAAGCACTGGAATGAGACACGAACACAGGAATGAAACACGAACACAGGAATGAAACACGAAACACAGGAATGAGACACCGAACAGCAGGAAATGAGACACGAACACAGGAATGAGACACGAACACACAGGAATGAGAACAACGAACACTGGAATGAACGACACAACACAGGAATGAGAACGAACACAGGAAGAGAGACACGAACACAGGAATGAGACAACAGAACACAAGGAATGAGAACGAACACAGAATGAGACAGAACAAGGAAGAGCACGAACACAGGAATGAGACACGAACACAGGAATGAGGGACAGAACACAGGAATGATAAACAACACGGGAATGAAACACTGAACACGGGAATGAAAACGAACAGGGAATGATAAACGAACACAGGAATGAAAACTAACACGAGGAATGAGACAGGAACACAGGAATGAAGGACGAACACAGAATGAGACACGAACACAGTAATGAGACACGAACACAGGAATGAGACGAACACAGAATGAAACACGAACACAGGAATGAGACGAACACAGGAATGAGGGACGAACATGGAATGAGACACGAACACAGGAATGAAACAACACGGGAAATGAGAAACGAACACAGGAATGAAAACAACACGGGAATGAGACAGGAAGCACAGATGAAGGACGAACACAGGAATGAGACACGAACACAGAATGAGACACGAACACAGGAATGAGGACGAACACAGGAATGAAACAGCGAACACAGGAATGAGACGAACAGCAGGAATGAGGGACGACCACGGAATGAGACACGAACACAGGAATGAGACAGGAACACAGGAATGAAGAGAACACAGGAATGAAACAACGAACACAGGAATGAGACAAGAACACAGGAATGAGACGAACACTGAATGAGAACCGAACACAGGAATGAGACACGAACACAGGAATGAAACACGAACACAGGAATGAGACACGAACACAGGAATGAGACACGAACACAGGAATGAGACACGAACACAGGAATGAGACACGAACCAGGAATGGAGGGACGAACACGGAAATGAGACACGAACACAGGAATGACACACGAAACACAGGAATGAGACAAGAACACAGGAATGAGACACGAACACAGGAATGAAACACGAACACAGGAATGAGACACGAACACGAATGAGACACGAACACAGGATGAAACACGAACACAGGAATGAAACACGAACACAGGAATGAGACACGAACACAGGAATGAGACAACGAAAACACAGGAATGAGACACGAACACAGGAATGAGACAACGACACAAGGAATGAGACACGAACACAGGAATGAGACACGACACAGGAATGAACGACGAACACAGGATGAGACACGAAACACAGGAATGAGACACGAACACTAGGAATGAGACACGAACACAGGAATGAGACAGCGAACACAGGAAATGAGACACGAACACAGGAATGAGAACACGAACACAGGAATGAACACGACACCAGGAATGAGACAAGAACACAGGAATGAGACACGAACACAGGAATGAAACACGAACACAGGAATGAGAACACGAACACTGAATGAGACACGAACACAGGAATGAAACACGAACACAGGAATGAAAGCACGAACACAGGAATGAGACAACGAACACAGGAATGAGACAACGAACACAGGAATGAGACACAAACAAGATGAGAAACGACACAGGAATGAGACAAAGAAACAGGAATGAGACACGAACACAGGAATGAGACCAACGAAAACAAGGAATGAGACACGAACACAGGAATGAGACACGAACACAGGAATGAGACAACGAACACAGGAATGAGACACGAAACACAGGAATGAGACACGAACACAGGAATGAGACAAGAACACAAGGAATGAGACACGAACACAGGAATGAAACACGAACACAGGAATGAGACACGACACTGGAATGAGACACGAACACAGGAATGAAACAGCGAAGCAGGATGAAACAACGAACACAGGAATGAAGACACGAACACAGGAATGAGACACGAACACAGGAATAGAACACGAACACAGGAATGAGACAAACACAGGAATGAGAAACGAACACAGGAATGAGACAAGAACACAGGAATGAGAACACGAACACAGGAATGAGAACACACGAACACAGGAATGATAAACTAACCCACAGGAATGAGGGACGAACACAGGAATGATAAACTAACACGGGAATGATAACTACACGGGAATGATAAACTAACACGGGAAGATAAACTAACACGGAATGATAAACTAACACAGGAATGATAAACTAACACGGGAATGATAAATTAACACGGGAATGATAAACTAACACGGAATGATAAACGAACACAGGAATGATAAACTAACACGGGAATGAGACAGGAACACAGGAATGAAGGACGAACACAGGAATGAGACACACGAACACAGGAATGAGACACGAACACAGGAATGAGACACGAACACAAGGAATGAAACACGAACACAGGAATGAGACAGAACACAGGAATGAGACAGAACACAGGAATGAGACACGAACACAGGAATGAGGGACGAACACAGGAATGAAACTAACACGGGAATGATAAACTAACACGGGAATGATAACTAACACGGGAATGATAACGAACACAGGAATGATAAACTAAACACGGGAATGATAAACGAACACAGGAATGATAAACTAACACGGGAATGAGACAGGAACACAGGAATGAAGGACAGAACACAGGAAGAGACACGACACAGGAATGAGACACGAACACAGGAATGAGACAAGAACACAGGAATGATAAACTAACACGGGAATGATAAACGAACACAGAATGATAAACTAACGGGATGAGCAGGAACACAGGAATGAAGGACGAACACAGGAATGAGACAACGAACACAGGAATGAAACACGAACACAGGAATGAGAAGCAAGAACACTAGGAATGAGACACGAACACAGGAATGAGGACACGAACACAGGAATGAGGGACGAACACAGGAATGAGGGACGAACACGGGAATGATAAACTACACGGGAATGATAAACTAACACGGGAATGATAAACGAGACAAGGAATGATAAACTAACAGCGGGAATGAGAAACGAACACAGGAATGATAACTAACACGGGAATGATAAACTAACACGGGAATGAGAAACGAACACAGGAATGAGACACGAACACAGGAATGAGGGACGAACACAGAATGAAAACTAACACGGAATGATAACTAACACGGGAATGATAAACTACAGGGAATGATAACGAACACAGGAATGATAAACTAACACGGGAATGATAAACGAACACAGGAATGATAAAACTAACACACGGGAATGAGACAGAAACACAGGAATGAAGGACGAACACAGGAATGAGACACGAACACAGGAATGAGACACGAACACAGGAATGAGACAAGAACACAGGAATGATAAACTACACGGGAATGATAAACGAACAAGGAATGATAAACACACGGGAATGAGACAGAACACAGGAATGAAGGACGAACACAGGAATGAGACACGAACACAGGAATGAAACACGAACACAGGAATGAGACAAGAACACAGGAATGAGACACGAACACAGGAATGAGACACGAACACAGGAATGAGGGACGAACACAGGAATGAGGACGAACACGGAATGAACTAACACGGAATGATAAACTAACACGGAATGATAAACGAACACAGGAATGATAAACTAACACGGGAATGAGAAACGAACACAGGAATGATAACTAACACGGGAATGAGAAACGACACAGGAATGAGACACGAACACAGGAATGAGACACGAACACAGGAATGAGCGGACGAACACAGGAATGAACACGAACACAGGAATGAGACACGAACACAGGAATGGACGAACACAGAATGAACACGACACAGGAATGAGGGAGCGAACACAGGAATGAGACACGAACACAGGAATGAGACACGAACACAGGAATGAGACACGAACACAGGAATGAGACACGAACACAGATGAGGGACAGAACACAGGAATGAGGACGAACACAGGAATGAGACACGAACACAGGAATGAGGGAGCGAACACAGGAATGAGACACGAACACAGGAATGGACGAACACAGGATAGAGACACACGACAAGAATGAGAACACGAACACAGGAATGAGGGACGAACACAGGAATGAGACACGAACACAGGAATGAAACACGAACACAGGAATGAGACAGAACAGCAGGAATGAGGGACGGACACAGGAATGAGACACGAACACAGGAATGAGGGACGAACACAGGAATGAGACACGAACACAGGAATGAAACACACGAACACAGGAATGAAACCGAACACAGGAATGAGACACGAACACAGGAATGAGGGACGAACACAGGAATGAGACACGAACACAGGAATGAGAAACGAACACTGGAATGAAACACGAACACAGGAATGAGACACGAACACAGGAATGAGGACGAACACAGGATGAGACACGAACACAGGAATGAGACACGAAACACTGAATGAAACACGAACACAGGATGAGACACGAACACAGAATGAGGGAACGAACACAGGAATGAGGGACGAACACAGGAATGAGACACGAACACAGGAATGAGGGACGAACAACAGAATGAGACACGAACACAGGAATGAGAAAGACACTGGAATGAAACACGAACACAGGAATGAGACACGAACACAGGAATGAGGGACGAACACAGGAATGAGACACGAACACAGAATGAGACACGAACACAGGAATGAGGGACGAACACAGGAATGAGACACGAACACTGGAATGAAACACGAACACAGGAATGAGACGACGAACACAGGGAATGAGGGACGAACACAGGAATGAACACGAACACAGGAATGAGACACGAACACAGGAATGAGGGACGAACACAGGAATGAGACACGAACACAGGAATGAAACGAACACAGGAATGAGACAAGAACACAGGAATGAGACACGAACACGGAATGAGACACGAACACAGGAATGAGACACGAACACTGGAATGAGACCACGACAGCAGAATGAGACACAACACAGATGAGACACGAACACAGAATGAGACACGAACACAGTAATGAGACACGAACAGCAGTAATGAGACACGAACACAGTAATGAGAA
>CM068962.1:57320627-57361612 GCA_035128595.1 Eptatretus atami
ACAAGGAATGAACACGAACACAGGAATGAGGGACGACACAGGAATGAGGGACGAACACAGGAATGAGACACGAACACAGGATGAAACACGAACACAGGAATGAGACAAGAACACAGGAATGAGGGACGAACACAGGAATGAAACACGAACACAGGAATGAGACACGAACACAGGAATGAAACACGAACACAGGAATGAGGGCACGAACACAGGAATGAGACACGAACACAGGAATGAGACAGAACACAGGATGAGAACACGAACACAGGAATGAGGGACGAACACAGGAATGAACACGAACACAGGAATGAGACACGAACACAGGAATGAAACACGAACACGGAATGAGACACGAACACAGGAATGAGGGACGAACACAGGAATGAGACACGAACACAGGAATGAGACACGAACACAGGAATGAGGACGAACACAGGAATGAAACACGAACACAGGAATGAGGGACGAACACAGGAATGAGCAACGAACACCAGGAATGAGACACGAACACAGGAATGAGGGACGCAAACAGGAATGAGACACGAACACAGGAATGAGGGACGAACACAGAAATGAGACACGACACAGGATGAGACACGAACACAGGAATGGACAACACGAAGAGACACGAACAGGAATGAAACACGAACACAGGAATGAGACAGAACACAGGAATGAGGACGGACACAGGAATGAGACACGAACACAGGAATGAGGGACGAACACAGGAATGAGAACACGAACACAGGAATGAAACACGAACACAGGAATGAAACACGAACACAGGAATGAGACACGAACACAGGAATGAGGACGAACACAGGAATGAGACACGAACACAGGAATGAGAAACGAACACTGGAATGAAAACGAACACAGGAATGAGACACGAACACAAGGAATGAGGACGAACACAGGAATGAGACACGAACACAGGAATGAGACACGAACACTGGATGAAACACGAACACAGGAATGAGACGAACACAGAATGAGGACGAACACAGGAATGAGACACGAACACAGGAATGAAACACGAACACAGGAATGAGACACGAACACAGGAATGAGACACGAACACAGGAATGAGAACACGAACACAGGAATGAGACACGAAACCAGGAATGAGGACGAACACTGGAATGAAACACGAACACAGGAATGAGACACGACACAGGAATGAGACACGAACACAGGAATGAGGGACGAACACAGGAATGAAACACGAACACAGGAATGAGACACGAACACTGGAATGAGACACGAACACAGGAATGAAACACGAAACAGGAATGAAAACACGAACACAGGAATGAGACACGAACACAGGAATGAGACACGAACACAGGAATGAGCACGAACCAGGAATGAGACACGAACAAGAATGAGACACGAACACAGGAATGAGACAAGAACACAGGAATGAGGACGAACACAGGAATGAAACACGAACACAGGAATGAGACACGAACACAGGAATGAGGACGAACACAGGAATGAGACACGAACACAGGAATGAAACACGAACACAGGAATGAGACAAGAAACAGGAATGAGGGACGAACACTGGAAATGAAGACACGAACACAGGAATGAGACACGAACACAGGAATGAAACACGAACACAGGAATGAGACACGAACAAGGAATGACACACGAACACAGGAATGAGACAAGAAAACGGATGAGACACGAACACAGGAATGAAACACGAACACAGGAATGAGAACACGAACACTGGAATGAGACACGAACACAGGAATGAAACACGAACACAGGAATGAACACGACACAGGAATGAGGACACGAACACAGGAATGAGACCGAACACGGAATGAGACACGAACACAGGAATGAGACACAACACTGGAATGAGACACAAAACAGGAATGAGAACGAACACAGGAATGAGACAGAACACAGGAATGAGACACAAACACAGGAATGAGAAACGAACACAGGAATGAGAAAAGAACACAGGAATGAGAAACACGACACACAGGAATGAGACACGAACACAGGAATGAGACGAACACAGGATGATAAACACACGGGAATGATAACTAACACGGGAATGATAAACAACACGGGAATGATAAACGAACACAGGAATGATAACAACACGGAATGAGACAGGAACACAGAATGAAGGACGAACACAGGAATGAGACAACGAACACAGAATGAGACACGAACACAGGAATGAGGGGCAGAAACAGGAATGAAACACGAACACAGGAATGAGGACGAACACAGGAATGAGGGACGAACACTGGAATGAGACACGAACACAGGAAATGACAACTAACACGGGAATGAGACGAACACAGGAATGATAAATAACAACGGGAATGAGACAGGAACACAGGAATGAAGACGAACACAGGAATGAGACACGAAAAGTAAGACACACGAACACAGGAATGAGGACGAACACAGGAATGAAACACGAACACAGGAATGAGGACAGAACACAGGAATGAGACGAACACTGGAATGAGACACGAACACAGGAATGAGCGACAGGAACACAGGAATGAAGGACGAACACAGGAATGAGAACCACGAACACAGGAATGAGACAAGAACACAGGAATGAGAGACGAACACTGGAATGAGCACGAACACAGGAATGAGACACGAAAACAGGAATGAAACTACGAACACAGGAATGAGACACGAACACAGGAATGAGACACGAACACAGGAATGAGACACACGAACACAGGAATGAGACACAACACAGGATGAGGGACGAACACAGGAATGAGACACGAACACAGGAATGACACGAAAACAGGAATGGAAGACAGAACACAGGAATGAGACACGAACACAGGAATGAAACAAACACGAACACCAGGAATGAGACACGAACACGGAATGAGACACGAACACAGGAATGAAACACGAACACAGGAATGAACACGAACACAGGAATGAGACACGAACAACAGGAAATGAGACACGAACACAGGAATGAGACACGAACACAGGAATGAGACACGAACACAGGAATGAGCACGAACACAGGATGAGACACGAAACACAGGAATGAAACCACGAACACAGGAATGAGAACACGAACACGGAATGAGACACGAACACAGGAATGAGACACGAACACAGGAATGAGACAACGAATCACAGGAATGAACACGAACACAGGAATGAGACCGAACACAGGAATGGACACACAGACACAGGAATGAGACAAGAACAAGGATGAAGCACGAAACACAGGAATGAAACACGAACACAGGATGAGACACGAACACTGGAATGAGACACGACACAGGAAATGAAACAGACACAGGAATGAACACGAACAAGGATGAGACACGAACACAGGAATGAGACAACGGAACACAGGAATGAGACACAAACACAGGAATGAGAAACGAACACAGGAATGAGACAAGAACACAGGAATGAGACACGAACACAGAATGAGACACGAACACAGGATGAGAACGAACAAAGGAATGAGACCGAACACAGGAATGAGACACGAACACAGGAATGAGACACGAACACAGGAATGAGACACGAACACAGGAATGAGACAAGAACACAGGAATGAGACACGAACACAGGAATGAAAAGACACGAACACAGGAATGAGACACGAACACGAATGAGACACGAACACAGGAATGAGACGAACACAGGAATGAAACACGGAACACAGAATGAGCACGAACACAGGAATGAGACACGAACACAGGAATGAGACACGAACACAGAATGAGAACACAATGACACAAGGAATGAGAACGAACACAGGAATTAGGACAAGAACACAGGAATGAGACACGAAACACAGGAATGAAGAACACGAAAAACAGGAATGATAAACAGACACAGGATGAGGGACGAACACAGGAATGAATAAACTAACACGGGAATGATAAACTAACAGGGAATGATAAACAACACAGGGAATGATAAACAACACGGGATGATAAACGAACACAGGAATGATAAACTAACACGGGAAATGAATAAACGAACACAGAATGAAAATAACAGGGAATGATAACGAACAACAGGAATGATAACTACACGGGAATGAGACAGGAACACAGGAATGAAGGACGAACACAGGATATGAGACACCAACCCCTCACTGCTTCGTGTTCGAGTTTAATTTCCCAGCATGCCACGCGCTCATTCTTTTCCCACCCCCTCTCTTTGAGACATCGTTGTCTGCAGTCATTGGTTTAACGGGGTTTCCCTGCAGGGGTTTTGAGAACTTTTCCCGTTTTGGTTTAAAATGGAATTCACTCGGAATGTGAAAGTCCCAGACGTTTTTTCTTCCACGTTAAATGTCCACCTGGGTTCAATGTCCACCTGGGTTCAATGTCCACTGGGTTTAATGCCACCTGGGTTCAATGTCACCTGGGTTCAATGCCCACTGGGTTCAATGCCACCTGGGTTTCAATGTCCACCTGGGTTCAATGCCACCGGGTTCAATGTCCACCTGGGTTCAATGTCCACCGGGGGTTCAATGTCCACCTGGGGTTCAATGCCACGTGGGGTTCAATGTCACACCTGGGTTCAATGTCCACCGGGTTCAATGTCCACCGGGGTTAAATGTCACTGGGTTAGTGTCCACCTGGTTCAATGTCCACCTGGGTTCAATGCCCACCGGGGTTCAATGTCCCACTGGGTTCAATGTCCACGGGTTAATGTCCACGCTGGGTTCAATGTCCACTGGGTCAATGTCCACCTGGGTTCAATGCCAACCTGGGTTCAATGTCCACCGGGTTCAATGTCACGGGGTTCAATGTCCACCGGGTTAAATGTCCACCTGGGTTAAGTGTCACTGGGTTCAATGCTCCCCTGGTTCATGCCCACTGGGTTTCAACATTTTACTGGGTTCAATGTCCTGGGGTTCATGTCCACGGCGGGTTAAATGTCCACCTGGGTTAAATGTCCACCTGGGTTCAATGTCCACCTGGGTTCAATGACCGTTGTTTCGTTACTGCAGAATTCACATTAATTCGGGACTTCCAGACCTCCTCAGAGTGAAGTAACTTTCCTTTGAACTGTCCAGCTTGGGTTTCACTCCCGACAAGACTATAAACTATAGATTGGAGCTTCTCAGACAGGGCGTTGCGTCACAAAAGTGCACGACCCCTAAAATAGACGTTAAGCCAGCTGTCCCATCAACTAGAATTAATTATTGTATATAAAAGATGTACCACACGGTGTCCTTCTCAAGGAGAAAGACCAACTTACAATTGCACTTTTCCAATCCGGTCTTCAGCAACATCGTAATTCACAACATATTAGAGGTTTCACATTGAGTTCTCTTCTTTACAATACTTAATACTTTCAACGTTTACCTTGAAACGATTGTTGTTTGTCCCGTTCCTCTCGGGATGAAACGTCAGATCAGAAGACGAATTGAGTGTGTCCGTGTCCGCATCAAGAGGACGAACATCCTTTTCCTGAAGGTATTCAGCACTTTTTCGCTGATGCCACCCATCAGCTGTGTTTCTCATCTTTACGAGCGAATCCAGGAGTCCCTCATCCCGGAGTCCATTTTTCGATTGTGCGACGTGCTTCGAATGAGATATAGCATTCCAAAGCGTTCCCTGCAAGTCCCCGTCCTTCCCGGTTGGTCGAGGAATGGGTGCTGAGCTGGCACGGAGGATGAGGATGAGCATTACGCTCCAATAAAACAAGGATTTGAGTCGAAGCATCATTTACACAAAACTCCGTGATGCTCGGAGCATGAACCTTGTAAAGAAAACTTGGAAAGAGCGAAGAAAAGACAGAACAAGAAAATTCCACACTGGAGCTTGCTCGCTGTCTGCAAACTGCTTGCACTCCGGTTGAGGCAATTCCGTTGCAAAGACAATGGACAAACGTTACCATGGTGAAAGCACAACATGACACATTTTCCTGACCACAGTCAATTTCGTTTGACTTCTGTATTAATCTTTTTTATTTTTGTTTTGAAATCATCTTACTGGACACAAATGTTCACAATGACATTTTTTATTTATTGATACTTGTGTGCTGTGTTTTGCTTTATTTTTTCATGTTGCCTTGACAACGTGAGTGTTGCATGCACTTGCTTGTTAATGACGGAGCAAAATGACGTCAGAACTCAGATGTGCATTGTGACGTCAGAACTCAGAATATATGCCCTGTCTTCGTGAATTTCACCTTGTTCTTTATTTAGTTCTTCAACCACAACTAACACAACCACGTGCATCATGTTCGTGATCACAAATCTTTATTTCCAAGAGAAGCGGGAAAGCTATAAATCCGTGAAACTCTTTTTACCTCCGCCACTGATGGTGGATGGAGGATTTGTTTTTACCCCTGTCTATCTGTCTCTCTGTTTGTCTGTCTGTGAGCATGATTGCTGTGAGTAGGATATTTCAAAAAGTTGTGGATGGATTATGCCAAATCATTTTTTTTAGCCTTTTTCAATAAAACTTGGCCTTGTTTTTAGATCCTCGTGGAGGATCGCTCAGTCTTACTCACGTTGTTGTTCTTGTGGACTTTTTTGTTTCACAGCCTACAGTTTTCATCGAAACTTCCTGAAACTTGGCGTATATATGTAAAAATACCCTGCGCAGACAGTAACCATCTCCGATTTTGAAAATTCCTCCAAGAAAAAAAAGTTATGACGTCAAAATATCTCCGCTAATGGAAATCGTCTAAAAAAAATTCTCCGAAACTAGGCAAGCTTTTTGAATTCTGTTTGCAGGAATCGAACAGGGCATTAGCAGAGATGAATTACCGCGCATACGATACAACACTGTGACGTCATATCAATTTTTATGACGTCATACGTATTTTTTGACATTTTTTGTCTCACAACCCAGAGTTTTCATCGGATCTTCGTGAAACTTTCCATGTATATGCAGAAAGCCCATGCGCAGGCAGTAACCATCTCCGATTTTGGAAATTCTTCCTAGAAAAAAAGTTGACATCATAATATCGCAGCTAATGGAAATCGCCGATACCATTATCTCCGAAACTAGGTAAGCTTTTTGAATTCTGTTTGCGGAATCGAAAGGGCATTAGCAGAGATGAATTACCGCGCATTGATACAACACTATGACGTCATATCAATTTTTATGACGTCATTCGTATTTTTGACATTTTGTTTCACAACCCAGAGTTTTCATCGGATCATTCGTGAAACTTGCCATGTATATGCAGAAAGCCACTCGCAGGTAGTAACCATCTCCGATTTTGGAAATTCTTCATAGAAAAAAAGTTTACGTCATAATATCTTCATACACTGAGAGAATATGGTCAACAGGATTCTCATAAAGTTGAGAACATTTTTAAGTTTCGGCCTTTTTCAAAACGATTTGGTCGATTTTAATCATCGATTTGGCCAACAGACAAAAATAAACCAAAAACTGGCAATCCTGGACAAAACTTGGTGGATGAGTTGGTGGGTGACAAGAAGAAGCCGATTCGATTTTTGTTCAGGTCCAGATCCAGATACAGCCTTTTAGAGGATACAAACGTAAAGTGTTCAGCCTGGTGGAGGAATTCGCTCTCCCGAGTGCTGTTCTAGTTCCTGCCTGCAATTAACGTTTGTTCATGTGGCTAACACTGACTTCAACATCTGATTTCAAAGCCATAAACTGTCTTACCATCGCCAGTGGGTCACAATAGAATTGGGGAACAGAAAAAGCATTTGGGGCACGTGCCCCATTGGTCAGGGCCCCATTCCCTATGAGAGCATCAAAGGGAGGCAACTTTAAGTTGAAGCCGGCCATCCCAACTTCGTCGAATGTTCCCATGCACATCCAGAGTACAACAACCAAGTTTGAACACATTTCGTCCCACAAACAAGCAAACACATGGATGTTTCAACACATTACCCCCACATCTATGATGACTGTAGTTTTCATTTTACGACAACACATTTAATAGAACGTTCCCATGCACATCCAGAGTACTACCACTGTTGTGGGGTGGAAACAACCCCACTTCAATAAAGACTTTGATTCACTCAAACAAAGTGATACCTGAAACATAAACAATCCTAATAAGGTAGCAAACGGTACATTGATGCTGATTCTTTAGTATTCACATTGAATTTCATCACAACCACAACTTTTCAATTTATTTCATCCAGCGGTTTAGGAGCATCTGACATACAGATCATGTGTGTAGATTGGTAGTTTTCGTCGTAGTTTTCGATAATATAAAGTTTTCATGCACAGATATTTCTATCTATAATTCCAGCAATCTCTGTGTGTCTGTCTGTCTGTCTGCGACCGCTGTTTCTCGACAACCACTGGTCCGATCTAATTGAAACTTGCCAGGTATATTGCTGGGGCCCTGTGGATGTGCCTTTTCAAGGTTTGATATTAATCGGACAAGTGGTTCCCAAGTTATGGCCATTTATTTACCAAACCAATGACAGGACATGGTGCTATGACGTCACAATTGACATCACAATTCTTTTTTTTTTTTTGCACGTACGGGCACGTACTAGTTATTATGATATATGGAAACCGCTGTGACTTGTAATACACTCTCCCACCGCGAGTGGCGCTCTGCCATGCATCATTCCATTGGGGGTCCTCCCACCACCTCGACGTTGTAAATTTTTTTTAAAAAGACACAAACAAACAAACAGATCCAAATACAATGCCCTCTCCTCCGGCAAGAGTCATAATAGTCATGAAAATTATTTTAACAAAAGTATTAATTTGGCCTCTCCATTTTCTCATCACAAAGCTTTGTTGAAAATTTGATAACTAAAGTTTTTAAAAAGTTACGGCCTGGACAGACACACAGACACAAGTGATTGCAAAATCCCGTGTTCCCCTGAGCGGGACAGGCCTGATAGGGATTTCCTCCTCATCCTGAGTCGTGATTTTTCTTCGAAATTGGTAAAATAAATATAAAAAAAAAGTTCAAAGGGATGAAGAACATCATTATAAAATATGTCAGGGAAAAAAAAATTTTCAGATAAGAAGGTATGTTGGAGAAAATTACCGAAATACTTAAATTCCTCTTTTATACCTTGAAAACCGAGTGTTTCGTCAAAGCAAATTAAAGCGGTGCAACAGAAACAAGTCTCGCCGGTGGTGTATTGAGCGCCCCAGTAATATTTATTTATTTCGTGCCATTTCAGCCAAAACACAGAGGACGTAGCAAAATATAATTTATTTAAAAATCTAAGTAGCGGACAGAAATAAACGGTTCGACTTTAATTTACGGACTCGGATAAAACCGGAAACATAAACGTGCAAAATATAATTTGTGGATGGTGTATATACGCGAATCATTAGCTCGACCGGTCCATCCTCCCATTGACCTCAAGAGGGACTGCGAATTTTCCTTTTGAAACGTGTCGGTCAATGACGGAAATAAATTAATTACAAAATCCTAAAAGCAGTGAGATGTTTAAAAAAAAAACTCATGAATACTTAAATCGTGGTTCGGTTCATTGTTTAACAATAATAGTGAAACGTCACAAGTGAAAGTCCAAAGCGAGTGTCAAGACAGATTGTCCGAAATACTGTTCGTGACGGATTTGCGAATCAAAACAAACATTTCACTTCCGTTATTATCCCCCTCCCACCGTCTGCGATTAAAAACAAAGTCGGAGCGTCTCGTTTGGCTTGTCCGTTCATTCAGCGATGGCTTTCCTGCGTTTTGACGGGAAGGTGGTACTCGTGACGGGTGCAGGTGGAGGTGGGTTACTCGTGGAAATCCGCTTCTGATTGTGACGTCACATTCGGATCGTTTAACCCCCTTTAACCCTTTAACCCCAGGAAATCCTGGTGAACAAAGGGCATAGGTCGAACAATATATTTATAAATATGGTGTGGAAGGCTCTTTGGAGCCGGTCCCTCACTCTAAGCTTCATGATGTCTCGGGTAGGTTCCCAAACCAATAAGCTTGCTGTCGCTTGCCAAGCCAGCCGTTCGCTTATCAACTGTTTCAGTGGAGTGCTTGCTTGAGTGCTTAAGCCACTTGAGCGCTCGACGAGCTTATTACCTCTGCCTGCGAAGGTGGACGAAGATGATGTTTTCACCACTGTGTGTCTGTGTGTTTGTCTGTCTGTGAACAGGATATCTCAAAAAGTTGTGGACGATGTGCGACAAAACTCGGTGGATGAGTTGGTGAGGCGACAAGAACAAGGCGATCCAATTTTTGGTTCAGGTTGGGATTCAGATTTGACCATTCAGTGGGATACAAAATGTAAACTGTTCAACCTGTTGGAGGTGTGCGCTCTACCTAGTGAGCGCCTTTCTAGTTGGTGATGGAACCCACCCCTGATGAGGTTCTCATCAGATTCCTATCAGAGCATCTCACTTGCTGTAGATGTTCCAAAGTTTTTTTCTCTCTCTGCCTCTCTCCCTCTCTCCCTTTCTGTCTCTCTCTCTCTCTCTCTCTCTCTCTCTCTCTCTCTCTCTCTCTCTCTCTCTCTCTCTCTCTCTCTCTCTCTCTCTCTCTCTCTCTCCCCCTCTCTGCATTCTTCCATTGTAATAATAAATTAAAAGGCATACAGTGATGTCAGCTCGCAAGTTGTGACATTGCGTCAAACTGTTGTTGGAACATGTTTGCCATTTGCCCTGGTTCCATGACACTCGCTCTTAGCTGTCCGGCCACGGGTTCAAATCCCGACCCAGCAATAAACTGTCATGCTGGAGTCTCACAGGCAGGGTGATTTATCAATCTGTGTGCCGTCCTCGGATGTACGTTGAACTGGGAATCCTGTCTGTCAGCCTTAGTTGGTGGACGTTTAAGATCCCACGGTGGACCTCGCAAATTGTAGGTGAGCTATCGCCGGCACCATGACCAAATTTCAAATTCCTGCCCTAACTACTGCTGGGAAGGCAATGGCAAACCGCCCAGTATAATTCTTGACAATAAACTGCTTCCACAACACCGACGCTGCGCAACAGACTATGGTGAATCGGAATCACAATGTTTACATGTCCACATCGATGTCAGTGTGGTCTGTTTACTCCAAATGTTTGCACTGCACTTTGTGTGAATTAATAATTAAGAGAAACTTAATTGTCCATATGTCCATATGTTTTTTTTTTGTTTTTTTTCTTTCATGAGATCTCATCAAATTGTCATGAGAAATGTGTTAGAGATATTTGTAAGGCTGTTTTTTTTGTTGTTAAATCCTTAATATACTGTGGTTTAATTTTTATGGAACTTTCATTGGTTCTCAGATTATCATGAATGAGAAAATGCATCGTTGATTTATTATTTTTGTCAGCATAAAGCATTTTTAAACACTTATTCCTTATGCATATGCCTGGTGTTGGCTAGGGTGGTGGGCTTGGGATCCGAGGATCCTGAGTTCCAAACCCACTCGGCTGTTGAATTAATACCAGGTGGGGATGACTCTGCTCTGTCATCCTTCCGAGGTTGGCAAAATGAGTGCCAGCTTGCTGGTATCCTGTGTCGGATGGTGACCGTCCGGGATTGTACCCAATGATCTTGGAAGCGAAGGAGACTGCTTAGGCAGCATCAACGCTCTGCACAAATTATGGTCCAATGGATGGATGGATGGATTCCTTATGCATGTAATAATTGTGAGGTCACTTGAAAAGGCTCTGAAGCTTCATGGTGATGTTGTATGAAATTGGTGATAAACCATAACTAACACCCCCCACCCCCCCCCCCCCCTCTTCTTGACCTGCTGGGACTTTTGGGTCACTGGATTTCTTTCAAGCATGGAGGGGGCACATCCACCATAGTTGTTTCCAAGTCCACGAGTGTTTGCATCACTTCATTGTCTATTATATGCTTGTTTGTAAAAATATAAGCACGATAGATCTAAATATGTGGAGATAGAGAGATGGATTTTGCTACGCACTGCATTCTGCTTTGTCACTGACTGATCGACTCCATGAGGTGCTCCAGTTGTCCTCTAATGGAGCAAAAAAATGTTGTTGTTTTTTAAAAAAATTATCGCGTTTTTAAAAATCAAAGTATAGAACACATTTTAGGGCTGGCAGGACACACACTCTCCTCTGCACTGTCTAGCCTGGGTTCGAATCCCGACCAGCTATAAACTATCATCCCAGTGTTTCACAGGCAGATTGATTAATCAATGTGTATGCTGTCTCTCGGATGGACGTTAAACGGGCGTCCCATCTGCCGGCATTAGTTGGTGGATGTTAATGATCCCACGGTGCCCTTTGCAAAGATTTGGCAAGTTAAAGATCCCACGGGGTTTACGAAGTGTAGGCGACCTATCACCGGCATCCTGAACAAATTCCAAATTCCTGTCCTAACCTTTGTCGAACTTCAGGCCTGGCCAGCCGGTACGTGAAAGACTTGGGCCAAGATTCCCATGGTCAAACCCACAATAACCAGGGAATAATTGTGGCTGGTAAAGAAGATACAATACATAAATTTTGTACCGCTACCTTTGTGTATTGATTTCACCAAAACATATATTTATTTTCACAAAAGATTGTTTCACAAATGCCATCAGACTTCTTTTTCTTCTTAGGTATTGGCAGAGACTATGCTCTCGCTTTCGCTGCAAGAGGAGCGCGTGTGGTTGGTATGTACTGATGCTCGCTGCTCTTTCTTTCCTTCAATGGGTTTTGTGTGAATACCACATTGTTTATTACGCAGTTCAATGCTGATTGGTTAATTGCCTTTCCTTGATAGTGAATGACCTTGGAGGAGACCTGAAGGGTCAAGGGAAGAATTCACAAGCTGCAGACAAGGTTGTCGAAGAAATTGTTTCCAAAGGTGGACAAGCGGTAGCTAACTATGGTATGTTTGATATGCTGTATTGCTTGGATTTTAATTCCTGGATATTAACAGAGGTAGCTATTGTATACCACCTGGTACACAGTGCTGAATTGCAGTTTCTTGGGGAGTTGGTAATGAATTATCAATTATTATCTGACACCCCCCCCCCCCCCCATGACTACCAAATGGTACTCAGTAATTAACTCACTATCAATTTACTATGCACTCCTTACAGAGTGTTGGTGCTACCGAATCAGTTTCATGGCAAGGGTTCTGGTGGGTGGTTTACCCTTGCCTTCTCAGCAGTCAGTCATGTTGGTCGATGCAAACAGTATTGCTGAAAATGTTTACATAAAATAGGTGGCGACATAATCAAGATTATGGAACTTTAGGGATTTTTACCCGTCGCTTCGCTGATAGATTTAATGAAAAGACAACATATTGTACTTCACAAACATTCTGCTCTATTTACTGTATAATTTTCCTGAGGTCATCTTCCTTCTACTTGGAAGTCAGCTAGCATTACCTTCATCAGCCAACCTTGCTGCTTATATATGGCATGAGCAAAAATCACTTCCGCTTCGCTACGAAGCTCAGTGTTAGGTGCTTTGGTTTGAACTTTCGCTGAAAATGAGTGAAGTGAAACATTTTGAAAATTTTTAATTATTCTCCCTCACTGATTTCAACATCACCATAATGGATATTTTCAAGTTGTTTAAACTTTGTTGATGTAAGATGATTTGTAATACTGGCTACCACTGGGTGGTGCTATACGATACAAATTCACATATAGAGAATTGCGGTCTCGGGTATTCCCCCTCCCCCCATATTTGCTACTCAGACAGAAACCATATTTGGGGTACCCTTAGGCAACATGTAAAATTTGGTTGGATTTGGTTCAGTAGTTTTTTTAGTTTTTGAAGCATTTATAAATCTATAAACAAACATATATACAGTTGTGGCCAAAAATATTGGCACCCTTGCACTTTTTTCAAATTACTCACAATTTTCTCAAAAATATGTTGAAATTGACAAATGTATTTGGTCTGCACAATTCTTTATTTCACAGTTAATGTTACAGAACTTTTGTTTTTGATTCAGAACTCAATATATCCTCTTAAATCAGAAAATAAAAAGAAATGGCATTGACAAAATTATTCACAACCGAGACTTAATATTTGGTAGCACACACAGCCTTTGGACAAAATAACTGCAGTCAAGCACTTCCTATAGCCATGAATGACCTTCCTACACCTCTCTACTGGCAGTATGGTCCACTCTTCTTGTATAAACTGCTCCAGTTCTCCCTGATTTGAAGGGTGCCTCCTCCCAACTGCTGTTTTCAGATCTCCCCACGGGTGTTCAATGGGATTTAGATCTGGACTCGTTGCTGGCCACTTCAGAACAGTTCAGTGTTTTGTCTTTAACTGCTTTGTGAAGTGCGTTTGGTGTAATTGTCCTGCTGCAAGACCCATGACCTTCGACGGAGACCCAGCTTTCTGACATTGGGTTGAACATTGCACACATTCAAGGCACCCAGTGCTAGAGGCAGCACAGCAATCCCAAAACATTACTGAACCTCCTCCATGTTTGACTGTAGGGAAGGTGTTCTTTTCTTTAAAGGCTTCCTTTTGTTTTCTGTAAATATAGAGATGATGGGCTCTACAAAAAAGCTCTAATTTGGTCTCATCTGTCCACAGGGCATTCTCCTCGAAGGATTTTTGCTTGGTCAGGTGTGTTTTGGAAAACTCCAGTCGGGCTTTCTTCTCTCTCTCTCTCTCTCTCTCTCTCTCTCTCTCTCTCTCTCTCTCTCTCTCTGTGTGTCTCCTACCATAGAACCCCTTTTCATTGAGTTGGCGACGGATGGTGCAAGCTGAAACTGTCGTACCTTGTGTCTGAAGGTCAGCTTGAATCTGTTAGACAGTTGATCGAGATGCTTTCTCCACCATTCAAACAATCCTTCACTGCAATCTTTGAAGAAGTTTTCTCTTGCGGCCACGTCCAGGGAGGTTGGCCACAGTGCCATGGGCCTTAAACTTCTTGATAACATTGCATATGAAGGACACAGGAACATCAAGGTCTCTGAAGATGGAGTTGTAGCCTTGAGATTGTCTATGCTTGGCTACAATCTTGTGTCTGACCTCCTCAGACAATTCACTGGTTTTCTTTCTTTTCTCCATGCTCATTGTGGTACACACAGTGACACAAAACTGCAGAATGACTCATTTTCTCCATTCAAACTGGTTTAATGAGTGATTTTTTTTTACATTGTCGGTACCTGCCACTCATCAGAGGTGAGTTCAATTCCAAAGTAAAGGAGAATCACCTGTTTGAAATCTAATTCTTTCTAACAACTTCTAAAAGGTGCCAATAATATTGTCCAGGCATTTTTTGGATTTCTGTGTTGAATAAACAAAGATTTCTTAATTTTTTCAGCTTTTTTTGGTTTTGTTCCACTGCAAACCAAAGAAATACATATGTGGATACCAAAATATTTTTTAATTTCAACAATTTTCTGGAAGAAATGGTCCATTATTTGAAAAAAGTGCAAAGGTGCCAATATGCCAATATGACAGTAAATGTACCAAAACTCGTCATGAGCAAAACGCAGGCGAGTAAGTGATCACTCTCCAAAATTTTCTCCGAAACGAGTGATTAAATTTAAAGGGAAGTAATTCCTGAGAAGCAATAAGACAAAAAGTTGTTTGATCTAATAAATTCACAGGAGTTTATTTGGCAACTTGAAACCAAAGTAATCATGGACACAGGAGGACAGCAGTATATGACATGAGAAACAAATTTTAAACAAATCGATACACAACACTATTGAAATAATGTGTGCGGGTTGAGAGTGGAAGGACTAGATGGAGGGAGAGGCAGGCCTTCATGTCTCGGGCAGACTGCTCAAATAATTTGTGGGCTGGGAAGGCAAAGGGCAGGTAAGCCTGGAGCGATATGTCCTGATCAAACTTTCGGGTGAATCTCGTGGCTAATCTTGAATCGAGGAATATCTGATCGAGCAATCGAAGAGGCTGCGTGGTGAATCCGGATCGGAGAAGTCGTCATCGAGGTGCCATGAGATGGCGTGATCAGAGCAACGGGGAAACACGAATATTCGTATGAAGACGCAAATAGACTTGCCATAAATCGGCGACTTGCTGTAATATTTAACGCTGTTGAAAGTATTATCCCAGTGTACAACAATGAAAAATAAAGTTATCAGAATTTCATAACAGTAAAGGTGGCGATGACTTACCTTTGCACATGGGCTGAGCTTTGATTGCATCAAAGTGATGGACACAGGCTTTACAGTACAGATGTACCACATAGGATTTACGTGTCTTTGTCATATTCTGCTTTTATTTCAAAACACTTCGTCATTTCATCATCCTAACTCATAAAGGTCGACATGCACACCGAATTGCCTTTCGCCATACCAGTAAATGATTCCCCAGACATTTTGAGATTGCTGGTTTGCTGCTGTTAAATACCAGCGAAGACCAGTTAAAGGAAAGAGGCACATCTTAGACAGTAGATGGACAAGTCCAAAGAATGTGGGTGACAAAATGTGTTGCATAAAGCACAATGTCCGATGAATACAAAATCTTTCACAGGATATTTTCTCAACTTTAGAAACACTATAAATTCCATATCTTTATCCAAAAATTTCCTCATCAAAAAGACTGAAGCAAATCTTGATTCGTCTAATGACATAAGGACTTGAGCTTGCACACCAATATTACAGAATTAACTTAACCTAATGTGGTCTTTGACAAGGAAATTACATTTACAGAATAATGCAGGGTGGCCCAGGCGTGTGCTTGGCCAACTATCTTCTAAAGACCAAATAAATAAAGAAAAACGAAGAAATTGATTGAGGCATTCCTCTTTTCCCCCCGCCTGTGGAAACAACTTCCAGGTCAGGTCAGGTCAGGTCAGGTCAGGTATGGGAGCATATGCCGGAGCAGCGCGACACAGCGTCCACTTTCCGCCAGTACTCCAGGAGCCTCCATCTGGCCATCCCACAGGCAGATGCCTGTCCCATCCTCATCTCCTTGAAATGCCGATCAACCTGCTGCAACCACAAGGCACGTGGTCGGCCCATTGGCCTCCTCCACTCATGAGGCTCCCTCACTGAGAGAATCTGGTGAGCAGGATCAGCATCAGGAAACCGAGCCACATATCCGGTGCAGCTGATGCTCACAGACGATACAGTTAACAAATCTCATTTGAGTCTCAGGAACCGCTCGTTGGACACAATGTCCGATCAGCGATAGCCAAGGATTCTCCGAAGAGACCTAGTTCCAAAGGAATTAAGTCTCCATCTCAGATCACTGGTCAGAGTCCAAGTCTCACATCCATAGAGCAAGACTGACAGCACCAAGGACCTGAAGACTTGGACATTCGTCGTCCTGCACAGGTACCCTCAGTGCCACACTCCATGATACAGTGAATCCACGACTCCCCAACCCCGACTCTGACATCTATTGACCTATGGCTCACAGCCAGCAGACACATGAATATCACTACTAAGGCAACTGAATCTCTCAACGTGACTCAACATCCTCACCAAAAACAGGCACAGACAAGATAGCAGCACCAATATGTCATTGAAAGTCTGGATCTTAGTTTTGACCCAGAAAACCCATAATCCCAGCGGCTCCGACTCCTCATTCAGCACCTCGAGAGCCCTCAGAAGGATATTACGTCTCCGCAAAGATGACTCATCTGCAAAAAATTAAGGACAGAGATACTTGACATTTCCAAACGATGCACCGCAGCCTTAATCTCTCCGACATCCCCCAGAACACAGTCCATACAAGTGCTGAAAAGTGTCGGGGCCAACACACCCCCTGACAAACTCCAGTAACAGCTAGAACAATTCGGAGCGTTATACCACATGCACAGCACTCTCAAGTACCAGAGTATAGTTCAGACATCAGATTGCTCAGTTTTGGTGCACCCCACGAGGACCAAGAATCCTCCATCACCGATTCACTGACGAATGCTTTGCAGAGATGAACATAGCTGCGAGCAGCCCTGTCGAAACTCTCGTCTGCGTTCGGTGATTAACCGAGAGCAAGGACAGTCAATGCGTTGACTTGTTGGTTGAAGCCTGACTGCTCTGGGCCTGGTGCTCAGGCAATGGTTAAAACCCTGTCAACAATTATCCGAGCAAAGACCTTGCCCATTACTGAGAGCATCGTCACCCTCGGTGTTGTTGCAGTCTTGGCGATCACCCTTCCCTTTCCAGAGGGGACAACAAGGCCCCTCTTCCAGTCAGTTGGGATGATGCCTGGTGTTCCAGGCAGAGCACAGAACCGCATGCAATGACACGAGTACAGCATTTTCACCAGCTTTGGGAAGTTCAGCATGGATGCCACAAATCCCAGAGTTTCCCATTTCACCGGTTCACCGAAGGCTGTGTTTCCACAAATGAAGGTGGATCACAGTTGATGCAGGGTCAGCAATAGGATAGTAACACCCTGACATCAAACTCGACAGCTGGTGGATCAGCCTGGTACAGCCACTCAAAGTAACCGGCCCAGCGCGCCTTTACTTCGACTCCTCTGTTAAGAGCACACCACCCTCTGCTTTAACTGCAGTACACTGAGAGAGGGCTTGGAGGAAGCAATGCGGAATTCCCCTGAGAGGATGGAATCATTACCGCAGGTGATGTCCACCCCCTCACAGATTCCTTGCACATTGGCTCCTTGTCCACCATTAGTGCACGTACAGTTTTTTGCCTCAGCTCCTGAACAGCTCAGCTCTTCCATTCAGCTGGCCCTGCGACTCTGGTCAATGTAGCTAGTGTCCCTTGAGAGACAAAATTCTTCTTCCCTACGGTGAGTTCCAAGACATCACCCGCAACATCAAGGATGGTGCTCAAAGGCACTCCACAACTCTTCAGGATCCCCCCAAAGCACCCAACCCCCCCAATCTCCACTCAGCCTATTCGCAAACTCCTTAGCTACCCTCTCATCCTTAAGCATGCCAACATCCAGCCAAGGCTGGGATGGTACCATTCTCCTGGATTTACGTCTGCAACTTCAGAGTTGTTACAACAAGCCTGTGGTCAGTATTGAGAACTGAGCACTCCGGTAACCCTGCAGTTCGGGATTATCCTCCAGCGACCATCAACGAGCACATGGTCAATCTTCTTGCACCGCCCCTGTGTTGGAATACCAAGTCCAGCGATGAGCCTGTGGTGGTGAGAACCATGAACCAGCCACCCGAAGTCCTGACTTCTTGAAAGTGAAGGAACTTAGTGCTATTCTGGTTCACAGTGCCAGACCCATGGGACGAAACACATGTCTCCTAACCATCCCTATAGTTCTAGTCGATGCAATGAAACTCCAAGATGAGAAGAGTATCTTGCCTGGGGTACTTATCAACCACAGACTCGGGCGTGGCATATAATGCACCTTCCCGGTGAGATCACTTGCCTCATTCGGAGCAAATACAGAGACTAGGGATATGACACCCAAGAGTGATTAATCCTACGTCTCATAATATGCTCGTTGTCCAGTGTTACCTCAATTATCATTGGAGTCACTTATTGGACACAGATACAGCAACTCCTGCCATGGTAACCATCAGCACAACCAGACCAATAGTAGGTGTAACCACCTGCCATGATCTCACCACAATCAGGTCTTCAAACCTCAGAGAGTGCTGCAATACCGATGTCCAAATGCTTGAGCTCAGATGGATAAAGAGACAGGTGATCATCCTCTCTTAGGGATAGGACATTCCAGGCATCCACCCGAAAGGACCGCCTCTGGTTAACCGAAGGAGACCACCGTCTGGTGGATGACACGTCAGCACCACCTCGACGCGCACTACTGCAATCCAACCCGTTTTTCCTCCTATCATCAAAGATTGGGGGTCCCGAAGGCTTTGCCCCAATCCCGTCATCCGGTGAGCTGCCCTGCGAAGGGAAGCTGCACAGGAGGTACTCCTACGGAGTGGGTTTTCAGATTAATTTTTGCTTTTTGTATGTTTTGCGGAATGAAGGGTTTTACGGTGGTTGGAGTGCAAATCTTGCCATCAACCTCCTCCTAAAAAGTAACCCAACTGCAGGAGGGCATCCGCAGATACAGTTGGGCTCTAGATATGGATGGCCGTTGGCTCACAAGTAGCTCCTCCGCCCTTTTAGAAGAAAAAAGATGCTTCCTAAATGCCGTATTTTTCAGCATACATGTCGAATTGGATAATTTCCCCATTTTTCTTTCCTTTATTCATAGATAAGTCGATTTGGAGTTCAAGACCAAGCTATATCAACTATGGTAGTTTGCAAAACTGCCATTCATTCAGAACAATAGAGGTGTTAATTCCTTCCTGACACTGCCACAATGCATCGCTATCTGCAGTACTTCCAGGGTCATGATATATATGAGCTCTTTTGTGCATATTATTGGAATTGCTCTGTGGGTTGGCCTTTCAGATAAATTAGAAATGTAAATAGTTTTTAAACATGTTTGTTATCATATATAGCTCCAGTATTTATAACAAGCTGCAGAATCATTATCAGCACTGGCTTGTAGTTGGGGAGTGTAGTTTGAAGCTGCAGAATACTGTGAGATGGGTAACTTCCACCAACTAATGATACCAGATGGGACACCCACTTTAACATCCATCAATTGCAAAGCATCGACATTGAGGAGTCCCCCTGCATGTGAAACCCCAGGATGACAGTTTATAGCTTGGTTGAGATTCGAACCCAGACTAGACAGCTCAGAGTTGAGTGCACATACTGTATCTCTACCCTGGGCACCCTGATGGAAGCTGTTGAACTCTGAAGTTGAAATTTCATGCTTGAGTAAATATTTGGAACTTTATGAGAGCACTTTCACACAACGGCCTGCTGTTTATTGATAAAATTGCACGCACCTTGTAAGCGATAAGCACATTGCAGTGGAGCATGTAAGCCTGGTGTTGGCTTAGTGGTTAGGGTGGCGGCTTGGGATCCGAGGGTCCTGAGTTCAAGCCCCGTTAGCCGCTGAATTAAAATACACCAGGAGGTTGACTCAGCCTGTCATCCTTCCGAGGTCGGCAAAATGAGTACCAGAGTACTGCTAAGGGGGACACTGCATCAGCGGCATAGCTGTGTCCCAACCAATGATGCAACCAGCAGCCACAGGCTGCACTCGATAGAGAGAGAGCATGGAGCATGTGGAATTTAAAAAAAAAAATGCATATAGGGGCTTTGAATTAATTTGGTATTCCTGTTTTTTCAGACTCTGTAGAAGAAGGGGACAAGCTCGTGAAGACTGCTCTGGACGCATTTGGCAAGATAGGTAAAGATGTCCGTGACAATCAAGAAGGCTTTCCTGATTGGGACTATTTTGTTGTTTTAAAAGTAGGAATGAAGCTGATGTGTCGTTTTAACTTTTGCAGACATTCTTGTGAATAATGCCGGGTGAGTATGCCATTACTCGTTTCAAAATTGTTTAATAAGTTAATGTATTTCAATGTTTCGTGTTTTATTCTCGAAGAGCGTGCATCTCCACTGAGAGTCATAGCTTTTAGATATTTTAACCAAATCTTACTTTTACATAATCTGTTACTAAAAGGTGTGCGTGTTTGTGTGTGTGAGACGCTTTATTCTAAAGGGTTCCTGCTGTCGTAACATAATAATACTAGTACTGTTGGGAAGCTAACAATCGATTTACTTGGAACAAAAAAGTGTCCATTTAATGATAAAGATCCTGCTTTACAAACTCTTCTTTCTGGGAGGCAAGAGGAAGAAGTAGGATTTGGAGCTTTAATGTCACACTTCCAACAGTATGACAATGGTGTGACAGCTTCAGAATAAAGCATGATGGGCACAGAGGGAGCACACAAAATTATATAGAGTAATACTTATTTAAGCAATAGAAAACTAGAGTTGAAACAACACCTTAGTCTATGCATTCTTGAGAAAGAGGACGTAGGAAGTGTATTTTCAACTCTTGCTTTGCGTTTCCGAGCACGATGTATATTAGCTTTGTTCATGAACTTTGAACACCAGGCACGAAAAGAAGATCATGGTTTTGGATGGGGGATGATCTGATGGTTATGGTGAACAACTGTCTTGAAGACCTGGAGGGAAAGATGAGATTGAAGAGAATGTGGAATTTGGTTCCATCGGCGGCAAAAAAAAAGAGGAACGATGGGAGTTTCACCAGAAGGGGCATTGCTGGTGGATCACATGTGACCTGCAGAAAAATATGGGAGGAGGGAAGCACGGAAAGAGCAGAGGGTGAAAGACCAAAAAGGAGATGATAGAAGACAGAGAGACCACCGACCTGTCTGCAATGGTGTAGTGATAAGCCCATAAACTCTGCTTCATCGTGGGAGATTTCAATTATCTTTGAAGGCCTTGGTTTCCACGGCATCGAGCTGAGGAAAGTGTTTAGATGGGGGAGGATCGGAGATGGTGGTGAACAGCTGTCTTGAAGACCTGGAGGGAAGAATGAGATTGATGAGAATGTGGAAGGTGGTTTCATAGGTGGCTAGAAAGAGGAACGAAAGGAGCTTTGTAAAATAACCATACTCATGACTTTGGCTTGCCCGACTGTGTTCTACTGACTGTGTATGACGATTATTTTAACCGGCTGGAATTGTACACAAGTCGTAAATTTATAAACCTTATGTGCCGTATTTGCTAATCTATATCTTCGTTACTCAAACAGCTGAGAATAGCACCCCTTTTCTAAGGCCTGATGATATTGTTTGCTTTAATTTGTGATCTTATTGATGGGATTTTGAGTTGAACTGCTTTAGGATTCATTTTCAGGAAGAAAAAAAATGCCCTTTGGATAAATAATATCAATTATCACGACTGTTACATTATTATTTATTTGTTATTCGCTCACCTGGACTTTCGTCAGGTAAGGTTATGCAATCGAGCAGCGTCCGTAGGTGAGTCAGTGAGTCAGTGAGTCGGTCACTCTGTAAACACTTCAGTCATTATCGCTTCAACCAAACACACAATTTTGATGAAACTTGACTACAAGCTTCTTATCTGATGCCATAGTCTGGTGTTGGCTTAGCGGTTAGGCCTAAGTCACAATTGCTCTATGGCGAGGATACGGCAGCCGTACGCCCTCTGAATTGACAGAAACGTGCGGCGGCCGCAGAGTTTCTGCGGTGGCCTCAGGGTGGCCCTACGCCGTTTGGCTATATTTTACAGGCCGTAGGGGTCGCCGTGGAATTATATCGCGGAGTTATAACTTTTTTCATTTCTACGTTCGCCGTAGCAATTCGACAAGCCGAAACAAAAGAACTGGTAAAAAATAAAATAAAAAAAGAACCCACTTGTTACCGTCCGTCTGGCCGCACGTTCGCCTTAGGGCTCCCTGCGGTCCCCCTGCGGTCGCCTTGCGGGCACCTTGCGTCTTGCCTTGAAAATTCTATGGCCGCCGCAGGAACGCCCTAAGGTCACCGTGCGACATCAAATCAAAGACCGTACGGCACCCCCACGTTTTCGGTCTCCACAATTTATATATACGCCGTGCGGCTACCCGAAAAAAAAAAAACATATGTGACTGCTACATTGTGTGACCGTGGAAATACTGCGGCCGCCCTATAATTGCTAGTGGCCGTAGATTTTGTAGACCCTACGGCCGCCGTGCAAATGTGACTTAGGCCTTTGGGTGATGGCTTGGGATCCTAGGGTCCTGAGTTTGAGCTCCCGTTTTCCACTGAATTAACACCAGGGGGTTGACTCAGCCTGTCATCCTTCCGAGGTCAGCGAAATGAGCACCAGTATACTGGTAATAGGGGCACTGCATCAGCGGCATAGCCACGCCCTTAACCGATGATGCAACCAGCAGCCAAAAAGGCAGCACACTATGGGAATCTGATGCCTAATGAAGGTTTATTGACCGCATCAAAATCTGCTCTAATTAAGGGAGTCTACGGGGGGGGGGGGTTGGGGCGGACGCGGTTGACCCCCAAAATAGGTATTTGCTCTCTTCTCTGAAATTACACACACAATTTTGATGAAACTTGACCACAACTTTCATCACCTGTGATGTACCAAAGTTTGTTCACAGCATTATAAAAAAAGAGAAAATCATGGTCTAAGGGGGTCTGTGGGGGTTTGAGTGACTGTTGCTCTTGATCCAGGTGAGCTTCAGGATGCACGGTCCCATTTTTATTGCAGTTTGGAGGATAGTTCTGAAGAATGCGTACTCGCCTTGGAGATTTTCTCGGTTCAAATCTTGATCCAGCCATAACCTCTCTCCCTGGTATTCACATGCAAGGTGATGCATCGGTGTCTCTTGGATGTACATCAATCTGGAGGACCTGTCTGCTAGCACTGACTGTTGGTGAACGTTAAAGAACCCACGGTGTCTCACAAAGAGTATGCAAGTTATTGCTGCTCCACTGACCAAATTACAAATACTACTCCCACCTTAATCCGAACATCAGGCCTGACTAGCCAGTTTGTGAAAGACGATGCAGACCTAAAACGTTCCCTGGCTGACCCCACATGAAGGTGGAAACATTTTGGGCTGTTGTGGTAGTAGTGCAGGATGAGTAGTAGTATTTGTTCTTCTTCTATCATATGCAGCACAAGGTTGTGAGAAGTATCATTGGCTGAGAGCCTGGCTGTGCCGCTGGTGCAACACTCCCTGTAGGTTAGGGCAGGGATTTGGAATTTAGCCATAATGGTGGTGCTCGCTTGTTTACTCTTACTCTTCGCGAAGGACACCATGAGATCTTCAACATCAACGGACTAAAGCTGGCAGACGGGACACGCAGTTGAACATCCATCGAGAGACAGCGCACACATTATTGCCTCACCCTGCCTGCGAGACACCAGGGTGACAGTTTGTAGCTGAGTCGAGATTCAAATTCAGGCTAGACGGCTAAGAGGCGAGTTCGCATACCTCTAGGCCAATCTGCCAGCCCAGAGTGGCAGTTGTTGTCCCATGATTAAGTCAACCTATGCATGCCATTTATCCCTTTGTTTCTTGTTTCTGTCATCTAGGATTCTGCGTGATCGTTCTTTCCCCCGGATCAGCGACACAGACTGGGGTAAGGTTGTGGAGTGTGCTTGTGCACTCACACTTGCGTCTGGAGGTGATCACAAGAGTGTGCAATGTTGTGTTTAGTTGCTCGACAGAAATATTTCTGTTCGGGCAGCATCCTCAACTCCAATTCTTTATCAGCAGCAGGGGGCAGACATGCACCACGAACAGCACACACCCTTTTGAGTCTAAGAAAGGCTTTGAATCCTCGTATTTGTTGTGATTACACTTTTTGTTGCAGACAAAGGAATTGGGTGATTTTTTTTATTTTAATTTTTTTTAATAGAGGCTGAGGCTCATGTAAGAGTTGAGGCTCATAATGTTTTGGAAAACTTTACATGTTCACGCAAACCAAGTGTCATATGGCTCATCACCTGACCAATTCTACAAATTTGGGTGTATGCAATACATCCATTCCCCTTTACCCCATCCCCCTCCCCCCCACCAGGTATTTGCTTTTTATCAATAAGTTTATATAAAAAAACATAACCTCGCCAACACTATTTGAACTGTTATAGCAAGAGGCAAAATATGCTGTCTCTAGATTATACAATCTGCCTTTTTTTGCAGTATTTTTTGCAATATTGCTGAAGTCATTTGGGCCTAAAATGGTGGACAGCTGAAGCTCTGGTTCACGCTCTTAATGTTGCAGTTGGATTACTGCAACCTGCTCTGAGTTGGCCTGCCCGCCTAAAAATAAAAAAAAAATGCCTCCGGCAACTTCCTAGAAAAAGCAACACGTGAGACTGAAACTGACCTCAAAAAAGGAAATTATGCCATTTGGTCTAACATTGCCATGGTGCACTTCCAGGTTAATTTTTGCTTCAGCTTTAACCCCTTATATGCCTGGTGTTGGCTTAATGGTTCGGGTGGCGGGCTTTGGATCTGAGGGTCCTGAGTTCCAGGTGGGGTTAACTCGACCTGTCATCCTTCCGAGGTCGGCAAAATGAGTGCCAGCATGCTGGTATACTGTGTTGGAGTGGCGACCCATCCAGGATTATGCCCAATAGCCAAGGATACTGCTTAAGCAGCACCAACGCTCTGCACAGAGTATGGTCCCAATCTCCTCTCCTCTACTTTAACCCTTTGAACCCTGAGCTACTTGGACTTTTGGCTCGCCTACCCTGGGCTTCCGATAGAAAAATCCAGCCACTCGCTTGTATGCAGGTTTGAATAGTGGATGGTAAACCAGCCGCTCGGATATATGGAGGTTTGAATAGTGGCTGGTCAAATGGTCGCAAGGGTTCAAAAGGGCTTAACATCAATCATCTTTATGATTTACTAAAGTCTAAATAACCCAATGTTGATCGGGTGACCCAACTTGTTGTTTCAATGTTTGCTTGTTTATGATTCCCATAGCAGCAATTAACTCATTACTTTTCATGTCTACGAATACCCTTGTGATCCATGTAAAAGGGCACTGGTGATCTCTTATAATGTCTTCCATGTTGTACAGCCTGAGATGCTGTAAATAACTACATACAGTTAAATAACTTAACAATTCCAATCAATTAATTACAACCTCACCCCTCAATGACTCACTAAGCTTTACCTCTTGTGCAATACGCAGATGGATCTCAATCATCCTGTAAGCCCTTTTTACTTGGAACTGATTTGATTTGCTCATCCATTGTGTTTTTGGAGCTTTGCTGCAGGACTGTTGTGATCTCATTATCAATCCAGATATTGTTCATCGAATTCATCTGCGGGGATCGTTTATGGTGACCAGAGCGGCTTGGAATCACATGAAGAATCAGAAGTATGGCAGGTACTAAACGAACTACACACAGTGAACTACCTGAGCTGCTCACAACATTTTTTTTTCCTAATTGGTGCCTTTCGGGAAAACTTTACTTGTACTCGTAATAATCCTCTTAATGGCCTTTCACCCTTGGTAAACCTAAATGTAAAATGCTCCATCAGCATACTGTACTGCATAGATTAGCCCTGTGCACGTTATCTGAGTGACTGAAACCAATGTTAGTTGGTTTTGTTGCTTTATTTATTTATTTATTTATTTGATATAAACCACTGCAGTGGAGGTTATGTTTTCATCTCTCTCTCTCTCTCTCTCTCTCTCTCTCTCGTCTCTTCTCTCTCCTCTCTCTCCTCTCACTGTGTGTGTGTGTGTTTGTTTGTCTGTGGGCAGGATACCTCAAAAAGTTGAAAGGATTCAGTCAAAAATTTGGTGGACAGGTTGGGTGTGGGACAAAGACTAAACGCTTCGATTTTGGTGAAGATCCGAATCTGGATCCGAGAATCTTTCAAGTGATTCTTCACCATTGAATGATGGGGCTGAAAACAATATAGCACGATATCTCAAAACGTTATCGACGGATTTGTACGAAACTTGGTGCACAGGTTGAGTTTGTGACAAGGACAAATTGTTTACATTTTGGTGAAGATCCGAATCCGGATATGATAATTTAAAAAAAAAAAATTGTTTTAATGATCTTCATCATTGAGAGATGTGCCAAAAACGATATATAGCATGATATTTCCAAAAGTTTTGGAAGAGTAATGACAAAAGTAGGTTGATGAGTTTGTTAGGTGACGAGAACAAGCCAATTTAGATTTTTGGTCCAGATCCAGACTATCATTGAGATACAAAATGTAAATTGTTCAGCCTGGCGGAAGTATGAGCTCCACCGAGTGCCATTCTCATGAATAAAATATAACTGATGGGTTTTTAAAAATTAATATTATTTTTATTTTATTTTATTTTTTTAGCGATTTCATCTGACTTGCGAAGAACAAGTCCTTGCGGATGGTTTAGTTTCCTCTCTATTGGTGTAATTTAAGCTTGGTGTTGGCTTCGCGGTTAGGGTGGCTTGCTTGGGATATTAGGGTCCTGAGTTTGAGCCCCATTGGCTGCTGAATCAACACCAGGTGGGGCTGACTCAGCCTGTCATCCTGAAGTTGGCAAAACGAGTACCAGTGTACTCTTATAGGGGCACAGCATCAGCGGCACAGCTGCTCCTCAACAAAATGGTAGCTACCCGGCAGCTAAGCAGCTAAGCTGCCATACACAAGAAGAAAAAGAAGAAGAAGAAGTTGCAATTTAAAATGACTTGTAATACTACATCTCCCACCCCCACAGGGAGCGGCACTATACCATACACAATATATACATCTGGAGAGAATTGGGGTCCTTCCCCACCCTGGACCCCCAGAACTATGAATTTATTTTAACGCTTAAAACCATGGAGCGTGCACTCCACGAGTACAACCACCAGTTTTCAACTCGTTCTGAGAACAGCAATTCAGGAGTACATATAAGTAAAGGAAGCAAACAAATGCAAAAAACAGACTCTTCTCAAATTTTAATAATAGATTAACATTCCTTCACATCCCTCACTTTTGAATCTCAATGGATTCTGGCAAAACTGAGTTCCAGTTTGAGAGTTTTCAGTGCTTCTTGGGGTGTGTTATGAAACTAGGAACAGGCCAAAGTGGACATTTGGTTGAAAATGTCACATAGTTTGAGAGTGTGGATGACAGATGCATCAGATTCCTTCTCAGTTTGAGATTGTATATGTATAGCAATCTCACTGTTTATATATTTTATAATAGTGTATTATGCCAAACCTTCGCTCTGTAATTTGAGCATGACTATATTTTTCTGTTCAGGATTATCATGACCACGTCGGTCGCTGGTCTCCATGGGAATTATGGTCAGGCAAACTACAGTTCTGCCAAGCTGGGCCTTGTGGGTCTATCTAACACTCTAGCCATTGAAGGCAAGAAGTATAACATCAGCTGTAATGTGATTGCTCCCACAGCCGGCTCCCGGCTCACGCAGACCATCTTGCCCCCAGGTAGATGTGAAATGTTCAACTACTTCCAGTTGTCTTGTGCTCTTGCCCATATTAATATGAACGTTCTTTGTATTTCATGCCTTGCATTTGGCCCATTTCACTTTTCAGGTTTTTTTTTTTAACATTACTTGAGTTTTTATTGGTGTATTGAATATACTGTTGCGGGCCAGGGGTCGGTGGCGAGAACGACCACTAGGTGGGGAAAGCTTGCGTCGTCTCCCACTAAACTCCCTGGAATTGTAGGCCGTCGCTCGGATAACTCCGCGAGCCGGGGGTCGTTTAACCGACCGTGGTCGCCAATATTTCAACCACGTAGCGTAGGGTCTATTTGTCTATAACCAATTTACCTAATTAACTACGCGATTTCGACTACCGGGGAAACCACGCCCTCGGCACATCTTGCTCGAACCAGGTCACGCTACCGACTGCGGTAGAGTTCCAACTACCGACTACCAACTCCGGTTCGGGTGCAGCCGAGCGGAAACTGCCAAAGCCGTGCTGGCTGGAATGAACGGATTATCGGGTATAAAAACCGCTAAACTCAGATCCGAACCATGCTGGACCGACGCAAGAAGGGACGGAAACGAACTGGGGGCATTTCTAACAAGTTTTATTTGCAGTAAATGAAGACACAAGCAAGACTTAACGTGAATATGCAAAAGTATTTACAATGATCCAAAACACTTATTCAGTTCTACTTAAAGATGGGCCCACACGCACACACACACACACAAATGAAAAGAAACCCAAAGTCTTTATTGGACCCTCGCAGCCGTGGAGAGAGACAAGCTGGGGGTCAGAGTTCGGTGGGTACCTGACCGTCAGAGGGAGGGCGTGCTCCGCGATGCGGCACCTGACGAAGGTCGTTGGTCCGGTCCCCAGTCGCACGCGGGGGACTCGAGGCTCGTGGCGGAGTTCGGGTGCGAATAATCGGGGTCACGGAGGGGGGTCAGGGTCGCTCTTCCTTCCTTGTAGAGGGCCAGCAGAGACATGTTTCGCCGCCTCGATGGCCCTCTGCTCAACCCTCGTGACAGCAAAAACCCCTTCGTAACAGCAATGTAGACTTCCTGTGACCACTCCTCGTAATTTCCCCTCGTAACCACCCCTCGTAACCACCCCTTCGTAACAGCAAAAACCCTTAAGAACCTCTCAGAACTCTCTCAACTCTCCAAAAGACCAACCAACCTCAGAGAGTGCTCGGGAATTTATGGACCTCCCTCAGCGGGGAGGGGCCTTGGTGAATTCACCTCGCTGTCCGCCTCTGATTGGACAGGTCCTACGGCCCACCTTTCCGGGGCGAGGCCTTGGCCCCTGCCGGGAAACCCCAGCCACTCCTCCACGCGGGCCCACACTTGACGAGTAACAGTATCAATGTTGCACAGGCCATCGGCAAGAGTTACAACGTTTGTGGAAGGAACGTTGGTGGAAGCGGCAAGGAACGGCTGCAAGACCCTGCCTTGGCAAGTCAGAGTGCTTGTAGACAGCGGGTGGGTAGTGGATCGTGATGGGGAATGAATGGTTGTTGTTGTTCGTTGGAGGGTTCGTTGGATGTAAATATTTAATAACCTAACTAAAAAGAAATCGCAACGCACGCCTTTGATTCTCCCACTAGACAAAAGGAAAGGGATCTGACTACACACATACTTAACGACATAACTGACTTTTTGGACATCTGTATGTTGGTGCTTATGGTTTCCAGATCCGGTAACAATACTATTTTTGATCAACAAATCAAAAATGGCCAGGAATCAAAAGAATACTTTTATAATTAAGCCTCCCCAATAGCATTGGGCAAGGCTTATTGCGTTTGTAGTGTTTGCTTCTACAATTGGCGCCCCCAATTTATAATGATACCACAGAGTTTCTTAGACCCCTAAGAGTAATAAACCACCATTCGAAAATTATTATAATTTTTTTTTGATTCCTGCACTCTCAAAATTCCAAATTTATGAGATGTATCTGGGACTTTTGGAATGAAATTTTGCATCAATAATGTGAATCCAAAGTAAGTGAGATTGGCCTAATTTTTTTTACCTTGACTTAATTTTTAAGGTCATGACATAATTATAGTCATTTTAACATTTTTAACCATAACTCAACTAAAGTTTGTCCGTTCGGAACAAAAATGCCATCTCTCGATAGCTTAGAGCAAGGCACATTTAAACTAAATTTACATTATACCCCTCCAGGTTAAAGGTGAAGGTCTTACACCCCTAGAAGTACGAAACCACCATTTAGGTTTTTCTCCCTTTTTTCCTGCCCATGCCTGAGCTGTATCTTCTCAGTTTGGTTGGGACTTTCGTAATGAATTTTTGCATCAGTAATGGGAATAAAAAGTATGTAAACCTTTTAAACAATTTTGCTTTCGTCAATCACTGTCCTCCTTGTTAACATAACGTTTTTGACCTTGACCCAATTATAGCTATTTTAACATTTTTCACCACAACTTGACTAATGTTTGTCCAATCAGAAATAAATTGCCCTCCCTTGGTAGCTGAGAGCAAGTCACATTTATGTGACAAGAACAAGCCCCTCCCCCCCCCCCCCCCCCTGGCCAACCACACAGGCATGTAGGAATAATTGTGGCTGTCAAAGAGGGTAGAAGAAGGAGCACTCTTGTTTGTTTAGCTAGTTAGTTGACAACAGGATTACACCGAGGTGGGGAGTGAGTTTGAGTGGCTGTGCCCTGTTTGAAAAACATAAACTTTGTTCATCACCATTAGTGTGGTCTTCACCACAGGTTTGTGGAAGCGTGTCATTCCCCGATCAAAATAGATTTCTGAAGACTTCAGAAAAAGAGTTGTCGATGCTCATCGGTCTGGAAGGGGTTACAAAACCATTTCTAAAGGTGTTGGGCTCCACCAATCCACTGTCAGGCAGATCGTGTACAAATGGAGAAAATTCAACACCATCGTTACTCTTTCTAGGAGTGGTCGTCCTCTGAAAATCACTCCAAGAGCAAGGCGTACAATAATCCAGGAGGTCACAAAGAACCCCAGGGTAACGTCTCAGGTTCTGCAGGCCTCTCTTGCATTGGCTAATGTCAGTGATCATGATTCCACCATCAGGAAAACACAAAACAAGAATGGTGTGCATGGCAAGGAGGAAACCACTGCTCTCAAAGAAGAACATTGTTGCCTGTCTTAAGTTTACCAAAGACAACTGAATGATCCAGAAGGCTTGTGGAATAATGTTCTATGCACAGATGAGTGAAAAGTGGAAAATTTTGGCTTAAATGAGAAACGTTATGTTTGGTGAAAACGAAAACTGCATTCCATCATAAGAACCTCATTCCAACCATGAAGCATGGTGGTGGGGTGGGAGTATCATTGTTTGGGGCTGCTTTGCTGCCTCAGGACTTGTACAGCTTGCCATCATTTATGGAACCATGATTTCTGGATTGTACCAGCAAATTCTACAGGAGAATGTCAGGGCATCCTTCCGTGAGCTGAAGCTTAATGGAAAGTGGGTCATGCAGCAAGATAATGATCCTAAACACACAAGTTTATCTACAACAGAATGGCTGAAGCAGAAGAGATTTTGCATTTTGGAATTGCCAAGTCATAGTCCAGACCTTGACCCAATTGAAATGTTGTGGCAGAACCGGAAGCAGGCAAATTCATGCAAGAAAGCCCACAAATATCTCTGAGTTGAAGCAGTTCTGTCAGGAGGAATGGGCCAAAACTCCTCCAAGCTGATGTGCAGGACTGATCAAGAGTTACAGGAAGCATTTAGATGAAGTTATTGCTGCTCAAGGGAGTGCCATCAGTTACTGAATGTCAAGGTTCACGAACTTTATCTGACACAGAAATTGAATGTTGGATCATTTTGCTCAATAAAAAAATGAAATACAGAAGATTTTTATTTTTGTGCTATAATTCAATCAGGTTCTCTTTTTCTATTGTTAGGAATTAGATGAAGATCTGATCACATTTTAGGTCAAATTTATGCAGAAATACAGAAAATGCTCGAGGGAGGGTTCACAACCTTTTTCTTTTTCTCACCACTGTAAGTCAGATAAACAAACACTTTGAATGATCATTATAATTTTGGATGTCTATGGTTTTCATGGAGAGCATTGACGTATTTATTACACAAGCAGAGTACTCGCCCGACAGGCGATCTTGTTCCAAGCATGCAACACGTTCTTTAGATGCATACCTTTATTTGGGTGGTGTATAGGCAACTGACAGCTACATATTGGCCAAAAATATAACCGGGGTTATGTGCATAAAGCAACAACGTACATACTGCTCATAATTCAAAGCCCTGCACTGGAAAATGTGGGGACAGGAATCCGGTGCCTGTACTGTAAATGGTGGAGACTTGTAATACACTCCCCCACCTAGAGGCGGCGCTACACGATACATATTTACATAGAGAATTGGCGTTGTCACCCCAACCCCTAAGACAACCGGAAAAGATAAATGCACCCCGACACATTAATTGGGTCATGCTGGTCCTATGTAGCAAGTTAGGATGTAATCGGCCCAGAACTATCGGAGTAGCACAACAAACAAACACCAATCCGTGAATTTTTTGCCACTTAAGCTGAAACAAACGGGGCTGTGAATGTTTTTGGTTTTTTTTTCAACCGCCTAAAATCTTCCCTGGTACAAATCCATACACTCGCCAAATTTTTCAACTTTCCGTCAAGCAGTTTACGAGTGCATACAAGACAGACATACCGAGGTGGTTAGTTTTGGTTTATGTGAAATAATTTATATCATATCCCCGCTGATGGACCTCTGATAGCTTGTACCTGTTGCTGCGTTTGAGTCTGGGGAGTTACTGCTGAAATCTATCTTTCCGGGTTCTTCCCGACATCTTTGTTCATTGTTCCTTTCATGCTTCTTTCTACTTTTTCACATTTCTCTTTATTCATTCTAATTCTAGATTTTTTATTTTATTTCATCTATTTTACACTTTATTTCTCTTTCTTTGTCTACCTGTCTCGGAGAAGTGAATTGTTGCAGAATATTTTCTGTAAGGCTCACTTGGCTGCACCTGGATGGGATTTTGAGGGTGGTGGAGTAGCGGCTGAAACCTGAATCCTATCCAGGTTCCTTCTGATGACTCCATATTTGCTCTTTACTTATTCAGGTTCTTTCTGATGACTCCAATGCAGTATTTGGTCTTTCATTTGATTATTTCTGGACACAATCGCACGAATCATGAAATTGCACCCAAATCCATTAACACAATAAATCAGTTTATAAACATAATACAGAAACAACAAAGATTGGTGAATCCTTCACCAATTAAGGGCAGAAACTATGCATCTCCCCCAGGAGATCTTGATTTCCCACAGCAAGAAAAGTCTAGCCAGTCTCGAATAGGGTGACACCCCCCCCACCCCAATCACAACTCGTGACATGGACCTCACGAATCCCAACATAAACCATTCTGCTAATCCTGTACCAGCTTTGACGAGACTTCCTCTTTAATAATAACCTCGATAATTATGATTTGGATTGTATCTCACCCTCGAGCCTTAGACCTTGTGTAAAATAAAATATATAAAAGGACATGCATTTAGCAGACTCAGTGGAGTAATGTTTAGAGTGTCCGCTCTGAGTCTGGGATGTCAGTAGTTTGAATCGTGGTCGAGGTATTCCAACGGCATGGTTTCATGCAGAGAATCAACAGCACATACCATTGTGACATTGTACATGCTGCTTTCTTGCTTGAAGCTCAGTGTTTAATAAAGAATGGACAAGCAACCATTGTTTGGCAATCATTGTGCAGACTTGATGCATCTAATGGCCTCCTCCTGCATTGAAGTTCCTTGTGAGGGAACTCGTTATATTTACATTATTTACAACATGCCATGGAGTATTGTTACGGTTGTGGGGGTAGATGGAGGAATTTCATTGCAAAGTTAGGATTGTATAGAGTTGCTTAGTCTGTGGACGTGTAGGAGACATCTCAATGTAATTAAGTCGGGAAACTGTGAGCTTAAGTGTTACTTGTCACCACACAGGGGTGGTGCTGTGTTAATTAGATAGGGATTCAGGCCAATTGCCCCCAGTATGTAATTACCCCCTGTGACCTTTTCCTACGTTTTTGCATTCACAAGCCATCAATAAAATTACGTTTTTATAACAACAACAACAACTATATTAACATACAACAACCTGACACGTGCAAGCAGGCGAGAAGCCCTGCCTTTCTGGCTTCGTACTAGCAAGTCACACCCCCGAAGCTTATGATTGGTGAGTGTGACGTGAGGTTCAAGGAGACAGGAGTGGTGAGAGGACACAGTTGGTGAGAAACCTGGCTGTGACAGAGGATCTCGTTTTGCTCTCCTCTTGGCACGCCGAAATGGCTGCGCGATTCTCGTGTCGTGCTGTAAATTTGCCCGCATGCTGGGAAAGACGCTTGCCATTGACTGTTAGGCTGAACCGTAAAGTGTACGTTTCTAAGGAGGGAAGCAGAGCGTGCCTCGTGGCCTTATCACGGGGCCTCAGAGATCGTCTCGTCGTGTGGTCAAGGAAGGTGGATGATCATTGTGAGCAGACCTCATGTAAGAGAGGAACATTCGGCATATTCGTTCATGAGAAGAGGCCGCATGGCGGTTGGTGAGCCCTGACATTAAATACCGCCTCACAAATTACCTCACGTACGTTTCCCGCCCAGCGAGCGGTTTGGCGCCATTTTAGGCGCATCTTCCTGCGCAGGACGAAGTAGCTTGATCGCAAAGTTCAATAAAGACCATCTCTGGACAAAGCTATGTGCCAGAATAAAGGGAGGATTTGCTTTTCTTTTGTTTTCCCCTTGTCTGTATTAATGTCCGTGTGCTAGAGGCGATCGACTTTCGACTTTAATTTACCTCACGTTTTATTATTACATTTTGAATTATTTCCCTTGTAAATATTGAACTATTGGTTACGAGTCAGTAAGTGACACTATATTAGTTATGGGTGTGTGTGTGTATCTGTCTGTCTGTCCCGAGCATAGCTCCGTGGGTTTTGATCCGATCTTGATAAAATTTGGGTGGGAGGTTTATATCATGATCTAGTTGTGTGTTCCTGAGAATGGGCGTGCTGCACCCATTATGGGCGAACGACGCCCAAAAAACGTGTTTTTAGGGGGTAGCCGGTTTCAAGTTACATCTTCTCCGAGGGGTTTGTCGAATCTGGCAGGGTTTTCGGTATTTGGTTAGCCCAATGGCACCTGCATAGCCCCACGGAGCTCGATTTTTCATTTTCGTCCCAAGGTCAAGTCACAAGGTCACGAACTTAGAAAATGTCAAAAAAAATCAATACATTGGGCATCGAGCTCCTAGGGTTTTCACCTGTTTCGAATGAAAGTTGGTATGCAAGTAGTGCTCTTCGAGTACTACAACTTTCATCATTTACGTTTTTCCCGATTCCCGCCAGTTTGCCTGTGGCGTCCCTCGAAGGTCAAAAAATAAAAAGGCGACCCATGTACATTGCTCGTGAACCATCGCCGTCTCCAGACTTGTTTTCATGAAATCCCTGTGTTTATTTTAGTTTCTGATGTCCGCGTATCTGTCGTGGTTTGAGTATAGACCCCTTATGCTGTGCATCTGTCTGCTCCATCCATGCCGCCCTGTCCCTCCCACACACGCCCATAATCTCTGAGGATTACATGTTTGCCTCGAAGGAAAACTGCTCGACGATCCGGCCTGGTCGGTGTTAAGGCCTAAGTCACATTTGCTCTAGCGCGAGGATACGGCGGCCGTACGCCCTCTGAATTGACAGAAACGTGCGGTGGCCGCAGAGTTTCTGCGGTGGCCTCAGGGTGGCCCTATGCCGTTTGGCTATCTTTTACAGGCCGTAGGGGTCGCCGTGGAATTATAACATGGAGTTATAACTTTTTTCATTTCTACGTTCGCCGTAGCATTTCGACAAGCCGAAAAAAAAACTGTAAAAAAAATATATAAAAACTACCACTCGTTACCGTCCGTCTGGCCGCACGTTCGCCTTAGGCCCCCCTGCGGTCGCCTTGCGGGCACCTTGAGGCTACCTTGCGTCTGCCTTGAAAATTATATGGCCGCCGCAGGGCCCTCTTAAGGTCACCGTGCGACATCAAATCAAAGACTGTACGGCAACCCCACGTTTTCGGTCTCCACAATTTCTAAATACGCCGTGCGGCTCCCCGAAATAAAAAACATATGTGACTGCTACATGTGTGACCGTGGAAATACTGCGGCCGCCGTATAATTGCTAGTGGCCGTAGATTTTGGAGACCCTACGGCCGCCGTGGCAAATGTGACTTAGGCCTAACCGCCCGTCCACAACAATTGGGTCAGTGGGATTAACCTAACTGGCCACGGCCACGACAGTATTTTAGAGTATTAACCTTTTATTGATGAAAACTCTGGACATAGTCGAGTTGCAAGGAAATCTTATCACTCAAGGAGACCAATCGGTTTCCTGCACATGTTCTGTGTTGTGGTGTGGTGAGGGTTGTGCCTGTGTCATGGATAGTTGATGCTCCCAGAACACCCATAGCTCAGAGAATCAACATTTCAGGATACCTAGACAGCACAGCATGCACATCACACCCACAGAGTTGTTGTATAGCCCTCTGCATTAAATTTTTTTTAATGCCAACTGTTAAAAAATTGTTACTCCAAAGTCCAACTATGATGCTTTCTACATTTCATAACATTCACTTTTTATTGTGATATTTGTAGTTGTGGGTGTTGGCGAGTGTGTTTCATTTCACTATGTGTTGTGGTGTAGACGGCACTGGTGTCATAGAAGGTGATTGTGTTCGTGGATTGGATGATTGGATTGGGGTTGAAGGATGTGGATGTTGAAGGACAGGCAGGATGGGCCTAGCTACGAGAAAAGAAAAGAAAAGATGTCTGTCTGTCTTTTTGTTGCCATTTTTCTGAGAGATGGCCAAACGGATATTCGTAAAACTTTCAGAGGTTCATCAGTGAGTGGCAGGGAGTTTTTCAGGCAAAAATAAATTTTAATTTTGAATGAAAGTGTTTTTTTTTAAGTTGCTCGATAGTGCCTAAGCCTTTGTAGCTACGTGAAATGTAATACTAAATGATTCCCGACCCCATTCCTTAGTGTCTCTGGGGAATTGTTTTAGGTTCCCACAACAAAATATATATAAAAAAATTGATTTCTTCAAAATGCCAACAGAACAGCACCAGGCAACACTGCGTACCCTGTTATTGTGCTATAAAGAATGAAAATATGTCCAACAACCAGGAAGTGTGGAAAGTTTACCATGTACATATTTTAGTGGATTGACTGATAGACAGTTATTCATGTCTTCGTTATTCTAAAATCATTTGAAACATGGAAGACGGAGACTGAAGTAATTTTAACCAGACTCAATGGTATAATGGTTCGGGCATCTGCTCTTAGTCTGGGAGGTCAGCGATTCAAACCCCGGCCGAGTCATGCCAAAGGTACATGCAACTTCTTTGCCTGATGCTCAGTGTTTAAAAAGGATACAGCATGGATCAGCAACGATACATTGCTAATAATAATGCAGGTTTTGATTGGCCAAATGGCCTCCTCCTGCGTCAAGGGTCCTTGATTGAAAGGGAAATCATATTATTATAATCATTTTACCCCGCTGTGCGCACGTGCATGCGGGACGAGACGCCATACAATTTTGCTAACTTGAAAGACAAAGTAGTACTAAACTGCAGGTTTTTGGAAGTGCCAACAAGCCGATGCATATTCTACAGTTTTGAAAATGTATAATTCAATTGAAATTGAGCCGTTCCTCTATCAGACAGACTGAACCAATTGCTTTCCACACACGTGGGACAATATTTGTCAAATATTTGTCAAAAATGAAATTAACCGCATGAAAATGAAGAAGAAAAAAAGTCAAAAAAATAAAATGCCTCACATGGTGCTGGGACTTGTCTAGGCATTGTTATATACAAATGTTGTGTTGAAATATATTGTTCTTTATCTTCTTTATTTTAATCCCTACCTTGTTTTTCTGTTCATTAGCATTGCTTAAGCCATCCATTTTCATCCATTACTAGCCATTTTCAAGCAATTTTTATTTAAATCTTTATCAAATGTATTTTACTTGAAATAAGAATATTGATGCATCAACTTACAGAAGAAGTCAGTTTTGAACAATGAAAGAAAAACAAAATGTTGAAAATTTGATGATACTTATGGAATGACATGGTCCTGGTACAGCATGAAGGGGTCATGATCACACCAGACAATCCTCTAACACCTTGCCATCAACTCTTGAAACCTCAGTCTTTAAATGTGTGATATTGTGGGTTGCAACAAATTTTGATCAATCCCTGTTCCTTAATCAGAGTAAATTTATTTTGTGCAATGAGATCGTTGTCTTTCATTTTCAGCGTATTTTTGTTTTTGACCATGTAATCTTAAACCATGTTAGGGTTAGTAATTTTAGGGTTAGACCATGTAAACCATGTAATTTTTGTATGCTTAAAAAAACAAACATTTTACATACTGTGATTTATATATAATTTATCTATATTGTAATTTACTGTAATTTTTTTGAGTACAAGTCAATATTGTAATTTACCCCTCCCCCCCCCCCAAAAGTCACGGCATCTATGGTTTAAGGTGTAATTATTATGTAGCTTGTTTTAAATACGGTACTGTATCTCTATATGACAACAAATGTGTTGGAAAAAACTACAGATATTTACATTCCTAATTTAACCGAAAGGTCTTCCCACAAAGTAATTCAAATAATATGCACAAAACAGCTCATTCATTTTCATGACCCTTAAAGTACCTTAACCAGTGATGTGTTGTCTCAGGGAGGAATTAACACCTTTATTGTTCTGACTGACTGACAGTTTTGTTAACTAAGTAGTTGATCTAGCTTTGTCTTATACTCCAAATTGACTTATATATGAATCAAAAATAATTAAATGGGGAAATTAGCCAATTCAACGTGTGGTATATCTATACTAATAAATGTCAGTGAGTCACTCGGTGTGTGTGTGTGTCTCCTCTATAACTCTAAAACCATGAAACCTAGCAGCCAATGCACACTTGGGGAACTCCAAGGGAGTGTAGGAATGAAAATTGAGTGTTTGGCGTCATTTAAACACCTCTTTTGAAGATAATTAACGGCCTTATTTCATTATCCTTTATCAAGGCACATCCTCAGTCACCTCGCTCTCCTTCGCTGGGGTCTTAACTTGCCATTTTTTTGGTCTACTCAACAATGCCTTCATTTGGAACAGGCCGCAACACTTTCATAATGATAAAGTGCTCAATTTTTTTTTCACTTTCCTCACTCATATAATCGATTGCCTTATTTACATACCTACGAATCACTGTATACATCACTGTTGTAATTGCTCTAGTTTTCAAATTAGGAGCTTGGAGCAATTTTCCACGATCTACTCTCATGGACTAAATGAAGTATATAATCAAGTGGACTAAATATCTGTCAATCTGGAGTGAAATTTGAAAATGCTAAGAAATGAGCGATGTTTTGGTTGTTGCTGGTCTGTTCCATTACCAATCAGCTTGCTATCGCTTGTCAAGCCAGCCATTCCTTTTCAACCATTTCATTGGTGTGCTTGCTTGAGTGCTTAAGTCACTTGGCGAGCGTCCTACAGTCGATAGCGGTATTATGCACACTGTTTGTATCCTGATCGGGAGGTACAGTCGCAGCTGCTGCAAGGTAGAGGTGCAGAGACAGCACACACGGATGTGGTCCAAATGGGTGGATTTGGATTTGTAAAGGGACTCTCCGTGGGTGTGTGTGCATGCCTGCATGCTTGGTTACGTGGGTGTGGTGCGTGGGATTCGCGGAGCGAACTTGCACCCGGACCTCTGCTGTGTTGGGCCGTGGCGGAGGTGATGTGGCTGTCTCGTGAAACATGTGCTCTGGCATGTGCGGAATGGACATGATGTGGCACTGAAGCCAAGCGGGATGTGCCGTGCAATGCGGGTGTGGGTAAAGTTAAGTGTGCCGGTTAATACGTGCAGTGTGGCTGTGTGTTAATGACTCAAATGTCCTGTAAGTCCAATGTGAAAATGATAACCAAAATATAATGTGTGAATAAATCGTGTATTTCCAAGCCAATGTGTCTTGATGGAAAGGGAATAGAATGAGTCTCCATTGGGCTAATGGCTATCTATCGCATGCATGAACGGTGAATATCGCTCATGCAGAAATGAAAACTGATGTAAAATCATACGTCATGAACGTGTCGTAAAGAGGAAAAGGTTATCTCATGAGAAAGAAAGGGATTCTGTTCTCTACCTTTCTTCAATGCATCAAAGAGTTAGAATCTCACCAGACAAGGGGATGGATCTATTCTGAACATGCATTTATGGAAATAACTGTCTGAGGACCTGACTATTGTGTACTTTACTCGGATCCGATTCTGAAATCCACAACATATACATACATGTACACGTACACACGTACACACACACACACACACACA
>CM068962.1:57361622-57375897 GCA_035128595.1 Eptatretus atami
ACACACACACACACACACACACACACAAAACATGTGGAGTGTGACGAGCACTCCCCTGATCTCCATTGGACATAGTCCGACACTAAAGCGTCACATCTGGAGGCCTTGGCCCAGTGACTCTGTCAAACAGACAAAGATTACATGGTCAACATCAATTAAACATCAAACGAAGTTGCCTATCTAGGTTTCGGGTTTGTTTGCCCTCATCAAGCCGGTATACAGATAAATATATAACCAATGATAACCACATTCGTCGTTTAAACATCAGACGCACCTCCTGACTGTTACGGTGAGCATAGCCGCGGATTAAGTCTCACACGGTAAAACCGCATAATCCGCAAAGAACCATCTGTCTGCCACCCAGACGATTGTTCCTGCTAATGCAAACCATTCAACCAGAAGGCACGTGATATGATCAGTGTATATATATAGATAGATAGATAGATAGATAGATAGATATATATATATATAATGTCTTTTTTGTTTTATTTTTTGCTATTTTGCTCAAATTAGTGTTTCATTTTTATTTTTTTCTGTTTTAACTGTTTGGTTTTTTTTCTATCAAAATCTAATTGTTTTTTCTCTATGCGTATTTAATTATTTGTCTATGAAAAGATTACTATGAACTGAGGGCTGAGACAAATGCTAGAAACTTTTGCGATCTGAATAATTGTACTTGTACTGAATCTTAATTAATTGTATTAATTGTACTTGTTAATTAATAATGTCATTTTATTTATTGGATCTACTTTTTTTTCTCTGCTTGTTGTCTCATGATTTCCTTGTCCTTGGGTAATAATTACACAAGTTCTCCCCATGAGTTGTTTTCACCATATGTTAGAACCAGCAATTTCAGTACACTGCAGATGTTCTTTTGTATGCGGTACATGGCTGCAAATAGCATAATTTGCTGGTGTTGCGGCTGTACCTTAATCCGATGCCTCCTGTAGATTAGAGTATAAATGACCGTTTTTACAGCCATTTTTCCTGCTGTGCAGGGGTTGGGCTTTTTCTTGAGGCAATGTTTTATGGCCGGATGCCCTTCCTGACGCAACCCTGGTCGCCTCTTACGACACACAGAGATATGGTACACCTATTCTAACGGGGCATACACCGGGACCAGTACACTGGTAACTGCATTTCCCGACCTCGGAAGGATGACAGGCTGCTGTAGATTAGAGTATGAATTGGTATATTTTTCAGGGGCTGGTGATAACTTGCCTACACCTTGCGAAGGGCATTGTGGGATCTTTAACGTCCACTAACTAATGGAAGTAGATGGGATGCTCAATTTAAGGTTCATCCGAGGGTTGGCACATACATAATGAGTCACCCTGCCTTCGAAACACCAGGATGACAGATTTTAGCTTGGCTGAGATTGAGCCCCAGACGAGACAGCTTTTGTGGCGAGGTTATCTGGCCAGCCCACTGCAGGATTAACACCTCTTTCAGTTGGTATTCTCACCACACTTGCCAAGTGCTGGCTAATGAGTGATGAGCCATGGCCACAAAACCCTCATCAATCAGGAGAGAAAGAAACAATTGTTCACCTCTCATCTGAACAGCCAGCTTCTCATTGTATGTAAATTATTGTTATTTCTAAAACATTTGAATTGTTCCGCAAGAATGCTTGACAAATGTTCATGGAGTGAACAGAAATGGAGTCCTTTCTTTCTCTCCCTTTTCTCTGATTTTATTTTTTTTATTTTTAAGTGCACACTGTGTTATAAGCATAGCTTGGGTTAATAAGCTTAGCATTGTGTTTCGAGATAACATGCAAGAGTTCCACGACATTCTGCAGTCCTGCGGAAATAATTTCCAAACATTTAAAAGCAATTGTAAGTAATGAGATGGTAATAACAGCTTTTTATCTTGAACTTTTATACGAGTACAACAGGAGAAGAAGGAAGGATTTTTTTTCCTTTTTTGAACATTTTCGTTTGAAACTAAAAAGAAAAGCTACTGTTGCTCCAATACATTTCATCAAATATATTAACTGCATGAAATTGTAGGCAAATTATGTTGTTTCTTTTTTTCTTAGCAATGGGTGAATAATTCAGTGTATTTCACCATTTTCTCTGAAAGAGATTTATGTTTTCCCTCTTTTCAATTCTAATATCATTGATAACTCAATTTAATTGAAAACTTAATTTTATATCCTAGTGTTTAATTTAAAACTCAAAGAAACTGGATCTCAAAAATATATCGGCAATCATTCATAGTGCATACAGGTTGGTGGGTCAACATCGGCCAGATTTATAAAATTGTACATTTTCTTCCAATTGACTTGAAATTTGAAGAGGAGTTGCATATTTAGTCATTGAATTCAACCACCTATTATTTTTTAGTTTAACTTAGACCAAAAGGACAACTTAGACGAAATTTCTAAAATCCTCAATTTTCATCCCATTGACTTGAAATTTGAAGAGGATTTGCATATCAGGTTACTGAATTGAATGAAAAAGTATTTTTGAGGTCAACTTAGGCCAAAAGGTCATCTTTTTCCAAAAAGTCGACATAGCCCAAATTTCTAAAATTGTCAATTGTCATCTGATTGACTTGAAATAAAATCCTGCTGGAGTTCATTGATCTGAAGAGGATTTACACATTTGGTCATTGAATTCAACCATCAATTATTTTTACGCTCAAATTTGTTTTATGGATTTGGCAAGTATTGTGCTATGCACAACATCTTTCTTGTTCTGTTTGTCTCTTTGTTTGTCTGTCAATCGCCAACATGTTACAATTCCAAACCAATTGTGATGAAACTTTACCAAGTTGTCGAGGTAGTCACAACTGAGAAGCCTGTTGATTTTGAGGTCAAAATGTGAAAAAGGTCAACAACCTTGTCAGATTTCTAAAATCCTCAATTTTCATCCAATTGACTTGAAATTTGAACAGTATGTGCATAACAAGACATTGAATTCAACCACCAATTGTTTTTGTGGTCAACATCAGCCAAATTTCTAAAATTGTCAGTTTTCATCCATTTGTCTTGAAATTTGAAGAGGTGCTGCATATTTGGTCATTTAGTTCAACCACCAATTACTTTTGAGGTCAACATAGGCCAAAAGGTCAACATAGGCCGAATTTCTAAAATTGTTATTTTTCTGACTTGAAATTTGAAGGATGTGCATATCAGTTCACTGAATTCAACCATCAGTTTGTTAGATGTTCAGATCGGCTTTGTTGGATGATAAAGCTTCAACAAACTGATGGATTTTTTGCATATGAATCTAGTTGGGGAGGGGGGGGGGGTGAAGTGACTGCACAAATTTTACACTGTCAGTGGTTGTTGGTGGTGTTTCCAGCAAAGTCAATTTGGACCTAACACCGCAGTATTTTTTCGTCCCGGTTTTTTGTTGTTTTTAGATTTGAGAAACACCAACAGTCATCCTGCTTTCGCCTTTTAATGCATTGTATTTCTTTCTCTGTTTAGTTCATTGATCTGGGTTTTTACTTAAAAAACAATTCTGTCTTACCTCAAGTTTACTTTTTAAGAGCAATTTTTAATCCATCCATCCAACCATTGGGACCATACACTGTGCAGAGCATTGGTGCTGCCTAAGCTGTTAGCTATTGGACACAATCTCCTTGGCTATTGGACACAATCCTGGATGAGTCGAATTTTGAATGAATAAACTTAAAGTATTTGGCAAGGTCATTTGGCTTTTGGGAGAGCAACTCATGATGTTGTAATGGGTTGGCCACAAAATCTGGTCTGGCTCAGTATGCATTGGGTTTGTTCATTTATTTCTCCTAATTTTTTTTATGCATACGAGTCTAGCAGGGCACAAGTGACTGCTAAAACACCATCAACTACCTCCAAGATCGTAAAGTAGTGTCAAGTTACCTCAGAAAAAAAATCCACCATTATTTATTTATTTATTTATTTATTTTGGCATATTATTGAAGGGATAATAGGTTTTCCATTAATTGGATGTCCAGATAAAAGAGTTCTACTGTACCTACATTCCACTTTGAATTATTTATTTTTTTAATGTATAACTTGAACTATCTCCACTACTGACACACAACTTTGCATTATTTATTTATCTACACTTTACCATCTCCACTATCAACTCACAACTTTGAAATAGAACAAGAAAAAGTAATCAGAGATTACAGACCCTTGGCAGGACTTGTTTTGTGTGGTGTTTGTGTAGTTTAGTGTGGCATTTCTGTACTGCTGTTATATAATTAATAAGAGCCATAACTAGAACTGCCAATTTATAAACTGCTGGCAGTGATGACTGGGGGATCAAGACGTCGCACTTTGATGCAACCCCACTTTGATAGGATACCTGACCCATGACGTTTATTATTATTCAATTGAATTTAGAATGGGATTAAAATAAATTCAATTCAAATCAAATGGAAGACCAAATAGGTACAGTCCTGCATTGGAGTCATCAGAAGAAATCCAAACAAGTAAAATGCAAAGATGACATGAACAGGAGGAACCTGGATAGGATTTGCATTTCAACTGCTACTCCTCTACCCTCAAACCCCTCCAGGCACAGCCAAGTGAGCCTTATTCAAAAAAAAAAATAATAATAATAATAATAATATTAATAATAATAATAATAATAATAAAAAACAACCCAGATCAAACAATTAAATAATTTTGGCTGCCAGACCATGCATCTGATCAGGTTGAAATTTAAAACATATATTCCCCATCACTACGAGATCATAATTGTGAAGTTTCATGTCGATTGTTTAAGCGGTCAGAGAGTGAATTTAAAAAATATATTTTTGCTCAATCAAATATAGCTGCCAGACCATGTGACATCAATTATTCGTGAATACCCTGGTATCCGCAAGGCTTGGGGAGCATTTGTTTGAAGTTTCCATGCTGTCTGTCCAGCCGTTCTGGCGAAGATTTTTACAAGTTTTAGGGTAAATACAATATGGCTGCCAGACCATGTGACTGATGACCATCATATGTGTGAACCTTTTGTTCATCATGTATAGGTGGTCATACGTGTAAAGTTTTGCTTCAATCTGTTCAGTCACTTCAGAGAAGATTTTTGAATGTTTTTCATTTTTATTTTTTTTAAACAATATGGCTGCCAAATCACGTGACCAATGACATCATCAATTTTTTTTCTGTGGACCAATTTATCCCTTGATGACCCTCGAAAATTTTCATACTGATCGGATGTAGCATTTTACATCTGCACTTGTGACGTCGTAATGAAGGCACCTGTGACATCATTAAAAATAATAATCACACTTATTCCCCATGAGGAGTACTTGCTATGTGCCAAGTTTCAATTTTTTCCTTGGTGCAGTTTCAGAGATACAGAGGTCCAAAGTTTTTTTCCGTTTTTCCAATATGGCTGCCACACCACGTGACCTATGACATCATAATTATTAAAACATTCTACATGAGTAGCCGCACCAATGTTGAAAATTTCGTCTCAATCCGCCAAGCGGTTGCGGAGAAAAACACGAAAATTCTGTGCGGACAAACAGACAAACAAACAAACGGACCCAAATGCAATACCCTCGCCACGTTCAATGTTGCATAAGATGTCCGACAATGCACTGTGTTTTTAAAATGGCACCCAGTAATGAGAGTTGATCTTGTGTTGGTTTGAGAAATCTGGAAAATTGACCTTTCACTTTCGTTCTCTTGGATAATGTGCACCACAAATTATGATCAGATATTTCTGGGGAAAAAAAGTGTAGCTTATACACGAGTGATTATATTATTTATTTATTTATTTGTTTGGTTATTTAAATGTAAAATCGACACATCCCATTTTTAACGCGTAGTTGGGGGCTGTGTCTTCGATGAGGACTTGCATCCTTGTTATTTTATTGTACAAACTGAAATTACATGGACTGTCTGTTTTTGCAGTCAACTTCACTTCATTTATCAGTTTGGATTGGGACATTTGGCTATGTGGAAATGTCATGTTAGTATGAAATGTGCATGTTAGAATGTTGTCTCTTTTCAAGGAATTTTGTTCAAATCATATAATTTACATTTGGGGTTTCATGGTTGTTCACCCTTATGTCCTGTCTTTGCCTCCAGAACTGTTGGACATTCTCAAGGTTGAGTATGTGACTCCACTGGTCATTTGGCTTTGCCATGAGACATGCTTGGAGACGGGAGGTGTGTTTGAGGTGAGAGTTTTATGGAAATGTATTTTTGTCAGTCATCATTTTTATGCGAAACTCATTGTATGATCTTTATTGAATCATCTGTTTGGCTTTTTTATACAATATCTAGGCTCATGAAAGAAGCAGGTAAGAGGGTAAAACTGGCAATGTCCTGACAGTGTGAAATGGAGGCCCACACTTTGACAAAATGAGTAAGGGAAAGAACAAACAGGAAAGGAGGGGAGGAAACTGGTCAGGTCAGGTAGGGAGCATGTGCTGGAGCAGTGCGTCGCTGTATCCACTTTCCGCTGGTACTCCAAGGACCTCCGTCCGGCCATCCACCAGGCAGATGCCTGGCCCATCCCCGTCTCCTTGAGATGCCGATCAACCTGCTGCAACCATGAGGCATGTGGTTGGCCCATTGACCTCCTGCACTTACGAGGCTCCCTCACTGAGAGAATCTGGTGAGCAGGATCAGTGTCAGGAAAACGAGCCACATGTCCATACAGCCACAGCTGAAGCTCACGGACGAAGCAGGTAACAAATCTCATTTGAGTCTCTCTCAGCAACTGCTCGTTGGACATAAAGTCTGACCAGCGAGAGCCAACGATTCTCCTAAGAGACCTGGTAGCAAAGGAATTAAGTCTCCATCTCAGATCCCTGGTCAGAGTACAAATCACGCATCCGAAGAGCAAGACTGGAAGCACCAAGGACCGGAAGACTCGGACTTTCGTCGTCCTGCACAGGTACCGACAGTGCCACACCCAAGAATCCAGTGAATCCATGACTCCCCAGGCCCAACTCAGATGTCTATTGACCTTTGGTTCACAGCCAGCAGAGACGTGAATATCACTGCCAAGGTAAGTGAATCTCTCTGTGACCTCAACATCCTTGCCACAAACAGGTACAAGCAAGACAGCAGCATCCCAGAAGTCATTGAAAGCCTGGATCTTAGTTTTGACCCAGGAAACTCGTAATACCAGCCGCTCCGACTCCTCTTTCAGCACGTCGAGTGCCCCCAAAAGGATATCCAGAGTTTCCGCAAAGATGACTGCATCATCTGCGAAAATCACGGTCAGAGATCTTGATATTCCCAAACGATGCACCACAGCTTGATCTCTCCAACATCCTCCCCAGAATCCAGTCGATACAAGCGCTGAAAAGTGTGGGGGCCAGTACACACCCCTGACAAACTCCAGTAACAACTGGAAATAAGTCGGAGATGGTATCTCCACATCTCACAGCACTCAGTACCAGAGTATAATTCAGACATCAGACTGATCAGTTTTGGTGGCACCCTACTAAGACCAAGAATCCTCCAACAGAGGGTATCCCGATTCACTGAATCAAAAGCTTTCCAGGGTTCAACATCGGCTGCAAGCAGCCCCTGCCGAAACTCTCATCTTCGTTCGGTGAGGACCCGAAAGGCAAGGATACGGTCGATCGTTGACCTCTTTGGAGTAAAGCCTGACTGCTCTGGGCGCTTGTGCTCAAGCAGCTCGTTTCAAACCCTGTCAACAATTATCCGAGCAAAGACCTTGCTCGGCACTGAGAGCATCGTCACCCCTCAGTGGTTGTTGCAGTCTTGGTGATCACCCTTCCCTTTCCAGAGAGGTACAACAAGGCCCCTCTTCCAGTCAGTTGGGATGATGCCTGTGTTCCAGGCACAGCACAGACCGCATGCAACGACACAAGTGCAGCATTTCCACCAGCCTTGAGAAATTCAGCATGGATGCCACAGATCCCAGGAGCTTTACCCTATTTCAACTGGTTCACCGCAGCCTGTGTTTCCACAAACGAAGGTGGATCACAGTTGATTTGAGGAACTGCAATATGGATTGTAACACCCCTGACATCCAACTCGACAGCTGGTGGATCAACCTGGTACAGCCGCTCAAAGTAACCGGCCCAGTGGGTCTTCAGTTCGGACTCCTCTGTCAAGAGCTCACCGCTCTCCGCTCTACCTGCAGTACACCGAGGGATGGGCTTGGAGGAACGCAATGCATGAATTCCTCTGTAAGCAGGACGAGAATCACTTGACCACAGGTGATGCTCTACCCCCTCACAGATTCCTCGCACATCGGCCTCCTTGTCCACCCTCAGCGCACGCACAGTTTTATGCCTCAACTCCCTGAACAGCTCAGCTCTGCCATTAAGCCTGGCCCTGCGACTCTGGTCAATGGTATCCAGTGTCCCTTGAGAGACAAAATTCTTCATCGTCCTTTGGTGAGTTCCAAGACATCCACTGCCAACATCAAGGATGGTGGTCTTAACGGCAGTGCTTCAATACTGATGTTCAAACGCTTGAGCTCAGATGATAACAAAGACAGGTGATCGTCCTCTCTTAGGGATAGGACATTCCAGGCATCCACCCGAAGGGACTGCCTCAGGTTAACCCAAGGAGACCGCCGTCTAGTGGATGACACCAGCTGATGCTCTATTCCCAAACGATTCACGGCCATGTAGTCTTTCTCGAAAAAATGTGAAGTGTGACTAGCACTCCCCGATCTCCAATGAACATAAAGTCTGACACCAAAGCATCACCTCCAATCCGGAGAGAGGGAGAGGGGTCGGAGGAAACAGTAACCCACAAGTAAGAGGGTTTGGGTTAGTTTTGGTTTATTGCAGAAGATAATATTGCATGTAGGAATGGGGGTGACTTGAGATGATGGTGTGCCATCTGCTTGAGGTTTTTTTTTCGTGAAGAGTGTGATTGAATTACCACTTTGTAACGTAAGGATTGTGGTGCCCATTATATTAGTTTAAGCATCACCATCATTCTTCAGCACTTAGTTGTACATGATGGCAAAACTACGTTTATTACAAAGCTTCTATCTTGATAATTTATCGACACTGAACATTGAGCAAAAGGTAAACTTCATATCTGAGCCTTCGATTCTGCCAGACACTCAATATTGCTCTCAAAGCTGTCCAGGCAGTGGCATTCATTGTCCACTTGGTTGACTGGTCACTTCCATGCACGGAAACATTGTGTTCTTAACAGCATCCATTCCTTTGCTCTTTGTTTTGATGTTGGTTTCCCTGAGGGCAGCATATTTTGTCTAATCTTATTCATTCTATCGATCAATGATCTCGCTATCTTCCTGGAAAATCATATTATCCTCATTGCTAATGATTACTGACTGTACCTCATGCAGGATAACCCCCACCCTTGATAAAGAATCAACCTGATGCATTGATGTTTTGGACAAAACGGATTTTAAAAAAAAATTTCGCTTACCCAAGTGAAATCTAGAATTTCATCGTGGTACATATCCTTTTGTATATGTTTTGCCACCACAGCAGTCCATTCGGCTTTGGCACACTGGTGGCAGCCTTGTCTGCACAATCTCAAACATCTCATTCAACACTGTAAAGTCTTTCTTTCACTTGGTCTCTCCACAAATATCAGCTTCCAAATCCCATAGTTTTATTTTGTGATCAATATTTGCAATAAGTGCAAGTCTTGGAGCTCCTTGATCTCATTAACAGGCATGACCATTCTTGGACAGAAAATTTCTTCAAATACAAACAACGGAAAACCAGCTGTATGGTATTTTATCTCATGATCTACCTCTTGAGGCTGGTGTACTAAACGGCAGCATTCTTGTTCTCCAGCATTGACCTCTGCTTCCCTGAATAATCTACTTTTACCATTTTGCTGATGACTCAACGCTCTGGAAAACTGGACACCACGCATCTAAGAGGCAGACTGCCATGGAATCGCTCTGCAAACCGCAAAAAAAACAAACAAACAATTTAAGTCACTGGTCAGCTACCTGGAACATGTCTTTCAATACAGGAACCCCCAATTTCTCACTCTGTCCTTTCACTTGAGGATCAACTGTTAAACTTCCAGGTTTACTTTTGTTGCCAATCCCTTGAATAGCTGCAGTCTTTTGAGCTCCTGGTGCTTGCTGTCAGCCATTACCTGCCTTGGGCGAACTACATCTCAAAAATGGCCTCTTAGACTGGCTATCGACTTGGTCTGCTCTGCAGAGCTGAGTCGAATATGAGCCTTAAGTGCTCAAGCTTTTCATCTGAAATACCCTGGAGTATGGCTCCCCACCGTGAGCTCTCTCTCAGCAGAAGACTGTTTCTACCAGATCCTGTTTATTTCGCCTGACTCTCCACAACCAGCTGATGCTGATGCTTCTTTGTTCCCTGTCCACCTGTCCCCCTCTGAACTGCTGTTATTTTGTCAACCTCACTGTGTTTTATTTATCTGTTCCATTAGCTTGACGTCTATATAATGCCAAGCCTATTTTGTTGAATCACTCAGGTTAAAATGAACACTTATTTTATTTCACGTTTCCCCCATAATTGTGCACAATCATTTATTTGTATTTCATTTTTCTTCCTCCTAGGTTGCAGCTGGATGGATAGCCAAAAGTGAGTGCTAAATACAAAACCCTTCAATTTTAATCTTTGGGCAGGGATTGGGGGAGGGGGGAGAGGGGTTAACCAGCTGGATACAAGCACAATCCGATCAAGAATGGGAAATCCGGGGATGAGACCTAAAAATGGGTGGAGGGGGAATGGAGAAGTGTGTGTGTGTGTGTGTGTGTGTGTGTATACGTATACAGTGTCTCAAATTATGTGGAGTGTGATGAGCACTCCCCTGATCTCTGATGGATACAAGGTCACACACCAAAGGATCACCTCCAATGCAGAGGCCTCAGCCCGGCGACTCTGTCAAACAGACAAAGATTACATGGTCAACATCAGTTAAACATCAAAGGAGAGCCGCCTATCTGGATTTCAGGCTTATTTGCCCTCATCAGTATGGCATACTGATAAATATCTAACCAATGATGACCACATTCGTCATTTAAACATCAATCACACCTCCTGGCTGTTTGGGGTGAGCATCGCTGTGGATTATGTCTCAGAGGGTAAAACTGCATAATCCGCATAGAACAACCACCCAGATGATTGTTCCCACTAATGCAAATCATTCAACCAGAAGGCACGTGGTGCGATCGGCGGGTAAATCAAAATGTGTGGAGTGTAACGAGCACTCCGCCGATGTAGGACTTTATGTTCATTGGAGAAGGGAAGGGCAGTCCATCCTTCCGTCGGTCGGTCGGTCCTTCCATCGGTCAGTCAGTTTCGGTCGGTCCTTCCGTCGGTCAGTCAGTCGGTCGGTCCTCGTCGTCGTCGTCGTCCTTCATCGGTCAGTCGGCGGTTCTTCTGTCGGTCCGTCCCGTCCTCCGTCGGTCCGTCCTTCCGTCGGTCCGTCGTCCGTCGGTCCGTCCTTCCATCGGTCGGTCAGTCCGTCTTCCGTCGGTCGTCCGTCCTATCTCTTGGTTGTCCTCCTCCGTTGGTCCGTCCTTCCGTCGGTCGGTCAGTCCGTCCTTCCTCGGTCGGTCCGTCCTATCTCTTGGTCGTCTCCCGTCAGTTGGTCCATCCTTCCGTCGGTCGGTCCGTCCGTCCGTCCTTCCTGCCTTCGGTCGGTTGGTCCGTCCATCCGTCCTTCCTGCCTTCGGTCGGTTGGTCCGTCCGTCTCATCAAGTTTTGATGCATACATTTCTTGTTTCCTCACATGTGTTTTCTTTAAACTACGGTACCATATGCTATAATCTGTTATTTCCTCTGCACCAAAGGTGGGTGGAAGTTGTTTTCACCTGTGTCTGTTTGTCTGTGAGTGGGATATCTCAAAAAAGCTGTGAAGGATTTGGACAAAAGTTTGGTGGACAGGTTGGGTGTGTGACAAAGACTAATTGGTTTAATTTTGGTGAAGATCCAAATCCGGATCCGAGAATTTTTCAAGTGATTCTTCACCATTGAGTGATCGGGCTAAAAAGTGATTGAGTGGTTGAGTAATAGCACGATATCTCAAAATGTTATGGACGGATTCAGATGAAACTTAGTGGACAGGTTGAGTTTGTGACAATGACAAATTGATTCGATGTTGGTGAAGATCTGGATCCGGATATCATAGTTTAAATTTTTTTTTTATATGATCTTCACCATTGAGAGATGGGGCCAAAACGACATATACAATAGCATATTTCCACAAGTTTTGGAAGAGTTGTGACAAAAGTAGGTGGATGAGTTGGTTATGTGACAAGAACAAGCAGGTTAGATTTTTGTTCAGGTGTGGATCCAGATCTAGCCTATCAGTGAGATACAAAACGTAAATTGTTCAGCCTGGCAGAGGTATGTGCTCTCCTGAGTGCCATTCTTGTTGATAAAATATAACTAAATGTTTTTGTTTGTTTTTAGCAATTTAATCTGACCAGCGAAGAACAAGTTCTTATGGATGGGTTAGTTTCCTCTGTATTGGTGGAATTTACAATGACTTGCAATACTACATCTCCCACCCCCATTGTTTGTGGTGAGGATGTTGAGGTCGTGGAGAGATTCACTTACCTTGGCAGTGATATTCATGTCTCTGCTGGCTGTGAGTCAGAGGTCAATAGATGTCTGGGTCGGGCCTGGGGAATCATGGATTCACTGGATAATGGGGTGTGGCACTGCCGGTACCTTTGCGGGAGGACGAAAGTCCGAGTCTTCATGTCCTTGATGCTTCCAGTCTTGCTCTATGGATGCGAGACTTGGACTCTGACCAAGGATCTGAGACGGAGACTTAATTCCTTTGGTACCAGGTCTCTTCGGAGAATCCTTGGCTATTGCTGGTTAGACTTTGTGTCCAACGAGTGGTTGCTGAGAGAGACTCAAATGAGATTTGTTACCTGCATAGTCCGTGAGCATCAGCTGCGGCTGTATGGACATGTGGCTCGTTTTCCTGACACTGATCCTGCTCACCAGATTCTCTCAGCGAGGGAGTCTCATGAGTGGAGGTGGCCAATGGGCCGACCACGTGCCTCCTGGTTGCAGCAGGTTGATCGGCATCTCAATGAGATGGGGATGGGCCTGGCATCTGCTTGGGAGATGGCCAGACGGAGGCCCCTGGAGTACCGGCGGAAAGTGGACGCAGCGACGTGCTGCTCTGGTGCATGTTCCCATACCTGACCTGACCCCCACTTGCAGCGGCGCTATACGATACATAATATATACATCTGGAGAGAATTGGGGTCGTCTTCCACATCTGAAACCCCAGGACTGAATTTATTTTACCACATAAAACCATGGACCATGTATAACCACCAGTTTTCATCTCGTTCTGTGGGCAGAAATTCAGGAGTACATATTCGTCAATGAAACATACAAACAAACACAAAAAATCCGACTCTTCTCAAATTTTAAAAGATTAACATTTCTTCACATGTCTCACTTTTGAATCTTAAGAGATTCTGGAAAGACTGAGGTCCAGTCAGTGTGGTACAAGCGTTTTAAGGAGATTGGAAGTTGTCAGTAACAGAAAAGTATCTGTTGACCAAGCACAAGTGCAGCAGACGTTGAAAAAGTGCATGAATCATTTCAACAAAGCCCCAGAAAATCAATTTGACATGCATTCAGAGACCTGAGACTACCAACCACCACTGTACACAGGATTTTGCATGAAATATTGAAGCTTTATGCCTGTAAGGTGCTGATTCGGCAGGAACTGAAACCAAATGATGGACCCAAACGCAAGACATTTGCATTGGAAATGCTCAGTCACATAGAGGATGACAAAGATTACCTGAAAAGGTCGTGTTCACCGACGAAGCTTGCTTTCATGTATCAGGGTACAGTACGTTAACCGGCACAATGTGAGGATCTGGGGCTCTGAAAACCTCCACGTAGTCATTGATCACATACATGACAGTCCAAAGGTCAATGTGTCCAAAGATGTGGCTTTCTCCTTGACCGCTTGTTGGGTCCGTTTTTCTTTGCAGAGGATACAGTGCCCTCAACAATTTACATGAACATGTTGGAAGGATTCGCCATTTCACAGATTGAAGACCTTCAACCTGATATCATTTTTCATAATTGGACCTTAGTCATTTGATCATCCTGAATGAAAAATTCCCAGGTCGCTGGATTGGCCGAAACGGATCAACCTCCTGGCCCCCATGATCATCTGACATAACCCCCCTTGATGTTTTTTGTTTTTTTGGCTGTGGGGGTTTTCCAAGATGTCTGCAACACCAAGGTGGCAAACCTGCATGATCTTCGTTCTCGGATCACAGCTGCATGTGCACTGCTGGACGCAAACATGCTGAGCCAGATATGTCACAAACTCGTGTACCACCTTGATGTCCTGCACGCC
>CM068962.1:57403569-57429002 GCA_035128595.1 Eptatretus atami
TGTCGGAGCGTCGATCACCCTTTCAGTTGAGGTATGAAGACGTCGATGTACTTGAGAGAAAACTTTATTATCTATCATACATGTACACGGAGAGCATCAAACCACCAGGAACACCAATTATGTAATTGCGGAAGCCCAGAGAGTGCCGCGCTCTGCCAGAGATGGTCATATGACTCTCTTATATAGTCGGTTTTATTTTAGGACAAATGCTTATCTCGCCATTGTCTTTTCTTTAACCCATGACCAGCTGTGAGCAGCTGGCTCATTTATTTCAGCGTTTGTGAATCAAGCATTGATAAAGAGAAAGTAAAGTTACTTCCCAAAGCTGCTCACACAGGATTACTCAAGGCGAACCACATCCTTATCTCTACAGTGTTCTTTATGAACACCAAGCAAGAGTGTATTTCTTATTAGCTGCAAGCCAGAGAAAGTCTAAATGGGAACAAACAGAAGCTAACATGAAAAAGGTACAAATCCCAACACGTGTATATATATACGTACGTGTATACATGTACGTGTATATATGTACGTGTGTATGTGTATATATATATATATATATATATATATTATATGTATACGTACGTGTATACATGTACGTGATTATATGTACGTGTGTATGTGTATATATATATATATATATATATATATATTACACAACACACGCACACACACACACACACACATACGTATATATACATATCAGCCACACCTCCTGACAGTTATTGTGAGCATCGCCATGGATTATGTCTCACACGGTAAAACCCGCATAATCCGTAAAGAACAACCATCCGTCTGCCACCCAGACAATTGTTCCCGCAAATGCAAACCATTCAACCAGAAGGCACGTGATGTGATCAGCAGGTAAATCGAAACATGTGGAGTGTGACGATCACTTCCCCGATCTCCATTGGACATAGTCCTACACCAAAGCGTCACCTCAAATCCACAGACCTCGGCCCAGCGACTCGGTCAAACAGACAAAGATTACATGTTCAACACCAGGTTGGATGTAAAGACCGAGGATTTACTCGAGTCCATTTTAAAGACCGATCTTGACAGCATACCAAGTGTAGTTGCTTGTGTTCCATTTGATGTTGAACTGATGTTGGCCATGTAATATTTGTCTGTTTGACAGTCACCGGGCTGAGGCCTCCAGATTGGAGGTGACGCTTTGGTGTAAGACTATGTCCAATGAAGATTGGGTAGAGTGCTCGTCATTCTCTACATATATGTATATGTATATGTATGTATGTGTTTATATATATATATATATATATATATATATATATATATATGTATGTATATATGTAATGTATATATATATGTATATATATGTATATATGTATATACATATATATATGTATATATATGTGTATGTATATGTATGTATATATGGGCTGTTCCACAGTAATATGCTACATTTAAGGGTCTTATCTTCAGGAGCTATTACAGAATTCCTAAAGTATCCATAGAATACCACTAACCTGTTTTTAGGTGTATATAAATGTAGATATATACTATTTATAGCAAAACCGCTATTGTCCTAAAATTAAAGCGTGCAGATAAAATTTTATTCACTGTGATGGGAATAAATCTTTGGCTTAAGTGTTATATTAAAAACTAAATAGATTTACCAAGAGTTTTATATTAATACGTACGTTTTTGATTGAGACTGGTTTAGATCATATGTGTAAAAAGACTTTACTTATGATATCCCACACCCTGAATTTGCCAAAAATATACTTTAATGTGAATGCTGGGGGGTTGAAAACAGAGTAACAAACGTTATGCTATCTGTCAATTCGTCATGAAAGAAACAAAATGCTCAAGCTGCACAACCTTTAAAAATACGGTGTTGTTATTTTTGTGATAACATAACTTCACCTAAATGACAAATGTGTAACAAAGGATAACATTAGTGGTAAGTCCATATCGCCGTAAAAGCTGTACAATCTGGCTTTCCGATTGCGGTCCAAAGTCACGTTTGTTACAGAAGGCTTTGAGCCAGTCAGAGGTCGTTTACTAATCATCACTACGAGAGCCGACGCTATCAATAAATTGTGCTGGGTTAGATTATCCTCTTACTATTGGATTCCAGTAGTGGAGGGGTCAGTCTTTTATTTCCCCTCATTTGCAAGATAAACTGGACACACTCAATGTGGACTATGTATGTAACACAATGGTTACCCATTACTGTGGAAAGGCTCATATATACATTTCTCCTGCAAGTTATATTTTCCTGGCAAGACATTGCTGTTAAAATGCAATTCCACTTGTTTAACCTCCCTGGTGCAGGTTTTACATGGGGAACATTACCTGGAAGTCATAAAGCTTCCTCCCACTTCAGGTACTTATTCACTCACCCTTGCAGTTGTCAAATGCCTTCAACAATGATGGAAGCTTTATGGAGACAATACACACTGCAGTCATTTTTCATAATAATGCCGTAATTTTATATTATAATATGAGAACGTGATTTGCATTCATTTTTATTGTCTTATTGGTGAGCTGACAACCTTTGTGGGTGATGTTGGAGCTGATTGCAGGGTTATTTTGTTGACAATAACCAGGAACAAAGGAGAAATAGCTGCTGCCATGTTTGTGTAGTGATGTTACTCCTATATGCAGAAACCATTTATTATTTAATATAGTTTATGCACTTAATTTTGTTTTGTTATTTGGTGCTTTATAAAAAAAAACTAAGGTGAAAGATTTTTTTTCCCCTCCTTTAATAACTTTAGAAATTATGCATTTCACCTGATTGTAATTCGTTGACGTCTTTATTTCTAGGAAAGTTGATTTCAGAGGCATCTGTGGCAGATGTGACGGATAAAGGATCCTGGACTGTTATCCTGATCAATGGTAAGCTTATAATCCAACCAGTGTGAGTCGAGGTGGTGATATTTTCATGTGGTGTCGTGAATATTATGACTCTGAGAAAGGAAATATCACATGACAAGCAGATAGACATTAAAATCGTAGCTAGTGAAGGCTATTCCATGCAGCAGACTGAGTTCAAGAGGATATGTAAAACTAGTACTGTTGATTATAAGTGGTCAAGGGAGAAAGCCAAAGTTCTCCAACAATGATGGTCAGTGTCTCAGGGTATGTTCTCTCCATGATAAACAGCAATCCAGGTGAGATACTTTGAATGACCGAGCTGAAAGTATGGTTGTTGACGTTTCTTCAAGAATAGTAAGATACACATCAGCGCAAAGTGGTCTCAATGGATATGTAGCTGCCTGAAAACCTTTTCTGAGAAGGGGCAACCAAACAAAAAAGCTGGAGTGGGTAGCACAAATGGTAAGGGAGGATGACCAAACCTGGAAGAAGGTGCTCTTCGTAGATGAGTCCAAGTTTGAACTGTTTGAGAATATCAGTACCTTGTTTGAAAGTGGACTAGGGAGTGGTATAACTGTCAGTGTATAACAGCTACAGTGAAGCATGGGGCTGGATCATTACAAGTGTGGGGCCTCAAGCTCAACCAAGGGTGTCGGAGATTTACATAAAATCAAAGGTGTACTAACTGCCAACATGTAAAGGCATGCCATTGTCTTCTGAACACATCTTATTGGGCAGGGATTAATCTTCCAACATGGCAATTGGCAAGGATTCCAATCGGACAGTTCAATATCTGGAAATAACAAGAAATTTCCTGAACTATCATGATCTTTCCACACGTCAAACTACAATATTTTAACGTGTCACTTTTTACTCCACTGAAATTTCACAATAACCATTTTGCCTCACCAAACATCACACATATATATATATATATATATATATATATATATATATATATATATATAGGGTATATGTATGTATGTATATATATATATATATATATGTATATGTATGTATATGTATTTGTATATTTATATATATTTATATATATTTATATATTTATATATATATATATATATATGTATGTATATGTATATATATATATATAGGTTTATATGTACATTGTGGAAGCATGCGAACCGTGCTTCCCCATTGTCTTGGGTCACTCACCTGCATTCATATATATATATATATATATATATATATATTATATATATACAAGCCGGTAGGCGACATGGGTGGTCGCTACATAATTGCATACTAGTCATACCAGGTTTTGACGGATCGGGCTGAAAATTTTTGACAAAGAGGTTGATTATAGTGCGCATAAAAGCATGGAAGCTGATTTTTGATTTTCGAAAAATTTTTTTTGGGGGATTTTAGAAAAAATATATTTTTTAGGATTTTTCAAAAAATTCAAAGTCCCGTTGCCCAGCAACGGTGGTGTCCATAGCAACGCTGCTCAAAAGCATAGAACGAGATCCTCTTGCCTCTCTCACTTTGTCTCCAAACCGTCCTACCTGCGCTGTCCCTCTAATATACTTCATTCCTTATCCTGTCCATCCTCGTCACTCCCAACGAGAATCACAGCATCTTTAACTCTGCCACCTCCAGCTCCGCTTCCTGTCTTTTTGTCAGCGCCACCGCCTCCAAACCATACAACATAGCTGGTCTCACTACCGTCTTGTATACTTTCCCCTTCACTCTTGCAGCTACCCTTCTGTCACAAATCACTCCTGCAACTCTCTCCACCCACTCCATCCTGCCTGCACTCTCTTTTTCACTTCTCCACCACACTCTCCGTTACTTTGGACAGTTGATCCCAAGTATTTAAACCCACCCACCTTCCCCACCTCAACTCCTTGCAACCGCACCCTACCACCACCCTCCCTCTCATTTACGCACATGTACTCCGTCTTACTCCTACTGACTATCATTCCCCTTCTCTCCAGTGCATACCTCCACCTCTCGAGCCTCGCCTCAGCCTGCTCCCTACTCTCCCTACAGATCATGATGTCATCCGCGAACATCATCGTCCATGGAGACTCCAGTCTGATCTCGTCCGTCAACCTGTCCATCACCATTGCAAACAGGAAAGGGCTCAGAGTCGATCCTTGGTGCAATCCCACTTTTACCTTAAACCGGTCCGTCATTCCGACCGCACACCTCACCGCTGTCACACTGTCCTCATACATATCCTGCACCATCCTCACATACTTCTCTACCACTCCCGACTTCCTCATACAATACCACAACTCCTCTCTTGGCACCCTATCATAAGCTTTCTCTAAATCCACAAACACACAATGTAACTCCTTCTGGCCTTCCCTATACTTCTCCATCAACATTCTCAAAGCAAACATCGCATCCGTGGTGCTCTTTCCTGGCATAAACCCATATTGCTGCTCACAAATCATCACCTCTCCTCTCAACCTAGCTTCCACAACTCTTTCCCACAACTTCATGGTTGTTAACAACTTTATCCCTCTGTAATTTCCACAGCTCTGCACATCACCCTTGTTCTTGAAAATCGGAACCAGTACACTTAATCTCCACTCCTCCGGCATCCTCTCACTTTCCAAGATTTTATTAAACAATCTGGTTAAAACCCCACTGCCATCTCTCCTACACACTTCCATGCCTCCACTGGTATATCATCTGGGCCAACCGCCTTTCCACTCTTCATCCTCTTCATAGCAGTCCTCACTTCATCCTTACTGATCCACCCCACTTCCTGATTCACTATCTGCACCTCTTCCAACCTTCTCTCTCTCATTTTCTTCATTCATCAGCTCCTCAAAGTACTCCTTCCACCTTCTCAACACACTCTCCTCGCTTGTCAGCACATTCCCATTTGCATCCTTTATCACCCTAACCTGCAGCACATCCTTCCCAGCTCGGTCCCTCTGTCTTGCCAATCGGTACAAATCCTTTTCCCCTTCTTTTGTATCCAACTTCTCATACAGCTTGCCATATGCCATTTCCTTAGCCTTTGCCACCTCTCTCTTTGCCTTGCGCCGCCACTCCTTGTACTCCTGCCTACTTTCTTCATCTCTCTGGCTATCCCACTTCTTTTTCACCAACCCCTTCTTCCTTATACTTTCCTGTACTTCCTCGTTCCACCACCAAGTCTCCTTATCTTCCTTCCTCTGTCCAGATGTCCCACCAAGTACCTTCCTAGCTATCTCCCTCACCACTTCTGCTGAAGTTGCCCAATCATCCCACCCATCTTTACCACCATCCAACACCTGTCTCACCTCCTCCCTAAATTCCACGCAACAATATGAAAAAAAAAATATATATATATATATATATATATAATATATATATAATATATATATATATATCCTGGTGTTGGCGTAGTGTGTTAGGGTAGCGGCTTGGGATCCAAAAGGTCCTGAGTTCAAGCCCCGTTGGCCGCTTGAATTAATACACACCAGGAGTTTGACTCAGCCTGTCATCCTTCCGAGGTCGGCGAATGAGTACCAGTGTACTGGGCCCGATGTATGCCCCGGTTAGAATAGGTGTACCATATCCCTGTGTCATAAGAGGCGACCAGGGTTGCGTCAGGAAGGGCATCCGGTGTAAAACCTGTGCCAAATCATATGCGGATCATAACGGATGATCCGCTGTGGTGATCCCTAACGGGAGCAGCCGAAAGAAGAAGAAGAAGAAGAAGAGTATGGTCAAGTAGAAAGGTGGTGCCCATTTGGTGTGAGCGGACCTGGTGTAAGAGGAGCGGGGTCGGCATATTCGTTCATGAGAAGAAACTGTACGCGGGTTTGTGGGCCCTTAACAAAGGAAGACCATCCGTGCAAATTACCACATACGTCTCCCGCCCAAAGAGCGATTTGGTGTCATTTTGGGTGTGGTTTCCTATGCATGATTACGCGGTTCGATCACCAACCTCCAAAAAGTTCATCTCTGGACACACAGCTATGTGCCAGAATAAAGGGAGGGATTTTATTTTATTTTATCTTTCCCCTTGTCTGTATTTGAGTCTGTGTGGAGACGTCTCCAAATTAGCTTTAGTTTAGCTCACGTTTTTATTTTCACGTGTTGATTGATTCCCTTTATAAATATTTGATTTATGTTCATTAAACACATTTATTAAATTTGCTTGTGTCTATCTATTCATCGTGGGTTCGAGTACAAACCCTTGTGCTTCCTTCCCTCTGGTATATGCCTTTGCCGCCTTCCATCCCGTGCACACTATGATCTCCAAGGATCACGTGTTCGCCTCCAAGTTAGAACCGTTCAGCAATCCGTCCAGGTTGGTGTTAACCGTCCCCATCCACGATAATTGAGTCAAGGGTGGAGAATTATCTTAACCGCCATGGACACAACAATATGTTTATAAAACACACACGTTATGGCCACGGGTGTCGGCTCTACTACGAGGGGGTATCCTCGGTTCCCCTTGGACTTACCCTGCCTGAGGCCGCTGAGCACGAATAACCGTATCGCTGTGGGTTGCGAGGCAACTGCGAACACCAATTAGTCAACCACGTGGTCCATTGTCCTCCGTCTAATTGGCATTTAACTGGAGGTCATGAGGTCTTCTAATCGGGGGACACGCCCTCGGCTATGCACCTACCTTATCTGAATTAGATCTTAACTGGGGCGGCCGAGCAACCCCTAATGCATACCGGACTTTGATGAAAGCCAATTAATTGGGGAATTATAATCTCACAGACTAACCTTTGTGCTAACAACGCTGGACCAATGGGGAAAAGACGAACACTGGCAGATCAGAAATGAAGTTCAACAAAAGGGGATTGATTATGTACAGAACAATGTAAAATGTGAAGGTACGGTGATATGCAACATTTTAATGCACAAGCAAGCATTCAAAATGGGGAAAGTTGGAATATGGGGAAACATAGTTGGAGCTCCAGGAATGATGAAGAAAACCCTTGTTGAGTATTTCAAAATCATTCCGGGGAATATCACTCCAAACGAGCTGCAAGTGGAGGCTGTCAGAGGTTCAGTGAAGATTTTGAAAAGAGCACTTGGAACGAGGCTATGAGAATGAAGTTTCATAGTCTGGTTCATGAATCACAATCCTTTACCAAAAAGGAAGTGGAGAAACTTCCTTCCACCTCCTGAAACCCAAATGGAGATAACAACCAACAGGAAATGTGATAAAAATGTACATAAGGTTAATGGTCGCAATAAATTAAGAGTGCAAGCGAGTACAGGAAAGAAAATGAACAACAAGCAGAACTTAACTCTATGCCTTACCAACCGACTATACACAAGACATGGGTACCAATCAGACCAACTGTGGAAGTAGAAGATAAGGGTAGAAAGAGGAGAGAAAGGATGAGTTCATCGGCCTCTTGGACCACCGGGCGGGGCAGTCGTGCCTTTGTGACCCAAACGCTAAAGTGAGGGGTCAAAAGGAGGAATACTGGTGGTGTCTAAAGGTGCTTCATTGTCGAGGTGTGGTGGGTGCTCGTGGTGTGTGTGGTGCATGTGGTGCAAGAGGAAACTGTGAAAGTGCAAATCAGTGGTTTTGCCCTTAACAGGACAGTTGGTGGCAACAAAGGCCTCAATGAGCCCCAGCGTTTAAGTCGAACGATATATCGGGAAAGCAAAGAAAATAATGCGTGAGATAAATAGCCTACTGTGTGAGAATCTAAAGAGTGTGAATGCGTGGCTTGGCTTCAGCCCTAATTATTGCACTCGTTCCATCCAACCAACACTCCAGCTCCCCAGCTCTGACCTGTCAACGAGAGCACCACCGTTCGAGCCTTAATTGTTCTCTTACGAAGTCCTATGAAGCAAGCACAAGATGAGCACCAAAGCCAAGAATCAACATGCTGCAGTAGCAGCTCTACTGCCCTTTTGATAACTGTTCAGCGAAGGCGGGGCCTAAAGGTGGATCAAAACATCCTCTTGGGGTAATCTCAGCCGCCAAATGGCACATCACCGCTTTAGCCCCGCCCACACCAGACCTCCACGACGTTTCCTCCAAGTTTGTCGCTCAACCACGGCACACGATGGACCCTCCATGATTAACATGGGTTGGGGTTCGGAACACGTTCCAGTCACGGGGCGAACGCTGATAGCTCGTCATTGTTTGTATGAGCAAACGGAGCGATTATTTAGCAACAGGATGCTAATGGCCAATTGGTGCCTGTTCGTCCTGAAGTTTGGATAAAGTCTGCTGTCGCCATTTCCTGCTTTACCTCCCCTGTGCTTCTAAGCCATGGCAGCATCTGTGGGGGGTGTAGATGAGGTGATTATGATTGAGGAAGGTGGATAGTTCGTGTGTGGTGGAGATGATGTAGTTCGCGGGTTGAAAGGTTTTCGGTTCTTGGGGCGATGAATGGCATGTATAATGTCTTGATGCAGTGTGAAATAAAAAGCAAGTGTAAATATAAATGTGCACTAATAAATGATAAGGCTTGTATGCATATTACATCATGTGAAGGAAGATTATGGGGAGGTTGAGTAAGGTGGCAGTTTGGTCTTTACACGCGATTCAAACTAGCTTTTGGCACGATGTGTAAATTCGCCAGTGCCTGTGTGCACAGTGCGTGCCACGAAGCTCGTAGGAAATTTACAATTTTCCCCTAAGAAAAAGGGAAAAAACTTATCTAACCCTTTACCAACGCATTCAATCACATTTAACCCACTACACAAGGGGAAGGGCCTACTCTGAACGTATACTATGGAAATAACTAAAATGAGGGACCTGTATGTTGTGTGCATTTGCCTTCGGGACTGGTTCCTGGAGCCGCGGGAGGGGTGGGGGGTGGGGGGGGAGGTTGGGGGAGGGAGTGGAGTGGGGTGGGGGAGGGAGGGGTGGGGTCATGATTGGAAAATGTCATTTTTTTATGCATTTTGAATGAGAGTACATGTCATCAAATGACAGCAGAAATTTTATTGTCTTCCTGATTCGGTTCAAACAGGTGGCAAAGTGTTCTGTGGATGACCTTTATAGGTAACATTCACATAATCAAATCTTTATTGTGACTATTTTATTTAGCCATGCTAAATAGCATGTTTATCCTGCAAAACTTGCACATCTCTGCACATTCAACACAATACTATCAATGAAACGCTTACAAGTGTCTTTTTTTTTTTCCAACTACTGCTTTTTTATACACAATATATTTGAACATACAAATACAGTACTCGAGGCCAAGCATACTGTGATATATCAATCAGTATCACTAAATCGGTCACAACTGAAAACAGGGTTTTGTTTCAGAAGCTATTCAAATACCTATAAAATGACAGTTTCCGCATGATTCTTCAAGTATAAATAAAAGTAATAAACTTTAACACGTTCCCCTCATCAATTAACAATGTTTCACAAATTAAAACACTTGAACTGATATATGTGGCCATTAAAACAGTAAAATTGTTGGAGAGCATTAGGGACATAACGATGCACAACAATTTTGACAATCATGAACAACATGAACATCGGCATCATACTCTACATTTGTACATCAACATATGGATATCAACTTATGAGATGATTTTTATCCAAGTGATTACGTGTAATATGAAACAATTCACAATGACACTATCTATTTTTATGTTGGGAAAATGACCACAAGCATGTCGCCAAATCATTTTTTTTCACCAATGATAAATGGTCATAGTCATGAACAGCATCATTTTCTCAAAAGCGTGGTCATTTTAACATGATTCTTATTTCATCTCATCATCAAAATCACTTTCACTGAATTCTGCTGGTTTGTAACCGTTAAGGCACTCCTCAGATGCCATGCAGGTACACGCTTCGGTACACGGAATGTCGTTTGCCTCACATTGGCATAGGTCAGTACGCCTGCATTGTGATTTATGGCAATTGCACGACGCTAATTCAACGAGACATGTTGGGGGCACCTTGTCTTGTCATCAGTGTAGCTTCAAAAACTGTGCCATCCTTTTCCCAACCACTCTCTGTTGGTGATGGAGGTTGCTGGAACTGTTTAACAGATTTCTTCCAAACTAATGCCTGATAGTTAGCTCTCTTAATGTGTAGGGATGTGAGATATCCGCAGAAACATGGAAATCCGCCTTTTTCAAAATAACTTTCCACGTCAAAAAATAAATAAATAATAATTTCCACATTAATCACATGTAGAGGATTAAATACAAAGGTTGGAATAATCCTACAAATATGATTATTATCATTAGTAGCGGCAACTCTTAGTAGCAGAAATGGATGTGCAGTTTATAAGCCTTTACTTTGGTCCAAATGTATGTTTCTCCAATAGAGTAAAATGACACATTTTAGAAAGGACATGCTCGATCAGAAAACCAATGTCACTAAGATCGATGCAGGAATTAACTCCACCAGGCTGAATGTTTACATTTTGTATCCCAATGATAGGCCGGATCTGAAGCAAAAGGTAATCGGCTTGTCCTTGTCAACTACCCAACTCGTCCACTGCATTTTGTCAAAAGTCGTCCACAACTTTTTGAAATGTCATCGTTTTTGGCTCCGTCTCTCAATGGTGAAGAATCACTTAGAATTTTTTTTTTTTAAATTCTTGTATCCGGATCTAGATAATGATCTTCACCAAACTCGAATCAACTGGTTCTTGTTACACACTCAACCTGTCTACTAAGTTTTGTCCGAATCCATCCATACCTTTTTGAGATATCGTGCTCACAGACAGACAGACAAATATACAGACAGGGGTGAAAACATAACATCCGTCCACCTTCTATGGTGGAGGTAAAAATCATTGACTATGGAACTATCTTGAGAAGGAACGAGAAAATAGCACACTAGCTCTCGTGTTTGATAAGATATCAAAGCCCTGCTTTGGATCCAACAAGATTTGTTCTAAATAAGCAAATTACGTAAAACATGGTTGTGTCACACTGGGAAACGACATGAACGGTGTGAATCATATATATTGTACTTCATACCAATTAAGAACACAAATTATGCATTATCAGGTATTATTTTACGATTGCCTTTGAGATTTAAAATTAATCAAAACATTTCTAAACAATTAATTCAATAATTTGGAACATTTGTGAACTTCAACATATATGACTAAGAAGTGTGTCTGTGTGTGTGCCTGTGCGTGTGTGCCTGTGCCTGTGCCTGTGCATGTTTCACACTTCATTCTATTAAGGGTTCCTGCTGTTGTAGAATAATTAAAATGGTAACGTTTGAAATTTAATAATCGAGTTACTTGCTTGGAGAGAGAATATAATCAATTCAATTGAAACAAAAGTTTGTGTCCGTTTAATCATAAAGATCTGTTTTTTAAAAGCCGTGTTTCCGGGATTGAGGAAGAAGAAACCGAACCTCGTGTTAATATAGCAGTTCTTGTTTTTAAAAGGTGTGTGTGTGTGTGTGTGTGTTACTTGGAACAAAAATTTTGTGTCCATTTAATGATAAAGATACCTGCTTTAAATGTCCCTCTTCCCAGGATTAACAAGAAGCAGGAATGGTGGCTAATGTAGCGGTTCCAACAGTCACATTTATTATTCTGCTGCCTATGTAGACCTGCTTTTAAATTTCAATAATACCTGTTTTAAGGCCTAAAAACTTTCGTCATTTACGACAACGACACATCACATTGTGATGTATTTGTTTCAGGTCAGCAGAAACTGTTCAGCTTGTTCAAGCAACCTGATCCAGAAGGCCAGTCTACCAAAATTCCTGCACAGGCAACAACAGCAACTCTCGAACCATTAACACCACGAGCTGACAGGGTTCACAACGGAAAGGCCATGGTCTTGTCTTTTACTTCAGAAAATTCGCTTTCATTTTCCCAAGTGCCTCAGGTTATTGCTCTCACAAAAGCGCTGGTTCCTGACAAGTATGCTCTTGATCAGATATCCATTGACAGAACTTCAGCTTCATATAAAATGACTCATGGACTTGCCAAAACTTACAAAGGTAAGTGCAATGCAGCATAATAAATTTTCCTTGAAATTGATGAAGCAACCAGTTCAAACAACCACCGTGTACTGGCTGTCCTTGTCAGTTACCTCTGCCCTGATCAGCAGAAAGTTGTCTTGCATCACTTTGTGTCTATTAGTGTCAGCAAACTTGACAGTGAGATGCTCTTTGCAGCTATTTACAAGTTGTTTATTGATCACAACATTCCTTGGGACAACCTAATGTCAATAATGATGGACTCATGTGCTGTAATGTGAGGATTGAAAACCGGATTGGAAACGAGGATAAGAAACAAGAGAGCGAGGCATTTGCTTGATGGTGATGCACGTCATCGTGCTCGCATTCCTGTGCAGAAATGTTGAGCCGTCTGATTGCCATGTTGTTGGTTTGATGTGAGATCTTCATTCTGACTTCAAATGGTCAACTGACCACAGAGAAGTTTTGCAGATGATCTGCCCTTCTTGGTGATGTCAAACGTACAGTACCACAGCGCTACATTTCCCACAGGTGGTTGGCAGTGTGTGTTTTATGTGTTTATACAGTCCGACTCTTTGGTGCTTATACCATCTTCTGTACTCTCCAAAACTGATACTGATACCTATAAGGACATTGTAGAAGATATTTATATCAAGCATTATGTCAATGAGAAAAACAGGATGGCAATTCATAAACAGGTTGATTTCTTGCATCAGTCAAAAGAGGATGACTAGCGAAGTAAAAGAAAAAGGAAAATATGCATACTCGAGAAAGTCTTCTACCAGATAACCGAAATTTGTCTGACCATGCAGCTCTACACATCAGTACTTCATCACCTGAAGGAATATACCATCATGTTTCATTTAAAAGAAAACGAGGAAGACAAGCTACATGATGAGCAAAAACAGCTGGTCACAAAGTTTCTTCCTAACTCCATCAAGCCTGAGGTTTTGAAGGGGCTGGCACCAAATAAACTAGTTAACCTACAAGTATCAGACATCAGGAATCATCTTCACTGGAGAAGTATCTTTACTGGAAGTTAGACAAGGGGCATCTTGTCAAGCTACGGCAAGGACAAGACAGACAGTCACACCACGAATGGAGAAAACTCAGGAAGCTCACATCGGATGCAACATCTTGTTGTCGAAGGTGCCGATCAATAACGATATACTCAAAGCCACATCAGCCCTTGATCCCTGTTGTGAGGAAGCATGAGCTCACACAGTACTACCTGAACAAAATATCATCATTGGCCACCAACTTGATCAAGGACGAGGACATGGATGACTGTGATATGGATGTCAAAGCAGACCATCGATGACAGCTTGCCTGGACCACTTTCCTGCCAAGATGAAAAGCTGGACCTGTGGTGGGCTTGAGTGGGGGAAAGTGGGAGATATCCATTTCTCACATGTGTTGTCAAAGCCATACTCTCCTGTTCCCATGGTCCCATGGTAAAGAGTACCTTCAGCATCATGGGGAACATATTCGATGATATATGTCCAAATATGAGGATAGAGACAAACAGTGCTATGCAAACAGTTACGTATGATCTATTGTCTGAGGACGTGACTTCTGTTTTGGATGTTTTACCATTCTGAGCCAAAGCAAGCCAAGGTGAACCCTATCTTGTGCAAGAACTTGCGTCTGGCATATCATACAAGCCAGGACCTGAAAGAAGGAAAAATGCTGAAAGAAAAAGAAAAAACATGCATCAAGTGGTGTCATGGTTTCAACCAAGGTTCTTCTCTCAAAGAGGAAGTTCCATAAATCTATTGTAAAAGACACAGAGAATGCTCAACTTGCACATGAGAGCGAGCTTGTTTCAAAAATCTTAAAACTCCAGCAACTCTACATATCAGTGTATAACTACAAGTAATCAGTGTTTGAGTTGAAGGGACTCTTGGTGAAGTAAAATTGCTGGCATTTATTTTGTGCTGTTTAACATTGGTTACTTTCATTCCGTGCTTAATTTGAATGTAAAGACTCATTGCTGTGGAAACTGTAAACAGAAGATTTGCTTTGCTTTGTACCCTCATTTGTCATCTCTAAATTTTGGAACCTGAGCAATGATTTTAAGATGCAGGAAAACTGAAACATGTTATAAAATTAAATCTCCATCATTTAACTTGAATTCTTTATCTTGAAATTCATCTCAGTAATTTGGGTTCATCATCAATTATGATACGGCAATAAAAGTTGAATATTTTGCATCTGGTTCGTAATCACGATTTCTATACGAAACAAACATTCCTCGACTTACTTTGACATCATGTTGGCCTAGATGATCAACTTGATTTTCATGAATCACCATGACTTCAAAACAATGGACCAGAATTACCTTTTGACTCGTACGTAAGATTCGTAATCGGGTGCTTGTGCACGTGGAAAATAAATGTTATTATAGCCCTGCAGTGGTCCCTTCGTTGTTGTATTCACTTGTAAAGTAACACATTAAGAGCTAAAGGATAATTAATGGTGCAGCTATTCGCTGCATGTGATGTCATTGTGCACGTGGTTCAAGCTGATATCATCGTACGAAAATGTACTATCGTGTTGTATCGAAAATGTACTATCGTGTTGTATCGAAAATGTACTATCGTGTTGTATCGAAAATGTACTAGTAAATGCTTGACTTTACTAATTGAACTAGAAGGGCACTCGGTAGAGCGCATACCTCCGCCACGTCATGCCTGTTACATGAGAACATGTCGAACCCAATACATTTTTGAAATATCATGCTATACAGGACTATATCGTTTTTGGCCAGATCTCTCAGTGGTGAAGAATCACTTTAAAAATTAAATATATCTCGTATCCAGATCCGGATTCTTCACCAAAATCTTCACCAAAATCGAACCAATTCGTCCTTGCCACCCACCCAACCTGTCCACCAAGTTTCATCCGAATCCGTCCACAACTTTTTGAGATATCGTGCTCTATATTAGTTTATCCCTATCTCTCAATGGTGAAGAATCACTTAAAAAATTATCAGATCCGAATCTGGATTCAGATCTTGACCAAAATTGAAACAATTCTTCCTGTCACACACACAACAAGTTCTCCAAGTTTCATCCGAATCTTTTCACAACTTTTTGAGATATCGTGCTATATATCATTTTTGGCCCAATCAATGGTGAAGAATCACTTTAAATATTATCGTAGTCGGATCCGGATCCGGGTCTTCACTAAAATATAATCAGCTCGTCCTTGTCACACACCCAACCTGTCCACAAAATTTCTCCCGGATCCGGCCACAACTTTTTGAGATATTCTGAACACAAACAAACAGACAAACAAAAAAAAGACATCATGCAGAGCACGAGACTTGCAAAATCCACCTCCCTCTCCAAAGGTTGCCATGGATACATCAAAGTCTCCATTTCATTAAGATTAAAATCCACAACCTTAATCAAAGCTCAGGTCATTCAGATGAAAATTTATTATTTTAGAAGTTTGACCTTGAGTTGACCTTTGACCTTAAAATAGTTGCTTTCCCAATTCCGCAATGGACGATGCAAATCCTTTTCAACTTTCAAGTTAATAGGATGTAAGTTGACGATTTTCAGTTGAAAACTGATGATTTTAGAAGTTTGACTTTGAGTTGACCTTTGACCTCAAAAATAGTTGGTTTTCCAATTCATTGAAGCAATATGCAAATCCTGTTCACGTTTCAAGTCAATCGGATGAAAAATGACGATTTTAGAAATCTGACCTCAAGATGACCTTTGATAATTGACCTCAAAATCAATAGGCTTCTCAGTTGAGACTACCTCTATATCTTGGCGAAGTTTCGTGAAGATCGGTTTTAAATTGTGACCTGTAGGAGATTGACAGACAAACAGACAGAATAACAAAATCGACTGCAAGTAACAAACAGACAGAAATGGGTGAAAACATAACCCCCTTCACCTTCGGTGGTGGAGGTAATAAACCTTGTTGTGCTTATTGAATAAACTAGTACGTGCCCGTACGTGCGTGGCCGTATGTGCAAAAAAAAACTTTCAAACCGTGTGCCAGAAACAACTACACCGGCCGTTCCTTCGCTCTCGCGTGCCCGTACGTGCGTGGCCGTACGTGCAAACCAAAAAAAACCTCAAACAACCACACAGGCCGTTCCTTCGCTCTCGTAAACGACGACTGGATTGGGGCATTGTGTTTATCTATAAATGCGCATAAGAAATCGAGAAATTATTAGACTACAGTAAGTCATCACTATCCGGAAGTGGTGCGTGCCTGTACGGAATGTTCACATGCATTCCACGAATTATCGCTTGCATTGAAGTAACAACTGCTGTGATACTAACACACAGAGTTAATTAAAATTAAAATTAAAATCAAGTTTACCTCCCTGTCTTTGCTTGCCATGACATTCGCTGCCATTGACCACTGCCACTCCTATGCCACGGTAACTAAATGGCGCCCTTTCCCCATCGGCCACGCCTACGCAGCAACGTGTCTTGTCATTGGTTTGGTAAATAAATGGCCATAACTTGGGAAGCATTGTCCGATTAATATCAAACCTTGAAAAGGCACATACTCAGGTCCCCAGCAATATAGCTGGCAAGTTTCAATTAGATCGGACCAGTGGTTGTTGAGAAACAGCAGTCACACACACACACACACACACACACACACATTGCTGGAATTATAGATAGATGTGCTTGTTAAATTTCTAAACGTTTCCGGCTTGCTCGCTTTTGGCCTTTCCACGATTGGTCCGACATCGTGTGTAAAGTTTAGTTCGACGGGAAGTTTTGCCCCACTGATTGGCTCCGTGATTAGCCAACAGCCATCCATGGTTCGTCAGCCGTACATGATACATGGGTGGCTGTTAATGGTGTGACACCTAATTAGGGTTGCCGTGCCAATGGTAAGGTAACACATAACAAAGGAGCGAAAACCCTGCTAGGCTCGGCAGCCACAGTTGCCGAGCAACCCGTCTGACTGCAGAGTTATCTATAGCCGGCGGCCTCAGGACCGAGGGTCGGGTAAAGCTCCGAGGAGCTCCCTCGTGATAACCCCAGACCCTGCGACTATAACAATATTATACATTTTGAGTTAACATATCTATACTTTAAAATCATAACCTTGGAGTATTTAACCACATCAATTAGTTTCACTTGCACCAGAATATTGTTGTACATGTATAACATTTCTACCCCTTGTGCATCTTTGGAACTCAGAACAGTGGAAATTGTGTGATGTACATTTGGTACACTTATGTACAGTTAGCATTAGTAGGGGAGTTGTTCCAATATTATAGTAGATTGACTGTATTTTTTGTCATTTTATTTCCTGTTTTATGGTTTATCCAATCATAACACAGTTTTAGACATTCAAATACACAGCTTGTGGTGCATAATTCACCAAAACTGAATAAGTAATAACCCATCAACAGTTGTATGAAAATACATACCTCTCGATAAAAAAGATTGAAAATGACATTTTCCGAGCATGATGTCCCCCTTCGTAAAAAAAAGAAAAAGTTTTATGACAATTCAAATGTATCATAAATTAATAATGCATGATACTTTGCACTCGAATATGTATGTGTGCACATACAATTTGTTGAATGACAGAATTTGTTGGATAATTGATTTCCACAAGTTTTAATCATGATCCATTGCATTGAATGTGCCAAAATATAATATTTGTACAATAATATACAGTGCCTTTCAGGAAGTATTCACACCCCTCTACTTTTTCACATTTTGTTGTGTTACAGCCTGAATTTAGAATGGATTAAATTTAAAAAAATTGTCACCGATCTACACAAAATACCCCACAATGACAAAGTGAAGACATATTTTTATAAATTTTTTTAAATTAATGAAAAATGCAAAACAGAAATATCTAATTCATGTAAGTATTCGACCCCCTGAGTTAATACTTTGTAGAGATACCTTTGACAGTAATTACAGCTTTGAGTCTTCTTGGGTATGTATGTCTGTATCAGCTTTACACATCTGGATTTAGGGATTTTCTCCCATTCTTCCTTGCACATTTGCTCAAGCTCCATCAAATTGGATGGGGAGTGTCGGTGAACAGCGATCTTCAAGTCTTTCCACAGATTCTCAATGGCATTCAAGTCTGGGATTTGGCTGGGCCACTCAAGGACTTACACTTTCTTGTTCTGAAGCCATTCCAGTGTTGTTTTGGCTGTATGCTTGGAGTCGTTGTCCTGTTGGAACGTAAATCTTCACCGCAGTCTTTGTTCTTTTGCACTCTGAAGCAGGTTCTCCTCAAGGATTTGCTTGTATTTGGCTCCATTCATTGCTCCCTCTATCCTCACATGTCTCCCAGTCCCTGCTGCTGAAAAGCATCCCCAGAGCATGATGCTGCCTCCACCATGTTGCACGGTAGGGACAGTGATAGATAAGTGATGATCTGTAATCGGTTTCCACCAGACGTAGCGCTTTGCATTCAGGCAAAAGAGTTCAGTTTTCATCTCATCAGACCACAAAATCTTTTGCCTCTTGCTCTCAGAGTCTTTCACGTGCCTTTTTGAAAACTCCAGGCGTGCTAGCATGTGCCTTGTTTTTTCAGGAGTGGCTTCCGTTTGACCACTCTCCCATAAAGCCTAGATTTGTGAAGGGACTGTTGTCCTTCTGGCAGGTTTTCCCATCTCAGCCAAGGAACGCTGTAGTTCTATCAGAGTGGTCATTGGGTTCTTGCTCACCTCTTTGGCCAAGGTCCTTCATGCCCGGTTGCGCAGTTTGGTTGGACGGCCAGCTCTAGGAAGAGTCTGGGTAGTTCCATATTCTTTCTATTTCCTAATGATGGAGCTCACTGTGCTCTTGGGAACTTTCAACACTCTAGAGTCTAGAAATTGTTTTATACCCTTCCCCAGATCCATGCCTCCTCACAATTCCATCTCGGAGTTCTACGGATAGTTCCTGGAACTTCATGGTGGAGTTTCTGCTGTGACATGCACTGTCAACTGTGTGACCTCGTATAGAAAGGTGTGTTTCTTTCCCAATCATGTCCAATCAATTGAATTGGCCACAGGTGGACTCCAATCAAGTTGTAGAGACATCTCAAGGATGTTCAACGGAAATTGGATGCAAATGATCTCAATTTGGAGTGTCATGGCAAAGGGGTTGAATAATTATTTGCTTTCTTCTCAGAAGCTACACACACAATTCCGATGAAAGTTGACTGCAACCTTAATCACCCATGATGTACGAAAGGTTGTTCATGACATTAAAAAATTGGCGTCTAAAGGGGGTCTACAGGGGTGTTCCCATCAAGAGGTATTTGCTTTCTTCTCAGAAACTACCCACAATTCCGATGAAACTTCACCACAACCTTCATCATCCATAATGTACCAAAGTTTGTTCATGACATTGGAAAAATCGGGGTCTAAGGAGGGTGTAAGGATGGGTTGCCACCCAAAATATGAATTTGCTTTTTTTTTCTGAAACTACACACTATTGAAACTTGACCACAACCTTCATCACCCGTGATGTACCAAAGATTGTTCACGGCATTAAAAATAAAATCCATAGGTATTTACTTTTTCTCCATTACATATTTTGTGGGTCATCCATGCCTACCAGTGGTTCCCTGGTTATCTTATCTTAATAGGGTTATCTTATCTTAATAGGGTTATCTTAATAGGGGTATTACCCCTATGTTTTTTAATTAATATGTAAAAAAGAATAAATTCCACTTCATCATTAGTTCCAGGGCGCATTAGTTCCAGGAAGTATTTTTTGTCCATTGGTGACAAAAAATTTAAATTTAATCCATTTCAAATTCAGGCTGTAACACAACAAAATGTGACAAAAGTCAACGGGTGTGCATACTCTCTGAAGGCACTGCACATGCTATTCAACATGGTCTATTTTATTAAAATGAATAAAAGATAAAACCAAGACTAATATTTTGACACGAGTTTGAATATAATCGGAAACATAATTACATTTTCTGGTCATTTGAACACATGTGTACCCTCTTATTCGAAATGCATGAAAATGGCGTTTTCTGAGCATGACCTCCCCTTCAACCATGCTGTAGAAAAAAACAGTTATACCACAATCCAACTGCACATCATACCTGAAAATGTTCCTTAGAGACATCACCCTAACAGAATATGAATTCAAACCTTCTGTGTACTGGTGGTGCTACGCAGCCCTATTTATAGCCCCCTTTTTGAGAGTGGCCTCCTCGACGATAAAGGTTCAGAGAGAATAGATAAGATGATGAATCGTAATGGGAGTAACACAAGGTTGTGGCTTCAAGACTATGGAAGAGCAAGCATGAACAGACAGATCGACTATTTCACAGATTGGAGGAAAGTATATAACTTGCAGTGAATGTGAGCGACTGTAGACTTGATTTGAGAATTAGCTTCACTAAGACACTGCCAGAACCTTGAATTGTCATTCATTTGAACACAGGACTTTCAAGTTAGCACTGCTTTAGGCTCTGAATATTTAATGATATTTGTATGCCATATGATTAGTTTTCTTGTTGCTTGGAATCAAACTCGGTTTCCTTCAGAAGCCTTTGTTTTTTTTGGTTTTTTCTTTTTTTCTTCCTTTCCTTTGACAGTTCACACCCAGGATGAAGACAAACTACCCGTCTCTTTCAACCAGTTTACCCTGCTTATACCCAGCTCTGGTGGCTTTGCTGGGAGCAGATCTTCGGGCAAAACGAAGGTATAATCTGCTTTCCAGGAGGCACTGAGGGAAAGCCTGAGCTGCCTACCTAAGTTTTCCATGGATGATATAGCACTGTGATATATGATTTGATCAAATTACCCCTTTGTTCTGACGAGCTGCCAATTGAAATAATAGCCACCCTTGCTGAACCCATCTCTCGGCGCACACTTTTAACAGTGTCATTGAACTGTTTCCTTTGACTGGAAAATGGCATAAAATCTTGTGAAAAATAAGGATTAAAAAAAAAAGAAGCATTTCCAAGCAACGCCTACTTAATCCCACATTGTCTCATCCTTTGGCGTTGAGTCTCCCGCTTCTCTTTTTCATTTTCTAGCTTATTGTCCTGTCCACATATTTAGCATCCAAGTTGTCTCGTGCTTCGAGAACTTTTTAGTTGTCTGGATGACTAATGGATTACAGCTTGACGGACAATTTGCTGTTTAGTTTTGCATGAAATAAACGTCTGTACATTTGGCTGGAGGCGGTTTAGCACACCGTTCTCTCGACACGTCGAGCATTGTTAAACGCGTTGGAGACTGTTCTGCCATTTAATATCGCCAATGAACAACGGTGCATGGAGAATGTTAAAAGCTAATCTGCCTTGCTATTCTGGCCATTCCACTTGACTTAACTTATTCTCTTTTTTCTTCTTCTTGGTTATCATGTTCAAGGCTCATGGAAGAGCTAGAGCACAATGGAAGGGAACAAAATGGAAAGGGGAAATGTCAACAGCAGAATAAAGTTTTTTTTTCCATTTTGGAAATGGAAATGAAGGTGGGGATGAAGTCACAATAACTTGGAAAAAAAAAGGTGTGCTTGTGAATTTGGTCATTTGGGGTAGAAGAGATGATGAGTATGGATTAGGGGGGGGGAGTGACCTTGGGTAGTGAACAGCTGTCTTGAAGCCCTGGAGGGAAGAATGGGACTGAACAGGCTGGTGAAGTTGTTTCCACAGGTGAGAGAAAAGAGGAATAAATTATGGAGGTAAGTCGTGAGCCTGGATTTTGGGATAGGATTCTGACCTCATCCCAGATTGTAAAATTTGCTTTGGCAATCCTTTGCTCACCGTCAGAGAGCTTGGAGAGATGTATGAACACATGCACACGGGTTGGTGTTTGGATGTATATGAGGGGGCTGCAGCGATGTTCTTTCTGATTCCTGGTATTCCATCCCACACCTCCAACATCGTGCAAATGTATTATGTTATTTTAACAAGTCAGTGTACCTGGTGTGATATGATGTAATTTACTTGGGTTTTTCTCAAAAAATATGACGTCTTATTTTATTCCTGAATTATTTAAAACCATTTTTCTTAACATTGTTGGTGTAATTGTACACTATAATATCAAAGTATTGAAATGGTCATGAAATGTGCAGGGTTATTAATCCATTGTCATTTATTCAATTTCTCATAGGGTCTCACTATGACTAGCACTATGTACCAGCATGCTGGTGTTGGCAGATATTGCACCATTCCTCCTTCAAACAAACTGCAGGTTCATTGGTGGATTATGTTTTCTTTGGTTATCATGAGATATTCCAAGACATTCCTTGCTCTTTTAATCCTCAAAGTAATTTCTGATGTGTGCCATTGCGCTGGTAGACATAAGGATGCTCATTGTAGTATTTTATCAAAGCGAGTGGAGCAGCGTTGTACAAAATGTCACATTTAAACACCTGTATGAAGCACATATGCTCCTTTGCTACATGCAAAAAGAATGTGCATGCAGGTTGGGAGGTTTTATTTCACATTTAGGCGTACAGTCCCAGTACCTTTGGTAAAAGTGTACAGAGTTTTAAGGAACATGATTTTGCTTCTACTGTATATTCACTTGCGAGACCCTTTTTCTTTCCGCTTATGCCATTGTGAAGCAAGAAGCAAGGATACCATCACAGTAGGAGTAGCATCAGCATTAGACATTCATTTGTGAACAGGTGGACGGAGGTTATGTTTTCACCCGATTGTCTGTCTGTCTGTCTCTGAGCAGGATATCTCAAAAAGTTGTGGACGGATTTGGCCGAAACTTGGTTGACAGGTTGGGTGTGTGACAAGGACGAATTGATTCGATTTTTTGAACATCCCGATCCCGATCCCGATCCGGATACTATAATTTATAATATGATTCTTCACTATTGAGAGATAGGACTAAAAACGATATAGAGCGTGATATTTTAAAAAGTTGTGGATGTGTTTGACAATCCTTGGTGGATGAGTTGGGTAGGTGACAAGAAAAAGCCAACTAGATTTTGGTCAAAGTCCGCATGCAGATCCTGGCGTATCAGTGTGGGATACAAAACGTAAACTGTTCAGCCTGGTGGAGGTATGCGCTCTTCTGGGTGCCATACTAATTTGGTGATGCATCTACCGTAGAAAAGTTGATCATTTATTTCAAGCATAGTAGCCGCCATTTCGAATTTGCCTTAAATGCTGTCGCCACTGTAATCATTTGAAGAATATAACAGGTATATGGTATGATGTTTCAACGTTTGCATTGGCTGCTGTACCTTACTTTTACAACAAATGCCACGATGTTTGGGATAACCTTTGTGCAATATGCTAATCGCATGCACTTCATTTGCAACTTTTAAAGAATACAATGAAAACTGGTCGTCATTTTGATCGAATTGATCATTACTTTTTTGAATAAAACAATTTTGTTGGTATTGTTATGTTTGTGGGGTACATGGACGAATTTCATGGAAAAGGTAGGATTGTATAGAGCATCTTGATCCACGGACGTGTAGGAGATATATCTATGTAACTTAAGTCGGGAAACTGAGAGCTTAAGTGTTACGTGTCACCACACGGGTGTGGTGCTGTGTTAAATTAGGTAGGGTTTAAGGATAATTTCTCTGAGTATGTGATTGCCTCCGTGACCTTTTCCTATGGGTTTGCATTTCCAAGACGGGTGATGAAAAGGGATCATGTCTTTAAAACAACAACAACAACTGAGCTGCACATTCCAAGCAGGCAAGAAACCCCACCTCCAGGAATGACAACTAGCAAACCACACCCCTGGAGTGAATGATTAATGGGTGTGATGTCAGAGAGGAGGATGGAGTGAGGATCGGAGTCGGGACACAAGGGTTCTGTGAAGGAAGAGTGATTCTGTGAAGTATGCGCTTGGAGACAGAAGTTTTGTGTTTCTGGCTTCTCCTCGACATGGTGAGGAAGGCTGCACAATTCTCGTGTTCATGCTGAGGCGGATTTGCCCGTGTGATGGAGCAAGACGCTACCATGGACCGTTTCGTTTGGCTGGGTCGTGTGAGACCACGCCTTGGAGCTTCGTGTTGGGCCATCGGGGAAGAAGGCGGCGCCATTTTACAGAGGAGCGGCGTCGGCAAGTTCGATCGATGAAAGAAGCTGCCCGGCGGTTTCTGAGCCCTGGTGTCGAGTATCTCCGCCCGAATTGCCTCCTGTACATTTCCCGCCAAGAGAGCGACTTGGCGCCGTTTTTGGGCGCATTTTTCCACGCAGTTTGGTGAACCCCAAGCTTCAGAAACTCATATTTGGGCACAGAGATAAGTGCCAGGAGAAAGGGAGGATTATACTTTTCTTTATTCTGTCCCTTTGCCTGTATTAAAGTCTGTGTGGAGGCGCCTCAAATAGGAATTGAGGTTACCTCATGTTTCATTATTATTCCTTTTTGAACTATTGCCATTGTAAATATTTGATTTATTTTCATTAAACCCCCATACTTATTTAAGTTGCTTGTGTTGTCTATTTGTTGTGGGTTCGAGAATAAAGCCCTGTGCCGTGCTTCCGTCTGCTGCATGCCTTCGCTGCCCTCCCGTCCCCCGCGCGCCATTAATCTCTGAGGATCACGTGTTTGCCTCCAAAGAAGAAAACTGTTCGGCTATCCGTCCAGGTAGGGGTTAACCTCCTTGGACACGACAGTATCATGGTGATTGCTTTGTCTGACATCACATAAAATGGAAATTTCCATTGTACTACATGTGACCAAAATGATGTAATTGGTGCTTCCATCAACCTTGAGGTGTGTTTTCATCCTTGAGATGTATATCTCTTCCACGACTCTTTCTTTTTGAAA
>CM068962.1:57429422-57480297 GCA_035128595.1 Eptatretus atami
TTTTTAAACGAAGCCTTTCTTTTATACAGGCTCATATAAAACCTCCCAACCGGGTACCTGATGCATCTACCACAGAGAAGACCACAGTGGACCAGGTATAAATGCATATTGAGAATAATTTCCCGGAAGCAGAGTAACGTGAGAGAGGAAGGTTGTTTAAAATGGAAAAAGCCCATCAGCTTTTTTGGCATAAATTGGAGATGATTGATACAGAAGGGGTGTGCACAGAGAAGCCATGATGTGGATTTTCTATTTATCCTTAATTTGTGGTCTGACCATCATTATATACGTACCCTGCCTCCAGGCTGCGCTGTACCGGCTCAGTGGAGACTTTAATCCCCTACACATCGACTCCGAAATTTCTTCTCTGGCAGGTAATCATAGGTGCTTTGATTGAAGGAAAGTATGAATGCTGTTGGGAAGACAATGGTCATTAACCAACGAACAGACGTGAGAATGAACAGGCAATTCGATATTTGCGAGTCTTCAAAGGTTGATGTGGACTTTTTATTTTAGAAAATAACAATGTACAGGGGATTTGATAAAACATACCTATTTCTCATGGTATTCCCCCGATACCCTTCCACACTTGCCCATCGATGTGGTCGTGCTTCGATGCCATCCATCTGCCAGAAATATTTTGGACCAGAACATGACCATTTCAGAACTCGTGCGTGCTTTGATGTCTTCATCACTCATAACGTTAATGCTGCTGCTGTTCTTTGAGTGGTCCAATAAATTTTCAATCACAATGTGACATGTTTGGACTCTACATGAGGGAATCATTTGGAACTTCCAATCCATCTCCTCTGCGGTCGGTAGCAGTTGTCCATTTAATGCATGAGGATCATCATTGTCATGCAGTAAGGTCATGTCCTGAAAGAGCTTTAATCATAACCTGCATCATCATCAGACTTCATTACGTACAAGGCACTATTGTGTTGTGTGTTGATGGCTTCCCACTTTCAAAAATTCCATTTGAATTTAACCCTTAAAGGGGAACCCAACCGCTCAGAGCTCCTCACCGCTTATCTATTCCTTGATACCTGACAGAATAGATATGATGTGTCTTTTATCCGATTTGCGATTTATAAAGTAGGTCATTTTGCGATTAAAAGTCGAAATCTTCTTCTTCGTCGTCACACTTAACCGTGACGTCACACCCGGGAGTCGACCGCCATATCCGTGTTGTCTGTGGGTTATATAGTGGGATGATTTAACTCAAACAGCGAATAATTTTCGATTTTCCATAAATATGCCAAGTCGATGCATCCTTTGGGATTGTAGTAATACAAACCGAGATGGTTTCATGCTACACCAATGGTCTGAAAGACCCTAAGTTTGCCAGAATTGGACGAGATTTGTCCAAAATAACCAACTGTGGATCAGGCCGACAAAATGTTTGCTTTTGTGCTCAGAACATTTTACATAGCACTGTTGTGAAACAATAGAGATGGCTAGATATTGTGGTTATTCACCATGATTGAGAGAGGATGCCATTCCCACGATTAAGCCAAAGAAACAGCCGTCACTCAAAACTGTAAGACCATCCCCATCAACCAACACCTCCACAATACCCAACACAACCCCACACTCCTCCCTCCACCATCCTCCCACAATAACCACCACCACCACAACCACCCCTTCCCCCCACTCCACCAGCACCCAGCCCTCCTCTCCACTACCACCACACACCTCCCTCTCCCCCCTCTACTGGGATAGGATATCAACACGCACCAACACGACGGCACTGACACAGCACGGATACGGCACGATTACAGGCATAAACGACGTCCTGGGAAAGTATGAAATGATACGATCCTGTAACATAAAAGACACATGGTCAGCCTGCGACAGTGGGACAAAGCATTCATCGCCAATGTTGTCTACCATGTCCGTTCCGTGTCAGTGCCATGTTTGTGCTGGAGTAGTATAACTGATTTATCAATGAATATAAAATCCCTTATAAATCGTCAATTGAATGGAAAAACCAAACCTACCAATCTTTATTGAACATATGACCTGCGTTTTCATCTTCACCAACACCCCCATTGCCGCCATCTTCATCTGAATCGCTTGCATAAGGCTCAACATGATATGGCTCCATAATTCCCCAAAAGCGTTTCCATCACAAATTTTTCTCCAATAGTTTCCTCAAAATCCCACTGATCAGTTTCAACAACGTAAGAACCTTCAGAGTTGCTCATGACGGTGGAATTAGTATCGGAATCCGAGCTCGAAATACACTGTTTCTCTATGGAAGCCGCCATTTTGATCAAGGTGGTTCTTTACCGTGGTTTTACCAAATTAAACCGTGATTAATGATTTTGAATGGTTTTCAGGAAAATAAAAAAAACACATTGCATTTGGATTCTCCTTTTAAGGTTCCAAACCACTAATGCCGAACGTAAGCTTTGCGACTGATGAGCAAACCTCGGTTGTGCTTTTTGGTGGGAAGCAAAATCATCTCCACTCCTTGTGAACTCACTCAGTGACTCTGACATAAAATGATTGACCCTGGTGTTATTACATATTCCGATCTTCAATAAATAATATCCCTCCCACTGGTGGAATTGTGGGAGGTACACTGCCTGCGTTGGTCACACGAATGGCCTTTTGGTTAAAGGTAAGGTGCTTTTGTACGCACCTTGTATTAACCTGCTTGGATTTCAAGTGAGAACTAGAACGGCACTCAGGATTGCGCATACCTCTCCCGGCTGAACAGTGTACGTTTTGTATCCCACTGAAAGGCCAGATCTGGTTCCCGACCTGAACCAAAATCGAATCAGCTTGTTCTTCTCACCGAACCAACTCATCCACCTAGTTATCATGACTCCTCCACAACTTTTTGAGATTTCCTGCACACAGACAGACAGGGGTGAAAACCAAACCTCCGTCCGCCAGGTAATAAATGGTTGTTTTCATCCTCCCAACACAGAAATCCGATTCTGCATTTTCATACTTCACAATGTGCCGTTCAACACGTTTACTTTTTGCTTTGAGTGACAGAAGTTTGTTCCAGTGAGAATGATGAAAATTGCTCACGAATTCACAGCTATTTTTCAACTCGCTGCATCACTTGAAACGCATATACAGTAAGACCCCGACATTTCCGGGAGATACATTTCTGAAAAATGCTGCGAATGTTGAATCCGCGAATGTCGGGGCATTGTTTCAATGGGAAAATGGTGATAGGTTCCTGGAGGTTCATGATTCATCAGGGAAGAATTGGAAATTTTACAAACACTCCAATGCACATGATTGATTTCATTTAAAAATGCTTACACGTTAAAAACAAAACAGTGGGACGAGAAGAAAGAATGAGACCCAGGACACGCTGCACATAAGTAGCCCTGCAGCGGTTGCGGGTAGATGGAGGAGGGGTGTGTCGTGTGACCATTGTATGTGGGGGATGATGGTGGCGGATGGTTTATGCGCCCACAAAAAGCGCGAATCCATGAAGCACAGGGCCGCGAATGTCGAAGCAGGTCACATTTATGAACTGCGAATATGCAGGGTCGGCAAATCTCAAATCGGCGAATGCTGGCGTTTCACGGTAAATCATCAAATTGTACAGACATCGTCATGTGAATTTTCGCTGGTTTCATGTTCTCTTCATGAGGAACATAAACATAGACTTCTATTCCACATCGGATTTGACTATCCTGGTCACCATCTTCGTTTTACCCAGATGCTTTGACCAGCGTTTGTCATCTGTCGAATGCTTTGTCTGGTCAGTCGGTTTGTGAATGACTTGGGCCGTTCTTTCACCTTATATAAGCCAACGACTCCATACTCAAAATGAGACATGGCATAAGATGATTTTGAAAATGAGGATGAATATTGAAGTCACTTGCTCATGGTAACAATACCATTGCAGTCACACTTTCGGCATTGAACTTTTATGATGAATCCGCTGATGAAGTTGCCGGAGGCATTATGCTTTCAGGTTGTCCATCAGAGCCGTGTGCTGGGCTACCCGGACTTCGGTACTGTGATAACTTGAGGACTACTGAAGGGATCAATGTCAAACTTGGTGCAAGTATTATAATGATGCAAAGATTAACTGATTAGATTATGCGGTCAGGAGGTCAAAGGTCAGGGGTTCCGCCAGGTAAAAATTCTGTTACCCCGCTAACTTGTGAACCAGTGATGAGATTTTGACCAAACTTGGTATAAGTATATTGTTGCAGTTTTGGAAGACCCTGGGAGCTACATTCAATACAAAAAGGAACCCTGGAGTTTAGATATATCAGTATTTTGTTTTGTTCGATTACCTCTCCCCTCGTATCAGCAGACAGGGAAATGTTGTGTTTGTGTAGCAGGTTCGAAACCCCCTTTTGTAACTATTCTTCTTTTATCTCTCTCTTAATCTCTCCCCCATTCTACGCACCTCTTTACAGTGCATCCATACACACAAACAACAGACTTTACAAAACCAACATTACACCTTCAAAACCCATGTTGCCAATCGCCTGTGTCCAAGTGCTTGGGTGCCAATCGGTCCTGTAAGGTGCCAGCATCGTAGTACTTCAGTGCCATTCAGTCCTGCGTGGCGACTGCACTGGTGAACCAATGAGCGCAGCCTGACAACAGCATTGCTTCAATGAGAAGGCAGCACCCGTGAACAACAATCTGCACCGGGATGCTGGTCGGCTCTTAGGTTACGCCTCGGCCGATGGCTTTATAAGTCCAGGTAGCCCAGCACTCAGTCGTGTGTGTCCAGGGACCAATGAGAGCCAGACGGAGTCTTGGAGGGATGAGCCGGGTGGATGCAGACCTCTGCGCGGATGGGCTCTGCTGGGAGCGATCGAGCTAGCGAGTGCTGACAAGCTGTGGGAGCTCTTTCCCTGTACGTAATGGAGAACACACACTGAGTTACACTGTCTTTCTCTTTCTTCCCCTATTTCTAAATCGTTCACTTGGAACGCACAAGGGCAATCAATGGTTGCACGATCGACTTGTTCAGAGCTGGGTGACTGACTTGCATTCACGGTTTCCTCTATCCCATTACAAAGCATACACCTGCATCTCTCCCAATATGGCGCATCACATCATCACCCGCTCTTTTCCCCCTCCCCTCCCCTTTTCACTTGGGACTAACGTAAGCCACAGGCTTACATTGGGTGAGCAAGGGGTTGCCACGAGCCCGCTTCTTTATCTCTCTGTCTATCACTCTTACTTGTCTAATTTCCCAGAGTGAATGAGGTGTCTTGTTTTATGATAAGGTGACTGTCTAAGGTGCTTGCATGTAATGGGTCAGACTATCTTTTGTGACACTGCATTGATTGTATATACGTGTTTTTTGTTAACATTGACCATTCGTTTACAAATTGCCTGAGTGTCTCTTTCTCTAATGGTTCGACACCAATCAGTCGATACCTGACGTCGAAGAGTGCCGTTCTCGTTTTTACATGTTCTACTATAAAAAGATCACTCATCACCCGCTCTTCTTCCCCCTCCCCCTCCCCTTTTCACGTTGGGACTAACGTAGTCCACAGGCTTACATTGGGTGAGCAAGGGGTTGCCGACGAGCCCGCCTTCTTTATCTCTCTGTCTATCACTCTTACTTGTCTAATTTCCCAGAGTGAATGAGGTGTCTTGTTATTGATAAGGTGACTGTCTAAGGTGCTTGCATGTACATGGGTCAGACTATCTTTTGTGACACTGCATTGATTGTATATACGTGTTTATTTGTTAACATTGACCATTCGTTTACAAATTGCCTGAGTGTCTCTTTCTCTAATGGTTCGACACCAATCAGTCGTTACCGTGACGTCGAAGAGTGCTGTTCTCGTTTTTACATGTTCTACAATAAAAAGATCACATCAACCATGTCATTGGAAATGTGATTTGAGAAATGTTTTTTCTTTTAAAGCTTTAAAGCTTCTTTGACGTCAGGGTCAAACGTCGGGCAGCGGGTCCGAGAAGCCACTCGTGACCCGGCCGGCAAACCCGTAACAATATATTATGATGCAAAGATGAACACATCACATTTCAGCATCAATATGTCAGAGTTCATTTCAGGTAAAAATGTGATACATGAGATGAGAACAGCTGAAGGAGATTTAAATCAAACTTGGTGCAAGTATGTATAATGATGTAATATTGTGGGCAAAGGTATAATCTGTCGACGTGGTGATGTCGAAGAGTGCTGTTCTAGTTTTTACAAGTTCTACGATAAAAAGATCACATCAGCCTTGTAATGGGAGATGTGATTCGAGAAATGTTTTTCTTTTAAAGCATTGCAATAAAGATAAGATTGTAGAAATTACTATTTGCAACTGACATATTTGATTTCATTTCCCTCCGAAAGAAGAATCCTTGGTGGAGAAGCTACATAAAAATTTGGATGTGAACATTATTCCATGTCCAATCAACTTTGTTTTATATTTTTGGCTTTTCCTCGGTTTTTTTTGCCAAGGTTTCCCAAAGCCAATACTGCATGGCTTGTGCTTGTTTGGCTTTGCGACCAGGCATGTGCTACAGCGCTACGCCGATGGTGATGGCAGCAAGTTAAAGGCAATAAAGGTGAGCCAAGTACCTCGGAAGTGCTTGCAATATGAATACTTTAACGTTATGGTTATCGTGTGTGGCTGACTTGTAAGGGTCAATTTATGATTGTTTTAACTATCCTGACTACATTGGCTTAAAGCGCTCTCACGGGATTTCCCCCTGACATTTACCTCGCCTTCTACAGGAATTTGTTTTTTTATCATTACCCGTTTAATTACACCATCAGTTTGGCTGTGTGTGATCTGCATCTTCCATCAGCTTGGAACTCAGCCAACATCACAGCATAACATAAAAAGGTGCAAAAACGGATCCTCTTAACTACAGACCATTTAGCTTCCTTCCAATCATAAGCAAGGTCATGGAATCCATCATTGCAGTTGACATAAAATCATTCCTTTTCTCCAACAGCCTCATCTCAGATCATCATTTCGGATTCAGACTTGGTGACTCTACCTTGCCTAAGCTGCTTCTACTCCCACAACAATAGATGGAGGCTGTCAATATCAGACATGAGATCAGGGCCGTCTTGCTGGACATATCTCGAGCTTTCGATAGTCTGGCATCCTACCCTGCTTTCCAAACTATCTGCCGATGGAATCCAAGGCCAACTCCCCTCTTGGATTACTGACTTACTCCACTCTCGTAGACGATGTGTGGCTCTCAACAGAACCCTTTCTTCTCCTCTCCCTGTCAAGGCTGGAGTACTACAAGGCAATGTTCAGGGACCCGGCTTATTCCTAATCTTTACGATCTCACTGTTTCTCTGGAAAATCCTCTTTATCTCTTTGCTGATGACTCCACTCTCTGCCTTGACATCCCTCATCCTTCTGACAGACAGGCAGCAGCCTCTTCCCTCTCATCAGACCTTGACAAAATCACAAACTGGTCAAACACTTGGAGAATGTCTTTCAATCCTGAGAAATCTCATGCACTTACTATCTAACTTCGAAAGGACTTGCTCAAGAACCCTCTCGAGGAGGTTCAGTCATTCAAACTATTGGGTTTCATTCTCAGCCATGATCTCACTTGGGCAAGCCACATTTAAAAATTGTCCCCCAAAGCCAGATGCCGACTGGGCATCCGTGGTCGTGCAAAGTCCTTCCTTGGCACACCTGAGCTCCTATCCACGGACTGTCACACCCCAACATTCGCAGGGGATACGTTCCTGAAAAATGCCATGAATGTCAAATCCCTGAATGTCGGGGCATTGTTTCATTGGGAAAAAGGGGGATAGGTTCCTGGCGGTTCGTGATTCATCAGCACCCTTAGCATTTCTCCCTTACCCCTCGTTGTTACCTGCATCCCTTGTTTGTCAATCTCCGTCTACTTTCTCCCTTTGCCCTGCCATTGGTGTTTCCCCTTTCTCCTGCTGTTTCCTTTGTTGTATTTTATCTTGATATGTTCTGTGTCATCGCTCTTCCACGAGCCAAGAGCATGTTTAAAAGAAATCTATATTTTTTGTAATTTTGAAAGACCAGGCCATTTTGTGCTATTGGCTGGTCCATAGTAATGAAGTTTAAATGATGAAGGTAAGATAATATTGTATTGATAATTGACAGCCTTTCTTTATTCCGGTTACTCAGGTTAGATTTTCCAAGCCAGTGATTCCTGGACAGACCCTGACCACAGACATGTGGAAGGAGGGACATCGTGTGATTTTTCAGATGAAGGTACGTGGGTCATGCTTGAACCACATTTGTTTTGTCGTTGCTCATGGTTTTGCCTTGCCGTTTGTTACTTGCGAAAGTCGAAGATTTTTCAAGTATATTGGTTGGTCTTGTGTGTTATTCCTTGGCGAATTTTTTTTTCGCCGATGTGGCTTTGGCTTATGTGGGGTTTTTTTTTTCACTTGTGTTGCCCTCTAGTAAGGGTAACAATGTTATTGAGCCAGTTTACAGCAAAACCATGAAAAAAATTCGCCAATTGTGTTGGTCTGTAGCATCTGTCTGTCTGTCACACGATTTTTGGCCACAATTTTCAAGCAATCGTTCTGAATTTTTTTTTTGTGTCGGTGACTGTCTAAGGACAGGAACCCTTAATTTTTGTGAAGATCGAAATCCAGATCCGGATCTGAGAATTTTTTGAGTGATTCTTCACCATTGAGAGATATGGCCAAAAACGATAGATAGTATGATAGATATCTCAAAAGGTGATCAATGAGTTGGTTCGGTGACAAGAATGAGCCGATTAGATTTTGGTTCAGGTCCAGATGCAGATCCGACCTTTCAGTGGGATACAAAACGTTAACTACTCAGCATGGTATGCACTCCATTGAGCTCCGTACTAGTTACCTCTGCCACCAAAGGTGGACGGAGATTATGTTTTCATCATTGTCTGTTTGTCTATCTGTTTGTGAACAGGATAGCTCAAACTGTTGTAGACGGATTCAGAAGAAATTTGGTGAACTGGTTCGGTGTGTGAGACAGACAAATCGATTCAGTTTTGATAAAGATCCGGATCCGGATATGAGAATGATTTAATTTTTAGCTCACCTGGAACATAGTTCCAGGGAGCTAATGGGATGGCACGTCGTCCGTCTGTCCGTCCATCTGTCCACAAATACTTTCAACTTCTTCTCTGAAACTATACATACTATTTAGTTGAAACTTTACCACAATGTTCATCACCGTGTATATACCAAAGTTTATTCATGGCATTAAAAAAAATTGGGCCCTAAAGGGGTGTACGGGGGTTGCCCCCCAAAATATGTATTTGCTTTCTTCTCAGAAACTACACACACAATTCTGATGAAATTTGACCACCACCTTCATCACCCATGATGTACTAAAGTTTATTCACGACATTAGAAAAATGTTGGGGTCTAAGGGGGTCTACGTGGTGGTTGCCCCCCTCCCCTCCTCCGAAATATGTTTTTGCTTTCTTCTCTGAAACGACACACGCAATTTCGATGAAACTTGACCACAACCTTTATCACTCTGATATACCAAACTTTGTTCACAGCATTAAAAAAAATTATATATATATATATATATATCTCAAGGTATTTACTTTCTTCTCCATTACATATTATGTGGGTCATCCACACCGAGCAGTGGTTCCCTGGTTATCTTATCCAGCCGTTACCAGGTGATCGCCCAGGGGTATTGCCCCTATGTTTATTATTTATAGTTTGGTGCCTTGAATGACACACACACCCCCATACCCCCCCTCCACACACACACACACACACATGGGCATTAGGCTGACAAGAGACGAACAAGCGAACTGATAAGACCATTCATAGAATTGTACAGAATCGACAAGTAAACATGAACAAACACGAGAGAGGAGAGAGAAAATATGCAGGTGGAGAACTGCTCTCCTCTTTGGGCTGGTGCCCCTGCCTCATACCTTCCCCTTTTTCATGTCATGGAGAACAAGGCCCTGAAAATCATTGGGATCTCCCGTGATGAAGCTGAATGTTTTGGCGTGTTACTTTCGCATCACAGACACGTTGGAAGCCTCTCTGTGTTCTACCGCCTTTATGTTAGTCTTGCAATCTCTACCCTCTCTTGGCTCTGTCCCTTGCAGGTTTCTGCAGGGTGCACATGGTCTGCCAGTAACCCTCTTCTTGTTAAACTCCCCAAAACCAGGCTCACTCCTTACCTCTACTCATTTGCTCCTCTCTTCTCCCACCTGTGGAACCAACTTCCCCAGTCTGTTCAGTCCAATTCTTCTTTTCAGGGCTTCAAGACCTAGTTATACCTCATGTCCTCCCCTATCCATACCCATGATCTCTTCCACCTCCAAATGCCCCCATTCCCAAGCACTCCCCTTTTCCAGGTTATTGCGATCTTTCCACCACCACCCCCCCCCCCCCCCCCCCCCCCCCACACCTCTTTTTGTTTGTTTGTTTTGTCAGTTGGTGTGTTCCTATTCTGTATTCTGTTTCATCCCTGCTCTCCCCTTCCTCTTCTTGCTGTGTTTTAGCTTGTGTGCAGCTTGTTCACCCCCATGTCTCTCTCCCTCCCCTCGATCTCAATCTCACCTTAACTCTGCTGTTGGTGTTTGTCCCTTCCGTTTTCTTCAATTCCATTCTGCTCTAGCTCTTTCACGGGCCTTGACCATGTACTAGTATACAAAAAAGCTGAATTTTGAGAATCAGAAATGGTGTAAAAGATCATGTGTTTGAAATTGAGGTGGTGATGGGAGGGGGTGGGCACGGAATCAACATGAGATTATGATTTGTCACCATCTCAAATGATTGGATTGGATGGGGTAACATCATTGGACAAACTTAGTATGGAAACTTTACAGGCAAAAGATGAGGGGGAACAAAAGAGCAAAGATGGGTGAGTGTAAGTTTTGGAATGCTAGCAAGGTATTTGGTTGCTGGATAAGCATGTGGGACCAGGTCAAGTTTGATATAAACAAAGTGCATTTGGGAAACCAATATTGGATGTGTGGTGGCAGAATACCAACATGCCACCACACTGCCAAAAATGATTTTATAATTTAAAGAAGAAGAAGAAAAAAGAAGCAAATTTAAGAAAATTGTCTTGTCCCCATCTTAAGTTTGAGGTGTTTCAGAAAATTATTCTAGCTGCTCACGATTTCCTGGAAAGAAGATAATTTGCTTGTTTGAAGAAATTATTTTTCATGAAATATCAATCAGGTTCTTATATTCAACAGTCTCTCGGGTCTCAAAGAGAGATTTCATGACACCAACTCACAGAGGAGAGCTTGCTGTACATGAAGGCCTTGTACACAAATTCAGAGCAGAGAGCATCCAATGCATTACTTTAATCCTTCTGCTGGTCTGGCGACCTGTGTATGGAAAACTCTCAACTGACGGAACGTTCAGGCCAACTTTAGATAAAACTAGACGACCCGTGAACCCGTTGGGTTCCCGCTGTGACAGCAGTTGATAAAAACATCATTTCAAAAAAAAAAAAAAGATAGCTCCAGCGAACTATACCGCTGAGGTTGTTTGCATTGATCAAATACTCCCGAAGAGTACTTGACTGAATCGGGAATTGATTTTTTAATATTTTTTTTCTTTGTCCGATTTGAACGAAACTTGATACTGCACACCGCAGGCGAATGGTGAGTAAAATGGGCCGAATTTTTTTGCGCTATCGTGTACCGTTTTGGCTGTATTTTGGGAACATACATACATACATACATACATACATACAAGATGAGAGTTTTAGTAATATATAGATGTTTCCTCCCCAGATGAGTTTTTTGGGCACATAGGGAGCATCAATCGAGAGCTAGGGTGCAGAAAGAAATGCTCATGTGACCTTACCGTAAATTTCGTAATGTCAGAGAATAAAAATAAAAAAAACGTTCTTGTGTTAGTTGAAAATATTTAAATTTCCAAAAAGTGCAAATCTCTGTTACTTTGACTTCTGTTGCACTTTGTTTGTTACTTTGACCATCTGACACAAAGCACATTTAACAATTGTTGCAAATTCATGTTTTTATCTCCCAGATGTCATCATTGATTCAATACACGTAACGTTAAGCTGTGACCCCCCTCAGTTAGTCTGGGTGTGCTTACTGTGTGCAGGTGGAAAATGGAGATGTGGTCCTTTCAGGAGGTTACGTCGACCTTGTGCCCGACAAGAAACCTCTTGCGGTTTCACTTCCAGAAAAGGTGAGAACCAATATGCAGCATGCATGAGTTGTGCACATAATGTATATCTAATTATTGGTGACATGTTTATAACATTTTCTGTATTTGCTCTAATGGAGACAAACTGTGTGAATCCACTGAATTGGCAGTTTCATTTCCCTGCTCAGTGAAATTGCTTCTTTTGTGAGGAATGCTGCATCTTTTTTCTTTTTTTTCTTTTAAATAGTTTTGGTTGGAAGGTCACATGATTGGGAATTTCAAATTGGAAGAGTTGTTCCTCATGTGACTAACATTTATTAAATGCTCCATTTACACTCAGTGAAACGCAGTTGGATTTTTACTTTAAACTCAATGGGTAATTCTCGTTCAATACGGATCAATATGGTTCATTTTTTACCCCACGCATGCGAAGCGAAAAGTGTGGTCAAGCAATAGGTTCGCTTCCATCCGTCCATCCCTCCACAAATGTGAGTTTATGATCGAGAAACAACTTAATTTGAATTGAATGTTATATTTTTCACAAGAATCGGAACATGAATCGGAAAACAAACCCCGCCCGTGCCCTTGTTTCTCAAAACAACGTGCCTGCATGGGGTGAGGTGTTCTATGAACTCTCAAGTGTTGAACTATGCAGTTAAACTGGTAACGCTCCACCTAGGCCCCAGCTCTACGAAGCAAAGATGTGTTGGAAGAACTCCAGCACCGCGTGCGGGACAACGGTGCTGATCTTGTGAGAAAAGTGTGTGCCATCTTCCAGTTTAACATCAGTGGACCTGGGCATGCTGTCGAGCAATGGAGTAAGTTTCTACACTGAACAGTTGCACTCTTCAACGTACCCTGAAAAATCAAGACTTGTAGACGATTCGGATTTGCAACGTCTTTTTTGTGTACTCCATGAAGTGAAATATTATCTTTTACTTTTCTCTGCTCTTTTGTTTTTCTCTTGGGTGCAGCAATTGACTTGAAGTCTGGTACGGGCGAGGTTTACCGAGGGGTTCCCGAGAAAGGCGAGGCTGATGCCATAATCAGTCTGTCGGAAGAAAACTTTGTTGACTTGGCGATGAGAAAAATCGATCCCCGAAAGGTAGTAACTCCTCCCACCCGAACTCTACCGACCTCTAATGTGGTCAAGCAGCTACTACAGATAATACTAACTTTACATTTCATAGTTACAGGAACAAAATTATATGTTTTATTCATCTTTTCTGTTTATCTCACTCCTTTTTCACCATCCCCCCACACCCCCCCCCCTCCTCTGACATGTTTTGTTTTTTTTTTCTCTTTGACAGGCTTTCTTTTCTGGCAAGATGAAAGTGAAAGGGAATTTGGTGTTGATGCAAAAAATCGAGTCCCTCTTGGTGGACAACGCAAAACTCTGATCTTTGGACGATATCTGCGTTCTTTGCTGGAATGTTTTGTTGTTGTTATTTTTTTCTTGAACCATTAACGGGATTAAACAATTTCCAGATTTTATTAGCACAATTAAGCTGATTTTTACCCAGCAGGCAATTGTGATGAAGCTGCTATTTTGTCGTACTGATCGCCACACATGATTAACGCCCAAGGTCCACTTCGACATATCTCACCTATATATAGGCCTGAAGGTTTTTGACAAACCAGCAGAAGAAAACCTATTGAATTGGTGACTAAAATTGACCTATTGTTTCAGAAATATTCAGCCTGCACTTATTAAGTTTATGCACATTTTACCGAAGCACATTCCACACTCAATAAGAATTGTCCCATCCCATCGGCAACGGAAAAGATGTAATATTGTGAACGTTACACAAGCCTGCTGTGATCAAATCTTGAGTAGAATTCCAATAAATGCACGATTTGCTTGTTATTCCAGACTCAGTGTAATGGTTAGAGCATTCGCTCTGAGTCTGGGAGGTCAGTGGTTCAAACCCCGGCTGAGTCATACCAAAGATTTAAAAACGGTTTGTGCTGCTTCCTTGATGATCAGCATTTAAAAGCATAGAACATGTTCAATCCCCATATGTCGGCATCTATGGGGAGGAGGAAATTCCTCCTCAGGAAACGCCCCGCTCAGTGTGATGAGAAATGCGGCACCATTGTTGTGATGTCGCTCGTACCCTGGGGAAGTGACCACACTTCTCGCAAGCTCAGTGGCTGTGCTTGGCTTGTCTAAAAGTTCTGCGTTGTGTCTCGTGTACTTGTCCTACGAGCCTTAGATGCTATTAAAACAAAAAAAATCTTTGCACATCACTTGCTGGGGTTTTGCATTAATCTCTTGCAGTGTTTGAACTTCCTGTGCCAATCCTTTTGCTACATATGGCACAACATGTATGAGTTATAAAACAGCTTCTTTTTTAAAAATCCCATTTCATTTTATGTCTTCACAAGATACACTGAGCAGGCACTGTTTGCCTTAAGTCATGTAGGATATTGTGTGAGTGATCAGTCAGGTGTGACTAACACTTGTTTTTCTGGATGCTTTGGGGAAAATGAAAGACTAGCAGAATGAGAAAAGCACTCAAAATACAGGCAAAAGAACTGGGATTGTCACACACATTAAATATCTGTCATACTTTACATTGGCATTCCTTATACACAAGGTTCTCCTGATTATCTTTCCAGAGGTACTCAATTTCTGAAAAATTCCCTGATGCACATCCCAAGAATGGCTATTCTATTGGCAGAAGGTGGCAGGAGAGCCGAGAGGTATGCAAACTTACCTCTGACCTTGTCTAACTTCAGTTGGAATCTCGGCCCAGCTATAAACTGTCACCCCGGTGTTACACAGCTGGAATAAGGCATCACTGTATGCGCAATTCTGCGGATGAATGTTAAACTGGGCATTCCCTCTGCCAGCATTAGTTGCTGAATGTTAAGGACCCCACAGTGTCCTTCGTGAAGAGTAGGGGAGCTTTCCTTCGGCACCATGACCAAATTTCAAATTCATGGTTGAGCCTATAGCGGGCACTGCATAAGTGACACCACTGCGCTTCTGCAAGATGGCCATGTGCTACATATGAATGGTGACTACGACAATTTGAGTAGACGTTTACCCGGTCTCATAAAGTCCCCTCTGATCGATGCTTTTTATCAGGGCGAGGCAGTAGGCTGGATCAAAACTTATGACCCTTCAGGTTCTTAGGTTAATGAAATGAATGCTATGCACGTGTGTGATTGTGAATAAACTATTGAAATCCCACCCACATGAACATAGAGCCGTTTATTTCTATCAACCCCTGTAATAGCATAGTGAAACTAGAACGGCACTCAGTAGACCTCCGCCATACCTCTGCCAGGCTGAACAGTTTAAGTTTTGTATCCCGCTGATCGGCCAGATCTGCATCCGGATGTGAATGAAAATCGAATCGGCTCATTATTCTTACCTAACCAACTCATCCATGCTTTGTCATAACTCATCCAGCACTTTTTTATATATAATTTTTCTCTCGATGGTAAAGGATCACTTAAAAAAAATTCTCTTATCCAGAACCGGATTATGATCTTCACTAAAATCGAATCGAATTGTCCTTGTCACACACTCGACTTCCACCAAATTTTAACCGAATCCATCCACAACTTTTTCACAGACAGACAGAGGTGAAACCAACCTCCGTCCACCATCGGTGGCAGAGGTAATAACCATTGAATTATAACTTTACGTCTCTATAATCCACAGTGCTTGATGCATCTACTTCTACTACATTCCGCTCTTCCATGCGCCTCAATCTTTTATCGTAAAAATTGATTCAGGGGAAGAACAGACACCCATTTTCACAGCAGTCTTATTACTGTGCATATAAGGGAAAGCAATTGGTCACTGTCTGCCAGGTAAGGTATGGGAGCATGCACTGGAGCAGCGTATCACTGCATCCACTTTCCACCGGTACTCCAGGAGCCTCCGTCCGGCAATCCCCCAGGCAGATGCCTGGCCGATCCCCATCTCCTTGAGATGCTGATCAACCTGCTGCAACAACGAGGCACGTGGTCGGCCCATTGGCCTCCTCCACTCACGAGGCTCCCTCGCTGAGAGAATCTGGTGAGCAGGATCAGCATCAGGAAAACGATCCACATGTCCATACAGCCGTACCTGACGCTCATGGACTATGCAGGTAACAAATCTCATTTGAGTCTCCCAGCAACCGCTCGTTGGACACAAAGTCTGACCAGCGATAGCCAAGGATTCTCCAAGGAGACCTGGTACCAAAGGAATTAAGTCTCCGTCTCAGATCCCTGGTCAGAGTCCAAGTCTCACATCCGTAGAGCAAGACTGGAAGCACAAAGGACCTGAAGACTTGGACTTTCATTCTCTTGCGCAGGTATCAACAGTGCCACACCCCATGAGCCAGTGAATCCATAACTCCCCAGGCCCGACCCAGACGTCTATTGACCTCTGGCTCACAGCAAGCGGAGACATGAATATCCATCCATACATTGGGACCATACTCTGTGCAGAGCGTTGGTGCTGCCTCAGCAGTCTTCTTGGCTAATGGGCACAATCCTGGATGGGTCGCCACTCCGACACAGGTTACCAGCATGCTGGCACTCATTTTGCCGGCCTCGGAAGGATGACAGGCAGAGTCAACTCCACCTAGTATTAATTCAACAGCCGAGTGGGATTTTAAATCAGGACCCTAGGATTCCAAGCCCACCACCCTAACCATAAAGCCAACACCAGGCATATACATTAATATCACTGCCAAGGTAAGTGAATCTCTCCGTGACCTCAACATCTTCAATACAATCAGGTACAGACAAGATAGCAGCTTCCAGGATGTCATTGAAAGGCTGGATCTTAGTTTTGACCCAGGAAACCCGTAATCCCAGTGGCTCCGACTCCTCGTTTTGCACCTCGAGGGCCCCCAAAAGGGTATCCAGAGTCTCCGCAAAGATGACTGCATCATCTGTGAAATCAAGGTCAGAGATCCTGATATTCCCAAACGATGCACCGCAGCTTGATCTCTCCGACATCCTCCTCAGAATCCAGTCCATACAAGTTCTGAAAAGTGTGGGGGCCAATACACACCCCTGACAAACTCCAGTAACAACTGGAAATAAGTCAGAGATGGTACCACCACACCTCACAGCACTCTCAGTACCAGAGTGTAATTCACACATGAGATCTATCAGTTTTGGTGGCACCCTATGAGTATGAAGACCAAGAATCCTCAGAGGGCATCCCGATTCACCGAATCAAACGCTTTACAGAGATCAACACAGGCTGCAAGCAGCCCCTGCCAAAACTCTCGTCTGCGTTTGGTGAGGACCCGAAGAGCAAGGATACGGTCAATGTCTGTCTGTTAGTCTATGATCGAGGAACTACCTCATTTTTTTCAATTTAATATCAGATTTTTAACATTGTGGAACATGAATTAGCTTGTTTGTACTTCCAAAAGCATGCAGTTTAGCAGTATTTTGGCTCTGAATTTGAATTTGGCAAATTGTATGGCATCTCGTCCTGTGTGCATGTGTGCACAATGGGGTAAAGCAATTGTTTTAGTCTGTCAGTCTGGCAGTCAAAATTATTTTTCTTAAAAACATTGCAAACAGAAAACACCGTTTTTAGGGGCATCATAAAGGACACAAACAACAGACACAAATCATTAATTCCATGTGTTTGATAAGGTGGTGTAAAGGTCTCTGTTTCCCAAATGTATCGATAGTGGTAGACTTCTAATTCAATGGTTTCTTTTGTTTGTTTGTGTTTTTTCTACAGCCTTTGAAGCGTTTTTCTTTCAATTGAATTAAATATTTTGAGTACGAGAACACAAATGGGCTGTTTGTACTTCAAAAACCTTCAGTTGAGCAGTAATTTGGCAAAATTATGCTCCATCTTGATCCATCAAATTTTCCGCTCGTGCTAAAGGCCGGGGAACATTAAGATTCGGACAAAATGCTGGTGCCCATTTATGCAACGCCTGAGATAACTTCGTCCAAAAACATCCATCTGTTTAGAGCATTTTTTTTCTTCTCAAAATTCGTTCCAAAATCGTCATTTTCTCCAAGAGCATGGATGATAACTTTCAATGGTGACAAAAAACGCATCTCAACAGAGCATTTTCTGCTCTGGACTGTTCCGTTTGACCCATCGGCTTTGTATGGTTACCGTCACGCCTGTTATTCAAAATTCGCGAAGACAGATCGTGCTCAGAAACATAAAGCAAGAGTTGAAAAGACCCTTTCCACGTCCTTTTTCTCAAGTCTTCACCGGGATTAGGTGTACTATGAACTCTCTAGTTGTCGATGCAATGCTCTTTTTCGGTTTGGTCAACCAAATTGTTTGTAAGTTTTCAACAGCAAATGAGGGAGAAGGATATGCTTGCATTTATTATGGAGGAAAAGTGAAAATTCATGCAGCTTGTTTTCTTATGGTGTGGAGTAAATTTTTATTCAGTCCAATTTTGGATGTCTGGTGAAGACTCAGCAATTGTGATTTTTCGTTGTGCAGAGCAGAGTAGTACGAGTGTAAAGTTGGCACGACTCTGCAGACGCAAAGGGATTGCCAATGTTTAACTTGTACACTACATGATGGATATGTTGGACTGGAGGAGATATCTTTGGGAGGTCATTGCATTATCATCATGAGAAACATAATTATGGTTGGAACGATGGAATTGTGGTTGGAGACATGCACAAGGGTGTGAATTCAAAAAAAACAACTCGGTATTAACTGGAAATGTAACGACCATGATACAATACAATACCTGTGAGATGATACAATGTACATCACAATATGCAGCTGACAATACAACAGGGACACAAAATGTGATACATGGATTAAATGTCAAATCAAATATATATGCATTGTTGCATTATCACGTCGATCTATCTATCTTTCATATATATATATATATATATAATATATTATATATATATATATATATATATATAATATATATATATATATATATACACACACACACACACACACACACACACACACACATACAAAAAGCACAGTCCGTCCGTGAAGCGGCAGTCTGTGAAGCCGTGTATTATACGCCTATTAATCACGTATTGTTTGAATGTCAGTTGCACCCTGACTTCACGTCTATTAATTGCATACTACTGGAATTGTACCTTTCGACCTTTTGGACTGCTGAGACCCCTTTGACTATTGAAGATCGTGAAGGAACCTCAGACCCAAAATACTCAGAGGACCCAAAAGTCAGCGAGGACACAAAAGACCTAAAAGTCCAAGAAGACCCAAAAGACCAAAATGACCTACAAGACCCCAAAGACCCCTTAAACCTTTAAAACACTTTCGACACCTTTAGATCCCTTCACCCTTTTTACCTTTTATACCCTTTTGATCCTGAGAACCTTTCGACCTTTACACCCCACAATTCTCTTTCGACCCCTTATACCTTAACACCATGTAGACCCCTTACAGCCTTCAGACATTTTAGACAACTTGGACCTTTTTATGTTACAAATAAATTACAAACAAATATAACATCACCAATATTAAAAATACATTTGTACAAAAGAAATATTTGTGCTATTATTGGTGTAAATCATGACAACACAACAAATCTTTAACATAAATCTCTCCAATGATGTGTGGAGAAGCAAGGGTGGAGTGGCGAGCGGAGCGAGGGTGGAGTGACGAGCGGAGCGAGGGTGGAGTGGCGAGCGGAGCGAGGGTGGAGTGGCGAGCGGAGCGAGGGTGGAGTGGTGAGTGGAGCGAGGTGGAGTAACGAGGGTGGAGTGGCGAGCGAGCGAGGTGGAGTGGCGAGCGGAGCAAGGAGTTGCGTAGAGGAGCGAGTGTGGAGTGGCGAGAGGAGCGAGGGTGGAGTGGCGAGCAAACGAGGGTGGAGTGGCGATGGTGGATGGGCAAGCGGAGCGAGGGTGGAGTGGCGATGGTGGAGTGGCGAGTGGAGCGAGGTGGATGGCGAGTGGAGCGAGGGTGGAGTGGCGAGCGTGGAGTGGTGAGGGTGAGTGGCAAGCGGAGCGATTGGAGTGGCGAGCGGGCGATGTGGAGTGGCGAGTGGAGCGAGGGTGGAGTGGCGAGCGGAGCGAGGGTGGAGTGGCAAGCGGAGCGAGCATGGAGTGGCGGGCGGAGCGAGCGTGGAGTGGTGAGCGATTCATACTTGTGTCTAATAAAACTGTGTGTGTACATTGTTAAACACGTTTTGCACAAACACTGTATTCCTGAAAATTACATGTGCCTGATTATGACATCGACATTCTACTGATTAATTACTACAAGATGCACAAAATTAATTATAATTTCTCTGTAAGAACAGTAATACTGATTATTGTCAAAAAGCAACGCTTCTAACAAGCATTATGCAAGAGAAGAGGCTAACATGTTTTATCTTTTGGGGGTTGGAGGAGAAAAGCCGCCACCCAGTTTAAAGGCCCTGTCACACCTTGACGTTTTAGCCAGCGTATGGCAAGTATTCAAAATGTATGCAAAACGCTGGCGTACACTGAATATTGATGTTTTTTCCCAGTTTTGGACGTATGCATAACGAGTTGACGTATGCATAACGTATTAGTAACGTACAGAACGTTTCAATCACATATAGATAACTTATACAACGAATGCTGAATGTGTTGTCGGCGTTCACAACCTATTCCCAACGACAGTGTAACTTATGCATAGCGCGGCAGCGTATCGCCGACGATCACGTGCGTAGGCTATTCATAGGCTGCGGCTTCGACAGATTCAAATCATAACCGCACTAGAACATCGAAGTGTGAAGCCGTGTCACACTTGAGGTTTAGCCAGCGTATGCCGAAGTATGAAAAATTTGCCGAACCACGCTGGCACACGTCGAATACATTATGGGTAAGTTTTGTATACGTTAAGAAGCACGCTGGCATACGTCGTAGTACGCCGAGTACGTCGACAAATTTTCAGCATGTTGAAAATTTTCACGTACCGGCGTATGACACACGTTCCGCATATGCTGGCCATAAGTTGTAGGCACGTTACGCGATCGTTGACACCGTCGATACACGTTACTTGTAAGTTACTCATAAGTCGAAACACGTCGAGGTAATGGTTAGCGTCAGTGTTCCAGATCCCTGGTTTTTTTATTTTTTTCTTCGGTATGACGTGATTGTTGACACTTCGATTTCTCGTGCGGTTATGATTTAAATCGTTGAGCAGCAGCCTATTAATTATATTATATTATAACCGCACTAGAAATCGAAGTGTCAACATCACGTCATACCGAAGAAAAAAAAAAAGGAGTCTGGAACTGACGCTAAACACTTACGTTGACGTGTTTCGACTTATTGAGTAACTTACAAGTAACGTGTGTCGAATGTTTTAAACTGATGCGTAACGTGCCTACAATTAATGGAGCGTTATGCGGAACGTGTGAGTCATACGCTGGCATACAGTCGAAAAATTTCAAGCATGGAAATTTGTCTAACAGCTCGGTGTACTACGATGTATGCCAGCGACTACGACGTATGCCAGCGTACTACGACGTATGCCAGCGTACCTATATGTATGCAGGTATCTAACGACGTATGCCAGCGTGCTCTTAACGTATACAAACTTACCATACGTATTCGAATGTGCAGCGTTTTAGCCAAATTTTTCATAACGTCGAAATACGCTGGCTAAATCGTCAAGGTGTGACAGGGCCTTAAGATCAGAGAGTTTAGAGTATAGACTGGGTAGAAACCACAGAGTGGAGTGTGCACAGCCTGACTCGTCCAAAAGCCGAGAAGGAAAGGTGGTGGCTGCCACCTGTGGCTGTTGCAGGCTCGGCAGAAGCCAACGAGGAAAGGAGGGGGACACTGCAGGTGGTTGCACCTGTCCCACGAGTTTTGGAGGAAAGGTGAGGTGAGGGGGGCAAGAGGAAGGTCGGCGTGTGAAAACACGTCTGCTCCATGAGCCTTGGAGGAAAGGTGGTGACCAATATGGGCATCACTATGGGCTCCAGGGCTCACATAGTAGCTGAAAGTGTGACTCGGGGCTATGGAGCACCAGCAGGTGACCTAGGTAATGGCAGCAATGGACTGAAGGCAGTTGCATTAGCAGAGAGGTTTGACGACCAATCAAAATTTTACATTCATATTGTGTGGGAGAATTGGATTTTGGAATATTTGAGAAGAGGGAAATTTTTGGAGTGAGGAAAGTTGGATTGGATTTAATTGTTTATGATTTGAAGGAATATGCCATTAGGGTGTGCCTTTCTCCTTTTTTTGCTCCAGCGGATTTGGGAAGAGTGGAGAGTGAGTACAAACTGTGCTGATGTGTGAGTGTGCATGAATGTGAATGGAGAGCCACATTTTAGGCGTGCATGGTACAGGGAGTGAGTGGTGTGAAGAGTTTTATGAGAACAACGCCCCTACTGGAGGGAGTCTCCAGTTAGTGTTGGTGAGATAGAGGGGTTAGAGAATTTGAAAAATGGAAACCATATAGGTGCTGGTCATTGGCCATGCCAAATTGATATTGAATTAATAGTACTGGGTACAAACGTGGAGTTTATGGGTTTAGTATAGGCTCTGGGAGGGGGGGGGTGTTTGTGTACATGACTCTTTTAGAGTGTCACCCTATTTTTTTTTGTTCTATATGCAAGACCTTCAAAAAGTTTGGGTAACACTCCAGATCAAGTACATTTTTCTGTAGGGTCATCTTGGATCGCAGTTGGCTACCAGCAAACTATAATTGAACCATAATGCCATATGGTTTAGATGAATAAATCATTTGTTAAACACCCATAAATTATTAATTTTGATTTACTTCAATTACTTATGCATTGTTTAACACATTTTAGCATGATTGATTCTCTTAAAACTTGGTTCACAGTAGAAAATGACCATATTTTATGTACTTTTAGTCAAAAATAGTCAAAAATAGCTTTCAACTTGAAAGTTAGTTGCAGCAAGAAAAGACATAGCACGGTTGGGATTCACTTATACGATATTTTGTGTACAGTTGTTTGCAGGATTTGTTATCACAGATAATGAACAGTTCACAACTCGCAATCCTGTTGCTGTAGTATCTGCATTAGGTCGGTGCGAACTGCCTGGAGCGAGAGCTTCTACCTTCATTTTGTTCTGCTGAGAAAAAGATGAGTCTTGGCCTTGAACTAGATTCTTCTTATTATTCCTGTCAAGAACTGTCTTGTAGTGTATTTCTTGTAACATTCATTAGTCACATGATAACAAAACCCATCTCCTTCAACAAACTTCAGTCTTTTGGAAACATGGTCATTGTGTTTGCCGCTGGCTTCCGTATCTTTTTACAGCCATTGCTTGTGCTTGCTGTCTTATCATCGCCTACTTTTGGCAGATAATACTTTTTGTTGCATATAACAGAGGTCTTGAGATTGACTTTACAAGAGTTACAGACTCCATCATTGGCACTTTATCCAACTCTTCACAACCCTGAAAAAAATAGGATATTATTAGTACTACATGTTGTACATACTTGGGGAATTGGAGGCACAACCAACACTTAAAGTAAATTGGACAACTACCTATTTGGAATCAATGCTAGTTTTAATTTTGGCAATGGATATGACCCCCGTCTCCTCAGGGACATAACAGGTAAATACATGTAAACTATTCTGCACATTCTGGATGAGGCACAACCACATACCAGTGTGTGCCTGTGTCCCAGGCCTGGGGCACAATCGCACACTGGTATGTGGTTGTGCCCATCCATTTACATGTATGGTTGTGCCCTGTTACATGTGTTCATGTTAATGGGGTCTGTTTTTTGTTTTATTGTTTAGGCAGAAAACATGTGATGATAGTTTCCATTCCATTCTTCCCAACTTCTGATAATGTAAAATTTATCATTTTCTTCATATTCATATGTATCTAAGGCCAGTCACACCTTGACGTTTTAGCCAACGTATGCCGATTTTTGAAAAAATTGTCTAAAACGCTGGCACACGTTGAACGTTATGGGTAAGTTTTGATAACATTGAGAGCACGCTGGAAAACACTGCATACGGTCGTTGCACGCTGGCGTTAAACGTTGTACTTTTCGGTTGTCCTCAAATTTTGCATGCTTGAAATTTCACGACGTATGCGGCGTATGACTCACACGTTCCACTACGCTGGCCATAGTTGTAGCACGTAGGCGATCGTTGACAGACGTCAACACACGTTACTTGTAAGTTAATCATAAGTTGAGACACGCCGGGTAATGTTAGCGTACCCGAAACTTATTCCTAGCCTATGAGTAACGTGTTGTAGGCACGTTACGCGATCGTTGACACACGTTACTTTTAAGTTACTCATAGGCTGAAAGACGTCGGTATAATGCTTAGCGTGCCTGAAACTTATTTCTAACTATCAGTGACATGTTGCTAACACGCTACGCGATCGTTGACACACTTCGACACTCCTTGCTGAAAGTTACTTATACGTCGATCACGCCGAGTTATTGTTTAGGCAAAAGAGGCTTTTATCTAACCTATGAGTGACGTGCTTTGCACTGTGTGTAACGCACCTCCGCCGCATACTGGGTATGCAGACGTATTTGACGTTTACCGGACGCTACAGAAGTTAACCACGAGTCCCAACCTCAGATACAGATAATGATGTAGGCCAGCGTTAGGGGAATTGGTAAATAAAAAGGGGTTTCAACAGGAGAACCCGTCAGTGTTGCAGGCTAACATAGCGAGTACATGTCCATGACATCGAGGATGAGTATCCGGCAACGGATGAAATACAATATCTACCTGTCCTCCAACATCAGCATACCCTCATCGATTTGGCACTGCACAGTTGCGTGCCAATAGAACCGAGAGAAGAAGACGTGAACGGAGGAAGTACTGGGTGACACCATGGATCAGGATTTGATTTGCACGAATAAGATTTGCACCGATAGAACCAGTTGATTTGCAACGATAAGACACCAGTTGATTTGCACCGATAGACACCAGTTGATTTGCACGATCAGAACACGTTAAGTGTAAACAATTGCGATTGTTTGACGCAAGTGTCTATTTCAATAGTGGAGTTTGAGCGATTTAGCACGTTCCAATAGAAACGCTTCAATTTCCGAGCGCCAGCGTCAAAAAACAAAGGCGATGACAGCAGTTTAAATCGTTCATTGTAAACAATTAAAATAGTTGAGTGGCACCGTTTAAGAGTCGTTGAGTGTAAAAAATTCCAATTGTTGAGCGCAAGCGTCTACTTTCAATGGTGAGTTGAAGCCATTTGAATCTTTGAGGGCGCAGCCTTATGGAATAGCAAACCCCGACGTCCGGCAAAGATAAATGCTGCACGATATTGGATAATTAGGCTATCGTTGGCATAGGTTGTGACGCCGGCTCACGATAATTATTCGTTGGATAAACCGTATCTATAAGGTATCGAAGCGCTCTATGTACATTATAGTACCTTTGACGCATTTGTCCAACTCGTTATGAAATCCCCTAAAACGTAAAAACAAGCCATAGCTCATTGTTAAAAACCCCCAAAAAAATTAGCCTGGAAGAACTTCGAACAATCGGTCGCAAAGATGTCTCCTACCCGTGGACACGCGGATCGCAAGGAGGATCCATCATCAGCACCACACCCTCCGCCATCACACTCACCTACTACTGCAACATGAACAACTACTACTAATACTGAACTGATACTGTGATCTGTACTGCTGACATGGACATCGACTAAAAGGAAAAAAGTCGAAAACACTGGAGTGGGTTCCCCTTGTGAAGACCATTTTATATACCAATTCCCAAAACGCTGGGAAACGTCATTATATGGCAGTTGTAAGTTAGAAACACGTTCATTTAGTTTTTTTTGTCGACCGGAAGGCGTCAATGGAAACGTCTCAATACGTCATGTGCTGGGACTACATAAAGAATTGGTTCAAAGCACGTCAAACATAAGTTAGAAATAAGTTTCGTGTAAAAAAGACTAGGAACCGCGACGTGTTGACTTATGAGTAGCTTACAAGTTGCCTTTGTCGACGTGTGTAAGCATCCGCATATCGTGTGTACAACTTATTCCATCGCTGCGAACGTGTGTCATACGCCAGTAACGTCGTAAAATTTAGACATGCTTAAAACTTCACTTGACGTACTCCAGTTACTATGACTCGTATGATTAGCGGTACTTTAAAAGCGTTTCTATTCACGTATACCAAACTTACCCATACCGTATTCGACGTGCGCCAGCGTTTTAGACACATTTTTTTCTTAGGTGGCATACGCTGGCAAGATTCGCCAAGGTGTGACTGCGATGTTGACACTTCCATTTCTGCGGCGGTTATGATTTGAATCGTTGTGCGTCAGCCATTTAATAGGCTACGTACGTCATCATCGGCGATACGTGCAGGCGCGCTATCTTAAGTTAGACTATCGTTGGCATAGGTTGTGTAGGCCGACAACAGGTTCAGCATTCGTTGGTAAAGTTAGTTATAAACACACGAAACGTTCTGTGTCCGTTACTAATACGTTATCACATAAGACCAAGTCGTTATTATACGTCGCGAATCTTTTTAAAAAACATCAAAGTTAACGTAAGCCAGCGTTTTACATACATTTTAATACGTTGCCAATCGCTGGCTAACGTCAAGGTGTGACTGGGCTTTGATATGATTTGACAAGCTGATACATTTAATATGTGCATAATAATAGTTGACCTTGAACATAGGCCAAGGTCAAGGTATTGGAAACCAAATCCATTCAATTCTTACCCTTAAAATGTGATGATTTGACATTTTTTATATTTCTATGTGTTCTAGATCAAATTTTATGACATTTAGATAATTTGGTCTATTTATAGATAGAATTGGGGGGACTCCCTCATTTTTGGGGATCAGATAGAATTGGGGAATTCCCCCATATGGGGGGTTCCCCCATTTTGCTTTGAAATTTAAATATTTTGATCTAGATTTCACATTTATTCATTAAAATATTTCATTTAAGAGATACAATTATTCTTTGATATTTCATTTACAACTTTGAACCATTATATTTACTTAAATAAAAGGTGATCTTAAAATCTACCTTTTGTTTGCAGCATTGTTTTCTCTTCTTTTCTTGAAAATCCAGTTGCCAAGAGGAAGTGAACATCATAGTTAACCTCACTGTGACATCATAGATTACCTCACTTTAGGTATCCCAAAATGACATCATAGACTTTCATATCCCTGTATTTTTTAAAATGGTGTGGAGGGCTTAGGTATGTATTATACACTAATTGGAATCACTATGGGGAATAATTTGGTGACTGATATTTGACCTTGAGTGAAGGATTCAGTCAAAATAGACCCTCAACAGTGTTCCCTTGTAAAAAAAATGTCCTTATCTTTCTAAAAAAAATGGTCTGATGGCTCAGTTACATATATGTGTTATGAATAAATGGGAAATGACATATGGAATCTTTTGGTTACATGTGGTTGGCCTCGACAATGAGGTCAAGGTCAAATGGACCCTAACAGCGATTGTCATCACAGTATTACTTTTATCGAGAAAAGCCATATCATTCTAAACATGGTGTGATGGCTAGAAATAAATATGGAAATCTTTTGGTACTTGACTTTGCCCGGTATGTGGTTGTGCCCCAAGTTCCCTACATCTAATTAAGATGAGTGTCTCAATATAGTCTCTGTAGGATTGAGCATTGCATATCACTGTTTTTGACCATTAATTACAGCTTCAATGTTAATCATGTCTACTTTTCATTATTTTGGCAGTCATTTAGAGGAAAATCTTGGATTATGCAAATTAGATCAGCTAAAAATACAAAAATGTTACCAATGAATTCTTGGGGTCAATAACGTATATTTAGTATAAAAAAATCTCAACTTTCCATGACATTTAATTAAGGAGATATCATCATTGATGAAATACCGAATGTGGCCATTTGGGGTTTAGGGTGATTTGGTTTACAATGAGCTTCTGTGGTCATCGACATAGCCCATTGTGAGAATATGAAATTGAAATTGCTCAGAGAACTTAATAATAAGACTTTTGGCAAATTTATTAGCTCTACTTACAATATTAAGTCAGTCAGAGACATCAAACTTTGAGCTACTTTCAAGTTGAAAGCTATTTTTGACTATTTTTGACTAAAATTACGTTAAAATATGGTCATTTTCTACTGTGAACCAAGTTTAAGAGAATAAATCATGCTAAAATGTGTTAAGCAATGCATAAGTAATTGAAGTAATCAAAATTAATAATTTATGTATGTTAATTATGATTTATTCCATCTAAACCCAATACGGGCATTTTAGTTCAATTATGGTTTGCTGGTAGCCAACTGCGAATCCAAGATGGACCCTACAGAGAAAACGTACTTGATCTGGAGGTGTTACCCAAACTTTTTTTGAAGGTCTTGACATATAGAACAAAAAAAATTAGGGTAACGCTTCTAAAAGAGTCATGTGCACAAACACCCCCCCCCGTGCCAGGAGTAGTTGAGAGTGTGGCCCGGGAGTTAGCAGGAGTTGAAAGCATTGAAGGAATTGAGCCTTTGGGAGTCCTGAGAGATGTCAAAAGGACGAGATAGTTGCGATATAGGATCCGGGCACCAAAAAGAGAGGGCCTGTGACGAGTGAGTGCCAAGATGGCCCCATGATATGAGGTGAGGACCAGGGGCCCACAATTGGGGAGTGTGGAAGGACGCTTCAGGTCAGCCACAAGGATTTGGTTGTCGTAGAGAGATATAACCAGGTGAGGAGGACTGAGTCGAGGTCACACTACTCAGCCAGCTGATTCTCCGAGAGCATAGAGATAGGATAATTTATGAAGGCTCTGCCCAAAATTGTAGCACAAGACTAGCAAGCTGAACATTAGGTAAATTATGCCTGGTGTTGGCTTAATGGCTTGGGATCGTTGGGTCCTGAGTTCAAATCCCGCTCAGCTGTTGAATTAATACCAAGTGGGGTTGACTCAGCCTGTCATCCTTCCGAGGTCGGCAAAATGAGTACCAGCTTGCTGGCATGATTGAGCCATTCGAGTATCCTGTGTTGGAGTGATGACCTGTCCGGAATTGTGCCGAATAGCCCAGGAGACTGCTTTGGCAGCACCAATGCTCTGCACAGAGTATGGTCCCGATGGTTGGATTGGGTAAATTGGCCATTTGGACCACTGTATAACAAGAATAAAAGTAAACGAAATAAGTGAAAAATTATTGATTATGCACTGATTTTGAGTATATGCTGTCCCCTACACCATACCATGTGTGCCAGCTCCACTGGTGAGGATAGCATCGGGTTATTGATATTTCAGAGCACCCATTGAGTCCCAAATACGAGACTTTCAAAATGATGATTAATTATATAAAATGACAGGTATTTTGAGGACTTTGCTCATATGTGTGTGTGTGTGTGTGTGTGTGTGTGTGTGTGTGTGTGTGTGTTTGTGTGTGTTTACACTGACGCAGTTCGGCTCACCAGGCACTTTAACCTGACATTGCTTGCACGAAATCTGATTCAAATCGTCGTTTGAACGTAATTTCCAGCATTTGGATGAAAGAATGGAATTTCAAGATGGTTAACCATAATTCTTTTGTACCTGAATGAAAAACCAAGACTCATGGAAATATAGGAACACGAGAAATACCTGTGGAAGAGAGGAGTTGGTTTGCACCATTTCCTATTATACAATTAGCTCGCGGCAGTCATGGTTATAACACACACTCACACACACACACACACACAACACACACACACACACACACACACACACACACACACACACACACATCCCTGGGCCAGATGGGATTCTGAACTTTTGGGTAAAGCAATCTGATCCTCCACGTTCACTACACTCAAGCATTCAATGAACCACAGGGGTCTTCTTCCCAATTCAATGATTCATCAGACCTGCAGTGCCGACTTGGTCTTGAAATATCCTTTAATCTCAGCTGCGAGAAGTACATACATATCAGGAATTGCAGAGAGTGCTTCTCTGCGAGTTGGTTGCCTCTTTCGAGGCCAGAAATATCCACCTCCAAATGCTAACCTCAATACGCCCCCTTATGGAGTACAGTTGCCACATTTGGGCTGGAGCACCAGCTTGTCATCTGTCATTATTGCACAAGCTCCAGAAGTGTGTAGTCGATTTGTTTGGAGTAGAACTCGGCTCTTCTCTCCAAGCACCTTCACATCTTTGGTGTGTTTCTGCTCTAAGTTTGTTTCACAGATATTTTCATCGTAACTGCTTTGCTGCTCTTTCCAATTTGGTACCTTCTGTCAGGGTCTTTGGTCAGGAGACTCGTCTTGCCACCACTTCACACCTCCACACTCTGGACATACAGAGGTGTAGAATGAGATCTATGCAAGTAGCTTTTTTTCCACGTGCTGCATCAATTTGAAATGATTTGCCAGTCACATGCTTCCCCACCTCTTATGATCCATTTTCTTTCAAAAATAATATAAATCTTTACCTACTTCATCTTTGATCATTCTTCTTTTTTCTGTTCTTTTGTAGCCCAACACATTTAGTGGTTGTTTCGGGCCAATTTCAATTAAAAAATCAATTCAAAAATCATTCCATTTCCTCAACGCACGACAAAAAACAGACAAACAAAAAAACAAGGAAGATGTCATGCATAATATGATACTTGCGAAATCCATAAAACAAATTTGACCTTAAAAAAATAAATTGATTGAATTCAATGACAAAATACACAAATACTCTTCAAATTTCAAGTCAAATGGATGGAAATTTACAATTTTATAAATGACTGTCGAATTTTTGGCTTATGGTGACCTTTTCACCAATGCTGATCTCAAAAATACTTATTCGTTGAATTCAGTGACCTGACCAATAGTAGATGGAACCACCCACCATGATCTCACCACTATCCGGTCTCCGAACCTCAGAGAGTGCTGCAATACCGATGTTCAAACGCTTGAGCTCAGATGACAACAGAGACAGGTGATCATCCTCTCTTTGGGATGGGACATTCATTCCAGGCACCCAACCGAAGGGACCGCCTCAGGTTAAGCCAAGGCGACCCCCGTCTGGTGGACGACACCTCAGCACCACCCCGACACACACTACTGCAATCTGACCCAGGAAGGTTACCCCGTGGATTTCCTCCCATCATCAAAGAGTGGGGGTCCCAAAGGTTTTGCCCCAATCCCGTCATCCGGTGAGCTGCCCTGTGGAGGGCAGCTGCACAGGAGATACTCCCACGGAGTGCGTTTTCAATTTTCTTTGCATCATTCTTGTGTTTTGTAGAATGAAGGGTTTTACAGTGGCCAGAGTGAAAATCCTGCCACTAACCTCCTTTAAAAAAGTAACCCAACTGCAGGAGGATGTCCACAGACACCGTTGGGCACTAGATGTGAATGGCCGTTGGCTCACAAGGACCTCCTCTGCCCTTTGACAGGTTTTGTTTTTAGTCCTGCTGGGTGTCCATATCCAAACACCCTCCTCACCAGGAAACCTGGTGGGGGAGACGGTTTCATCACCGACAACCCGACCATGAAACAGGTTAGTGCAGGTTTACATGGTACCTGCAGCAAGTCACAGATCTAATCTGACCTGACCTTTTGGGTCCTCGGGTCTTTTGGGTCTTTAGGGTCTTTCGGAATTAATGTTTAAACAGGACGTGATTAATAGGCTTATCATCTTCCCAGACTGACGTCTTCACGGCTTCACTGCCTCACCATCACACCACCTCACTGTGTTTTTCATAATATAATATATATTATATATATATAATATATATATATATTATATATATATATAATATATTCTCCTTTGTTATAACTGGTCAATGGATCAAAGTGCAAAGTTCAGGTCCCATGGAGTCGTGCAGTGCTTCTTTCACGACGGTCCACTCACAGCACTCACGTGGGACATTACCCGATACTATACTGTATATACGTGTGCATATTATAATATATATATATATATATATATATATATATATATATATTGTTGCAGCCCGGGGTTCGAGGTTCGCCCTGAGGTGAAGCCCTCAGGTTCTTTCCAAACGCCTGGTCCTGAGGCCACCAGCCACAGATAACTCCACGGTCCGGTGGATTGCGAAGCAACCACGAACATCAATTAACCTCATAAACTCTAACAAGGTTATCCGTCGGACTCTGTTTACTTGAGGAGGTGACTACATTAACCGAGTTTCATGCCCTCAGTGCACATGCCAGTTACTACCGAGCAAGACAGTGAGTGCACGCTGGGTAATGAGTGGAGCCAATTGGTGGGATACAACTTCCCATCTGACTGTACTTGTACACTGTGTTGGACCAATGGATGAAAGGACAACCAAGACAGATTTGAAAGAACAACCAGCAACTATTTTTGTACACACACAAGCAAGGGTGAAAAGCACATTATTTACAGGCCTTTATTCAAAAAAGCAAGCAATCACTAAAGCGAGTATTTACAGTCAAAAAGCAAAAGGCACTAAAGAGCAGACTTGTATTCTTATGCAATGTTATTTACACAAAAGACATATTGTCATCATTCAATCCATGGAGAAGAAGAAGACAAGAAGAACTGAGAAAAACGAAAAGTATGGAGCGTAGAGTCGACTTCTTCCCTCATCTCACACAGCTCAACAGGGCTTTGTTGGTCCAAATATACTGTTTGGTGGGGAGGGTTGGAGGTGGAGTGGCAATGCAGTGCAGCAGCATCTCTGAGGTGTCCAGTCCCAGTATAAAAGTCTTCTCCAGCTTGCAAGATATGCAAACGACAAGCAGCTTTATTTCTGCTGTGCTTACTGGACCAGCAGCTCCAGATGAATCAAGCCGTGTTCTAGGCTTTATCCTTCTTCTCCTCCATACTTTGAGCTCCTTCCTTCTCTTCGCAGGACCAGCATTTTGGTGACTCTCACCATACACTCTGAGCTCCTTTCTCCTCACAGGACATCGCCTTCTCCCGTCTCGTCTCGTGCGAGCCTCTTTCTCATTGGCGCGCATCTGATGAGGGCACGTCCACAATCCAGCTTATGGAAAATCCCACGTCATTCCTGTGCTGACAGTCACAAATGAATTGGACAAGTGACGATCCGAATTGGACAAATTAATACCTTTTTTTCGCAGTAAGAACTGCTGCGAAGTTCATTCCAGAGCTTAAATTTTGTAATTAAGCTTTGTTTAAGAGATTCTGAAGGTTATGGCATGAGTGGAAATGAAATAAAGCCACGAACACTGGCATCTTGCGGTGTTTATAAGTATTGCAATGTATCCAACGATTTGTATGTATGATGATCAGGCACTTGATGATATAAGTGAGGAAAGTGAAAAAAAAACTTAATTGTTAAGAAATTGTTGTGGCCTGTTTCAAGCCAAGGCATTGTTGAGCAGGCCAAAAAAAAATGGCAGCTGAAGACTCTTGCGAGCTGACAGACGGTTGACCAAGATGGCGTGCCACCATCTTGGTGAGGCTTGTTTTGGTGGTTTGTGATGAGCACCCCCTAAATTATCTTCAAAAGGGGTGTTTACATTAATCCAAACACCCAGTTTTCATTTCTGCACCACCTTGGAGTTTCCTTCGTATGCAAGCAAAGTTTGGGGCTGCTAGGTTTCGTGATTTTGGAGTTTTGGAGGAGATAGACAGATGGACTGACAGACACACACTGACATTTATGATTACAGATATGAATGCCATGTTGTGGAAAGACCTATTAAGTTGCTCTATACACCTGAACATGGTGTGCATTTATAACATGGGAATTCTTCAGGGTTCTTTGTAGTTCATTAGGTTAATAAACTCAGGAGATCATGACGATCATTTTGGTGTATCACATTCCACATCAGAAAGCTTTAGTCGTCTCCAGAAAAAACGTTTCACACACACACACAACTCGTCCATTTATAATTGATCCGAAATCTGATTACAGTCCAAGTGTTATAATTCGAAAGAGTCCAAAACTCTTTTTTACAAGTTTTTACGCCTCCGCTGATGCAATCGCTGGAGGAAATATGTTTTCACATTGTGCGCCCACACGTCCGTACGTCCGTACATCCATACATCCGTGCTAGTTTTCTCTGTTTTCTCTGCAACCACTTAATGGATTGACACAAAATTTTCTCCACAAGTGCGACGACTCCTCCAGAATATTTAATGATAATTATGACATCAGAGGTTACGTGGTGTGGCAGCCATGTTGGAAAAAAGGAAAAATTTTGGACCTCTGTATCTTCGAAACCGCTCCATGGAAAAAAATTGAAACATGGGACATGTGAAGTACTCCCCATGCGAAACAAGTGTGTTTCTTATGACATCATAGTTGGCTTCATTATGTCGTCATAATTGCATACATCGAACACTTTATCCGATCAGTATGAAATTTTTTGAGGGTCATCTACGGCTTAGTTGTATGTGGGAAAAAATTGATAACATCAACCGTCACGTGTTTTGGCAACCATCTTCTTATTAACATAAAAACCTTCAAAAATCTTCTCCCAAATGGTTGAACAGATCGAAGCAAAACTTTAAGGTATGAACGCCTCTCCACGAGGAACAAAAAGTTCTCCACCTATGATGTCATGCGTCACATGGTTTGGCAGCTATGTTTTTTTGAGAATAACCTTTAAAAATCTTCTTCTCAGAATGGCTTGACAGATCGAAGGGAAACTTCACTCAATGTTCCCGAAGCCTTGAGGATACCGGATGTTAACAAATAATTAATAGGTCACATGGTCTGCAGCCATGATGAATTGAACGAAAATCTTAAAAAAAATTATTTCTCTTGAACGCTTCATCAATTGACATGAAACGTCACAATTATGATTTAGTAGTCATGGGGAATATATGTTTTAAATTTCAACCTCGTTGGATGCATGGTCTGGCAGCCAGAATTATTTAGTATTATAATTTTAGAGACGAGGCAGGAGGGAGGGGAAGCTAGGAAGGGGGGAAGAGGGAGGAAGGGGGGGTGGGAGGTGGGGAGAGCTATGCCTCACAAACGTTGCCATAGGAGGAATGCGAGGAGAGGAGAGAGAGAGTGAGAGAGAGAGTAGATAGAGAGAGAGAGAGCGAGAGGAGAGAGAGTGAGAGAGAGAGAGTGAGATAGAGAGAGAGAGAGAGAGAGAGAGAGAGAGAGAGAGAGAGAGAGAGAGAGAGAGAGAGCGAGAGGAGAGAGAGAATGAGAAGAGAGAGAGAAAAGAGAGAGAGAGAGAGAGAGAGAGAGAGAGAGAGAGAGAGAGAGAGAGAGAGAGAGAGAGAGAGAGAGAATGAAAAAGAAAAGAAGAAGAAAAGGCTCCAGATCTAGAAAATTTATGGAACATGAACCAAACGTAATCACGATAACATGGAAGTACCTACCACTCATGTACGAACTAATGATCTTATCGAGCGTGAACATTGAAAACAAAGCGTTGTGATCAGATATCATACTTAGGTACAAAAAAGAGAAAAAGCATGCTGATTAAGGTGTTAATAGCATGATTTTGGACTAAACGATGCAGAAATCAAGGAAATGACCAAATACCACAAACCTCCAGAATGAAGTAGAAGATCTGGAAGCTGAAGAATGCCAAAGTTGTACCAGTGATAGCTGGACCTACGGAATGATGAGAAAAATCTCACAGAGATTAAACATAGGGCAATACCCTGGGCGCTCACCTGGTAGTGGTGGATAAGATAACGCAGACAACACACACTGGTACAATGATGACCCACAAATATATAATGGAGAAGAGTAAATACCAATGGATTTTTTTAATGCTATGAATAAACCTTGGTACATCACAGGTGATAAAGGTTGCGGTAAAGTTTCATCAAAATTGTGTTGGTTCAGAAAAGAAAGCAAATACATATTTTGGGGGGCAACCCGCCACCCCCGTAGAACCCCTTTGTCCCATTTTTTTAATGACGTGAACAATTTGGTAATCATGGGTGGTGAAGATGGTGGTCAGATGGTGGTCAAGTTTTTTCTGAATTGCAAGTAGTTTCTGAGAAGAAAGCAAATGCATTTTTGGGGGGCAAACCCCTCTCCCATAACCGTCCTAGATGCCAATTTTTTTGATGTCATGAAAAACTTTAGTACATCAGTGTGGTGAAGATGGTGGTCAAGTTTCATTGGAATTGTATGTGTAGCTTTCGAGAAGAAAGCAAATACATATTTTGGGGGAATCCCCCTTAAATCCCCTTTGAGAGTACTTTCTCATGTCATGAACAAACTTTGGTACGTCATGGTTGATGAAGGTTGTTGTGAAGTTTCATCAGAATATTGTGTGTATCGTTTGAGGAGAAAGCAAATACCTCTTTGGGAGGTGGGGCACTCACCCCCCAGAAACTCCCTCTGTAGACCCCTTCAGACCCCAATTTTTTATGCCATCACGGGTGATGAAGGTTGTGGTCAAATCTCATTTAAATCATACGTGTAGTTTCTGAGAAGAAGTTGCAAGCATTTGTGGACGGACGGACGACGTGCCATCCATAAGCTCCCCGGAACTACTTTACAGGTGGCTAAACATATCCGAGGGAATCATTTAATAAACGAACTACAGTGGAAGCTGTCCGGGATCAGCGACGATCCTGAAGAGAGCCCTTGGCACAAAACTTTGAGAACAGAAAATTTCACAGCTTGGTCCATGAATCATGACCCCTTACTGAAATGAAGTGGATACTTGAGCCTGCCCTGGGAGGACTCCATTCCACATTCTGAAACCAGCATATGTAGATGCCAATCAACGACACAGCACACACACACACACACACACACACACACACACACACAACACACACTGCCTTTTATTAGTATAGATTTTGAATCTGGATTAGGGATTTCAATCAAACTTTGTACAAGTATTATAATGATGTAATAATGGTGGGTGTGGCATATCTTGTGACGTTGTGAAGTCGAAGAGTGCTTCTTGTTTTGGGCGGTTTTTTGGTTTTACCATAAAATCAGCTTTTTGCATTTTCAGGACACATGATTATGTTAGACTGCAACTGTAAGGAATCTGAACAAATATACATTATATTGGGAAAACTAGGTCAATGAGATGCAGTAAGTTTTGCACAGGTTTCATTAATGGAAATGTGGATAATGACAATCCATGACCATCCTCCATAAAGCTTAAGTTATATCTCCAGAGAGTACTTTGGCACAATTTTTTTGCTGAAAAATAAATCTTTATCATTTTATGGGTTTCAAATATGTGTTTTTATGAGGAATTCAGAAAATCTACACGTACAATTCTGGTGCAGCATAATTTTGAGGCATTATGCTCTTATCAGCTGGCTGTCACAAAGGCATGATGGGAGGCTAGCTGGTGGGGAGTGGTTGTGGCCCTTTCTGTGTGGTGTGGAACCAGTGGACTGTTTATGTGAAAAGCTGAAATTGTGCCCCAATGTGAGTGCTGGCTACTTTCCACAGTCGGTGTGAATGCTGGCTACCTTCCAACGTCCACATGGAAACGTGCCTGGCACAGGCCAAAGGAATTTGTGAATGGAGGCCTCCTGGGACACATCATCCTACATTATGGTCATATAACGATCCACAAAAATATGCAATGGAAAGTTAGCCCAGGTGTAATGCATTAAGTTCCGGAAAGTGCATTTCATTTGAAATATATGGTAAGTTTCATAATGTTGTGGGTGTGCATAATCATTTTCTTGTTTACGTACTAATGTTCTACAACATCATTGCTGCTTATTCCTCTCTCTCCTCTCTCTCTCTCTCTCTCTCCTCTCTCTCTCCTCTCTCTCCTCTCTCTCCTCTCTCTCCTCTCTCTCCTCTCTCTCTCCTCTCTCTCTCCTCTCTCTCCTCTCTCTCCTCTCTCTCCTCTCCTCTCCTCTCTCTCCTCTCTCTCCTCTCCTCCTGACTCTCTCCTCTCTCTCCTCCTCTCTCTCCTCTCTCTCCTCTCTCTCCTCTCTCTTTTCCTATCTGCACAAAATCCTCCCACCACCACAAAAAGAACCAGATAATTTATTTTACTGCTGACAGTGGAATCAAACATTTTGATATAAATCACAGTTTGGATTATCCATTTTCAATACAGTGCTATCAATGAACATATTATTACCAATCCAGTAAACAAAATGTTAGATTACTTTTTCATAAAGGAAATAAATTGTCAAATTACATGTTTTCTCAACAACTTTAACAGATTATTTTATAATACTTAGTTCCTCATCCAAGCTTGCTACCACATGCTATTTAGTACCTCAGCTAAACATGCTATCTTTGGCATGTCGTGCAGGGAGGATTCAAAATTAGTCGACCAGCTGGTTGTTCTGGGTGGATCCTCAAACGAATCCACCGATTTCCACAGTAATAGCTTCAGTCTCTTGAAATTAGTAGCTTTAAAATCAACAAAAACCTCCCCTGAGCTGACCATATTATAAAGCAGGCGTCAAAAGCCAGCCAGAAAATGGACATCCCTATTCGTTCAAATTAATTCCTTGAAAAATAATTACTCACAGCCTACAAGGCTTTGTTCATACTGGTTAGTGGAATGTTACTCTCTGCTCTGGGCTGACACTCCGACATCACAACCATCTCTTCTAGATTCTGTCAATTCCAAACGTCTCAACATTATAGACATCACTTACGATGAGGTAGAGCATTCAAGTGTGTGTGTGTGTGTGTGTGTGTGTGTGTGTGTGTGTGTGTGTCGTTATCTCGATAATTCGGGTTTCAGAAGGTGGAGTGGAGTCCTCCCAGAACTCAAAGCATCCACATTCATTTCAATGAAGGATCTCGATTCATGGGATAACTTGTTAAGTTTGTTGTTCTCATAGTTTTGTTCCGAGGGCTCTTTGCAAGATCGTCACCAAGCCCCAGACAGCCTCCAATTGTAATTTGTATGTCGTAATGTTCCTGGAGACGGTTTGTCAGATCTTTGTAAGGTTCTTCGTTATAATTCCCGTTGCTCCAATTATCATTGGTACAATTTTGGCACTCTTCAGCTTACAAGATCTTTTTTCTTCATTCTTGATATCTTGATATTTGATCATTTTCTTTATTACCACATTATTTATACTAAAATCACTGGGTACTGAAACCTCAATGAGCAACGCCTTGTTTTCCTTGTATCTGAGTACTATGTCTTGTCATGGTGCTTTGTTTTCTATGTCCATGCTTGATAGGATCATCAGGTTGTATGTAAGCTTATGTCCTTGTTTTCAATGATTGCCTTTGGTTCATGTTTCCACGAGTTTTCTGGAACTGGAATGATAAAATTTCTGCAGATGTGCCAGTGGATTACTCTACATACCTTATTGTGCCTTGGTGTGTACAGTTGTTCTGACATGAGTTTTTTTAGATCCCGATAGGAGGTGTCTCGTACTTTCTGTTTCTACCTTCGAGAACCTGCACTTGTCCAATTGACTCAGTCCCACCATTTTTTTTAAGCCATTTGTGTAGTGTCTTTGGTCTTAACCATTTATGATTAGTTTTCCATCCCAATTGACCTGATCTCTTCTTAGCCATTCCAGTGATCCTTCTTTGTCTATCCCCAATCTGTCCAACTATTTTTTAAAAAAAATTCCCTGCTCTTTTGCCTTTCTCATTTGTCACTATATCTCTGTTGATATTTCGTCTTGTATATATTTTTTGTCTTTTTTGCAGGTGTTGGGGCTGTATCTGTTGCTGTTTTGCTTTGGTGCATGACATTTTCTATTTGCACCTGTTTTTGGAAGTTTTTTGCAAGGTAAGTGAGAGATACCTTTTCTGGTTTGTTGGCGTTATGCTTGTCTACAAATTTTATTCAGTCGTCTGTTGAACTTTTAACATACTCAACTAATCCTACAGTAATTGCTCTGTGCACTTGATTGAGTTATATCTGGCAGGTGCCTCCTTCTTTCCTCGGGAGGTATATTATTGGGAAACAATGATTTTTATAGAACATTTTGTAGATAGTGAGGAGTTTCCTTCTTTTGATATCAAGTCCTTTTTTAACTTCAGATTGTGGCAAGTTTACTATTACGCAGCTGTATTGGGACCCTGGAACTGCAAGTTGGTTTATGGCTTTGATTTTGTTCTTTAGGGAGAGGTATATTTTCATGATCAGCCTCGTTCTAGGCAGCTATTCTTGATTAATTGTTTTTCACATTTGTTTGAGACATATTTGGTGGCCCTCTTCCACTCCAAGGTATTTGTAAGATGCTTCGTTGTCTAGCTCCTGTGTTGTATCTTGGTCGATTATTATGTTGTCCATTTTGTTGGTCTGCCTTGCACGAATGTGCACTTGGCACATTTATCTCGGCCAAATTCCATTTGGATCTTGGCTGAATAATGTTTCACTAATTTCAGTTGTTCTGCTAATTTTTTGTCATTCCATGCAAAGAGTTTTAAATAATCCGTATACAGTAGATGTGTCACCTTTCTTGTTTCTTTGGATATTATTTATTGGATGTTGGGGTGAATCCTTGTCCTTGTTCACTAATGAGGTTACTTAGTGGATCCAGAGCCAGGCAAAACAGGAGGTAGGAAAGGCTATCGCCCTTGAAGATCCCGCGTCATATCTTCACTTCTGGTATTTCGACGTTTCCTTCCGAGTGCTGCAGGATTGTTTGGTATTCCATAGATCCATTGTTTTCTCAACCAGTTTTATTATTTGGGGATTCATCTTGTACATCAGCATGCGTTTTATCATCAATGAATGTGGGATGATGTCAAAAGTTTTTCTAGTCTATGCAGGCTGTGGGCAGCTTGGTTCGTCTCGTATTACAGTTATAAAGAATGGTCTTGTTTCGTAGTATGGTGTATGGTGTATAAAGTATGGTGGTCTACTGTTCCCTAACATCCTATCTTACATCCCTTATGTTTGCTCTTGGCCTCCTTGTTGCGTTCGGTGGTGGTATATCGTTTCTGTGATGATTCCTGTTAAAAGTTTGCATGTTGTTTATAGACAGGTTCTTGGCTAATATTTGTGAGGTAGTTGGGTTTCTTCAGATTTTGGGGTGAGGAAGGTGTTACCTTCTGTGAGCCACTCATCCATTTCCTGATCTCCAAGGATTTTTTTTCTTTACATATGTAGTCGAGGCTTGTGGAAGAGCTAGAATTGGCACACTGAACGGATCAGGACATAAAAGGACAAAAGGAACAGTTGAGAGAGAGGTGGGAAACACCAACAGCAGAGTTGAAAGTCAAAAAGGGGGCAGACTTGGACAAACAATAGGTGTGCGGAGGAATGAGGGGCAGGAGAGGATGCATAGAGTGGACAATATGGATAGAGAACAAAACTCTCAGGAGGGACAACTGGAAATTTGGAATGAGGAGGGATGAAGATGTGGTGGTGAGGGGAAGGGGGTTAATGAGGGAAGAAAAGATCATGGTTTTGGATTGGGTGCGATCCGAAGGAGTGGTGAACAGCTGTCTTGAAGACCTGGAGGGAAAAATGAGATTTAAGAGAATGTGTAAGTTGGTTCCACAGGCAGGGGAAAGGAGGACCGAATGATTGGAGGTGAGCAGTGATCCTGATTTAGATAGTTTAACCAGAAGGGGGTTGATGGTAGACCGTGTTGTAGTGAGTGAGTGAGTGAGTCAGTGGTTGGAAAGAGCTTTATCTATACTAATAAATGGCAATGTGGTCAAGTGTGTGTGTGTGTGTGTGTTGTGTGTGTGGTGTGTTGGTTTTTATCTCCATATGCAGGCTTCAGAAGGTGGAACGAATCCCTCCCAGGTCTCGAAGTATCCATCGTCATGTGTGTGTGTGTGTGTGTGTGTGTTGTGTGTTGTGTGTGTGTGTGTTGTGAGTGTGTGTTGTGTTTGTGTGTGTGTGTGTGTGTGTGTGTTCATTGATTGGTATCTGCATATGGGGTTTCGAATGTGGAATGGAGTCCTCTCAGGGCAGGCTCAAAGTATCCACCTTCATTTCAGTAAGGGGTCACGATTCATGGACCAAGTTGTGAAGTTTTCTATTTTCAAAGTTTTGCACCAAGGGCTCTCTTCAGGATCGTCACTGAGCCCTGGACAGCTTCCAAGTGTAGTTCGTTTGTAGTGATATTCCCAGGGATGTTTTTTAATATCTCTCTGAGGTTCTTCATCATCACTGGTACAACTTTGGCATTCTTCAGCTTCTCGGATCTTTTCACTTCATGATTGAGGTCTTGGTATTTGGTCATTTTCTTGATTTATGCATCGTTAGTCCAAAATCACTGGTATTAACACATCAACTAGCAATGCCTTCTTCTCTTTTTTTGCACCTAAGTGTGATATTTGGTCGCAAAGCTTTGTTTTCGATGTTCACACTTGATGGGATCATAAGTTCATATGTGAGTGGTACTTCAATGTTTTCAGTGATTGCTTTTGATTCATTTTCCCACAAATTTTCTGGAACTGGAATATCTGGAAAGTTTTTGCAGATGTGCCAGCAGATTATTTACAAACTCTGTTGTGTTGTTGTGTGTACAGATGTTCTGACACGTTTTTTGGTTTTGTTTCATGTTCGGCCATGAAGCGTCACGTATCACTCTCTTTGCTAACCCCACCTCCACCCCTCACCTGTCTTTCTTTTTTTCCTCCTCTCCCCCACCATTTTCTCTCACTCTGTCTCCTCGCTCCCCCCTCCTCGTAAAATGCAGCACTCTCCTCCCACACCTCTGTTACTCTCTCGCTGTCTCTGCGTGCATGTGTGTGAGTGCGTGCGCGTGTGTGTGAGTGCGTGCACGTGTGTGTGTTTGTGTCTCTCTCTCACACACCCCTCCCTCCCACAGTGAATAGCAACGTTTGGTGAGGTGTCATTCTCACCACCTCCTCCTAACTCCCCTCGGTTCCATCCTCTCTGCCTCCCCTTCCCCCTCTCCCCTACACTGCCCTGCTCTCTCTCTCTCCCTCCCTCTTCCCCCCCTCTTTCCCCCCACCCCACACAACTCTATTGACAGTGAAGCGATGGGTTGTATTTGCTGGAATCTAATATATTGTTGCGAATTCGCGCCCGCCGGCGTGCGAACGGGCACGTGACTCGAATCGCGGCACGGCTCGCCCACTGGACGGACAATTCAGTCGTGACCCTCTTGGAACTATCGCCAAGGAGCTAGTCACGGGTGGGGGTTTAACCTCACCACAACCCAGTCCGCATTCTACCCGTGCGAAATAGGGTGAATCGCCGAAAGTCGATATACCTAAGTACTCGCACGGGTAACCTACCGAGGGGTGTACCACGCCACCGGTCGACTCCGGACACGAACCGCTTAAGCGGCTCGTTCCGTGCTACAGGGATAACCGAGCGGAGTTATCGTCGACCTTGACGGTTCAGATTAATTATCGGGCATATCACGCCCACTCGAACCCTTTACGTGAAGCAAGATGGAGACCCAACAAAGGAAAGGACGCAGCGAAATGGGGAACAATTCAACACAAGCACTTTATTTACACGACACACGGACACAAAGCACACATATAACACAGAATGCACATATATCAAATAGAAGAAAAGAAACAGTGACGCAGAGATACTAGCAACTAACGCGCACACACGGTAACACTTAACAGTTCTACTTTACGAGACACGGCGCCACACACACACGTCACAGAGAACCCAAAAGAAAAGAAGAAAGGAAGTCGCGACTTCCCTGGGCCGTCGTCCACCTTGGCGACCGCAGCCTCGAGTCCCTCCAGTTTCGAACGATCCCCTCAGTTTCGAGCTGCCCTGGGTTTCGAACGATCCTCTCGTTTCGAGCTGCCCTGGGTTTCGAACGATCCTCTCAGTTTCGATTGCCCTGGGTTTCGAACGATCCTCTGGAACTCTCTCTGTCCACCTCTTTTGTAGGGAGGTCCTTCCCCTCTCTCCGCCCCGCGCCCCGCCCGTTCGGACGCGTCACATCGCGCACCCGCCCAATCGGGAGGGACACGCCACCCCCCCCTCCCTCTCCTCACTTCGGTGGAGAGGGGAACGAGATTCAAGCGGGAAATGTTCGCGCGGGCGTTTTGGGCGGGAGATGTTTGCGCGGGAGGTTTTGGGCAGGAGTCTTGGCGGGAGATGCCCCTTCACGCACTGGTTGCTGCCGCTGCCACTCCGCTCCTCCATCCGTCCCGCGGAGATCGTGACCGCACGATGCTCGATGAATGGCGAGTGTGAAGATGCTGGTAGCGCAGTTGTGGAAGGTGGCGTCGTGGCGTGAGTGGAGTGATTGTTGGCGTCGAGGTTGTTGGCGCGTCGAGGTTGTTGGCGTCGTGGAGTGAATGGAGTGATCGTGGAGATGTTGGTTGTGGCGATGTTGTTGTTGTTTTGTGCACCAACATAACATAAGAACAGAAAAATGACTGGCTCAAAGTGTCGCAGCCCGAATGAATCACATAAATTCCCTTTAGACAACGGGTTTGGGCTAACTACACATGTACTTCCAGAAATACCTCACCTACGGGACCTGAATGGTGGTTGCGAATTTCCACAGCCGTAACAATATGAAGCTCTTTCAAACCACTGACTAACTGACTGATATGAAAGATCGGTGCCTGCCAGGTAACTTAGAAAGCTGAAATTTTGCGTGCCAATGGACATCGAAGCCAGTACACTGGAAAAAATCACAGAATCGTCGGCAAACATCCATAAATGAAAATATAAATGAATGAAAAAAAAAACTGAAAAAGTTGCAGGTGAGTGGGAACATTCAGGTAGGCCAGATCAGATCTGTGACTTGCTACAGGTACCATGTAAACCTGCACTAACCTGTTTCATGGTTGGGTTGTCAGTGACTAAACAATCTCCCCCACAGGTTTCCTTGTGAGGAGGGTGTATGGATATGGACACCCAGTAGGATTAAAAACAAAACCTGTCAAAGGGTAGAGGAGCTCCTTGTGAGCCAACGGCTATCCATTTCTGGTGCCCAACTGTGTCTGCGGACATTGTCCTGCAGTTGGGTTACTTTTTTTTAGGAGGTTAGTGGCAGGATTTCCACTCAGGTCACCGTAAAACACTTCATTCCACAAAACCCACAAATGCAAAGAAAACTGAAAACCCACTCCGTAGGGCCGCTAACCGGATGACAGGTTTTGGTCAAAGCCTTCAGGACTCCCATTCCTTGATGATTGGAGGAATACCTACGGGGTGACCTTCCCGGGTCAGATTGCGGTCGTGTGTGGCAGGGTGGTGCTGAGGTGTCGTCCACCAGACGACGGTCTCCTTGTGGCAACCAGAGGCAGTCCCTTTGGGTGGGTGCTTGGAATGTCCCATCCCGAAGTGAGGATGATCACCTGTCTCTGTTATCATCTGAGCTCAAGCGTTTGAACATCGGTATTGCAGCACTCTCTGAGATTCGGAGACCGGCGAGATCATAGCGGGTGGGTAGTACACCTACTATTGGTCTTGCCTCTAATAGTTACCATGCCCAAAGAGTTGCTACGGTTGTATCACTTACTTGGTATCCCTAAGGTTGTATCACTTCAACTCGAGCACATTGACAATGTCCAACAGTAAACTCTTCGGTCGGCTTGCTTGGCATCCCTGTCTGATCACTTGTTTTTTTTTGTTTTTTTTTAACCAGGATATGAGGCTCATGGTGTCGCTGCTTGCCACTTCAATTCATGTTCTGAGATGTCCTTGTCCTATTCTATGGATTAAATCACCTATTTGTCCTTCGTCCACTCTCTCCAAATGTCCTTGTCCCACATGATGGCATATTGTAGTTACAAGCTCAGCCATGTGCCTTTGTAGCTGTTCGATCAAAAAAAATATTTTCCATTCTTCCTCCAAATCGATGATTATAATGTCCAAAATAACGACTGCTCAAGAATGTCTGACAGACCCATTCTTGCTAATTGATTTTGCATGTTTCAATTAAGAGGCATTGATTGTCTCATTTGTTTTTATTTAATGATGAAAAATGTTTTAATATCGGGCAGATTTATCTCTGACTTATGCAGTAATTGTGGAACTTTAAACGTCACCATCTCCCCTTCCCACCCCAATCCTCCCTGCTCTCCAATGTGTCTCATGCTTTCCCCTTCCATCTCTTCCCTTTACTTCAACCTATTCCAAACATCCTTTCCCCTTTCTGCTCCTACCAGTTCCCTTATCTTATTTCTCCTCTCACCTTCACCCCTTTCTCGACCTTTTCTCTCCTATTGTCTACCCCCTTCTTATCTTTCCTCAATGCTATCGTTCTCAATTTGCCCTGTTGCCTCCTTCCTTGGGCTGACAAGGCCAGAGAGAAATGTACACTCTCCTCTGAGCTGTCTTGCCGTAGCTATAATTGGCATCCAGGACGAGGCATCAATGTGTTTGCCATCCCTTGGATGGACTTAAAAGATACAGGCGTTCCATCTGCACGCATTAGTTGGTGAATGTTAAAGACCCCACGGTGCCCTTTGCAAAGATTAGGCAAGTTATCACCAACATCATGGATAAATTACAAGTTCCTGCCCAAGTAGCACAGCCGCACTCCCAGCAATGATGGAAACCTGCAGCCACATACTGCATACGAACTAGACCCCCTTCCTTTGGACACATAATATGTAGATCAACCCATTGTGATGAAAGGTGTTTTCATTGTGTTCATACATATACTGATGAATGTTTTTTGTTGTTTTCTTTCCAAAAGAGCATTTTCTCCATTAAATCGTTTTAATGGAGACAACAAATGTAATTTTTTTTGTTGTTTATTATTTTTGTGAAGCATGGACTGGCCAGTCCATACGTGGGAACAGCAGGTGAACAACAGGGAACACCCTGAGGACCGAAGACACGTAAGGTGATTATATGTGCAGAGTAAATTCAGGAAGTTTCTTTGGTGACATATACATGTGATTGCACTTCCAGTTACTTCCCATAAATAAGGAAATCAAAAAGTATCCTTCATAATCTGAAATTGTAACTTGATAATGCGGGGAACTCCACAGTACAGTACAAGTACAAGTCTACAAGAAGATGACTCTCTTAGGCTTTACCTGCAATGTAAAAGAGCAAAAATGAATGGAACAACATCCACCAGGAAGGGGAGCTATAGTCACCAACGAAGCGCAATTTCCAGTTCAGATGTGGTACAACCCATGATTATATACAATCTTCAAATTTTTTTAGCTATAACTGCAAAGGTAAACTTTGAGAACGTGAGTGAAAGAACAGGTTGGCAGATGTTGCCTCGAACTCCGACTCTGCTGGCCGTGGACAGATGGAAGGAGGTTTGGTGGTCACGGTGTCACGGCAGGGGGCAGCAAAAGATGGATGGATACCTTCTCACCACACTCACTCACTCACTCACTCGCCAACATGCATGGCAATCCAAAATCGGATTTCAGGGGTTATGCACTTACACAGTGTAGTAAACAAGCAGTGTGTAAATAAATGTCGTAAATGAAGGACAAACAGGTTCTTCCTTAAAAAAATGTTAATGAGGAATGTTTTTTTTTTTCTCCATTAATCAAACGCTCATCAAAGAGCTTGTACATCTAATAGAAGTGGGATGAGGACATTAGGAAAAATCAGGGTGCTTATTCTTGAATTGCAGACATTGTTGGCCAACTATATCTGGCCCATGAATAAAAGGGAAAATATATAATATATAATATATATATATATATATATATATATATATATATTATATAATATATATATATACACACACACACACACACACACACACACACACACACACACACACACACGCACACAGGCGCACGCATACTTTGAGACATGCGGCATGAGTATTAAAAACCATGCTATCTTCCTTCCAAAGGTCTGTATGCATGCATGCTCCTTCATGCAGCAGCCTTGCACCACCCTGGTCGGCTCACTCCAAACTGATTGGTACATGCTAGTCCCTCAACAGAGAGGGAAGGTTGGGGAGCAGGAGGGTGGGAGGGTGTGGGAGAGAGGTAGAGGGAGGGAAGAGGAGGGGGTAAAGGGAGGGTCGGAAAGAGAGGGAGAAAGAAGGAGAGGCATGGGAGAGAGGGGGTAGGATTGGGAGGGAGAGAGAATGGCAGGTGAGAGAGGGGAGGAAGAAAAGAGGGATGGAGAGGGGTGAGGAAGGCAGAAGAGTGAGGGATGGAGAGGATTGAGGGATTCTGGCAGATGTGATGCCCAGTTTATTGGCCATCCATGAGATGACACACACATTGATGAATCTTCCTGCCTGTCAAACACCGGGATGACAGTTTATAGCTGGGTCGGGATTCAAATCCCGGCTACACAGAGCAAGCATGCATACCGCTCGGCTTTCCCGCCATGGTATGGTGATTCGATAGTTTTTTAACTGAAAAGATTTTTTGCTCATTGTTATCAAATAATTTATTGTGCCTTCCTAACTCCGGTAGAGAACCGCAATATCTTCCTACCTCCGGTAGAGAACCGTGGTATTTTCCTACCTCTGGAAGAGAACCGTGGTATCTTCCTACCTCCGGTAGAGAACCGCAATATCTTCCTACCTCCGGTAGAGAACCGTGGTATCTTCCTTCCTCCGGTAGAGAACCGTGGTATCTTCCTACCTCTGGAAGAGAACCGTGGTATCTTCCTACCTCCGGTAGAGAACCGTGGTATCTTCCTACCTCTGCAAGAGAACCGTGGTATCTTCCTACCTCCGGTAGAGAACCGTGGTATCTTCCTACCTCTGGTAGAGAACCGTGGTATCTTTCGACCTCCGGTAGAGAACCACGGTATCTTCCGACCTCCGGTAGAGAACCATGGTATCATCCTACCTCTAGTAGAGAACCGGGATATCTTCGGTCCTCCGGTAGAGAACCGGGATATCTTCCTACCATCGGTAGAGGAACATAGAAACTTAAACACGTGTCAAACAAAACGATTGAAGAATGTTTTTTTAAATGAAGCGTTTAATTTTAATTTGTATTTATCTATGCCAAAGCGACAGGTCGTATAATGGAAGATCGCACAAAAAGGGGAAACGTCGTGGAAAATAACATTTGACATTTTCAGCGAGCCAGCCACCGCCTCTTGCATTGCAGAACATCACATGGTTAGGAACGTATGCGAGTGACCCCTGAACTTTGTTCAAGTTGATCAATGTACAGTATTGTGCCTGGTGTTGCTTTAATGGCTGGAGTGGTGGGCATGGGATCCTCATGTCCTGAGTTCAAATCCCACTTGGCTCTTGAATTAATACCAGGTGGGGTTGAATCAGCCTGTCATCCTTCTTGAGGTAAGCAAAATGAGTACCAGCTTGCTGGTATCCTGTGTTGGAGTGGTGACCTGTCCAGGATTGTGCCGAATAGCCCAGGAGACTGCTTAGGCAGCACCAATGCTCTGCACAAACTATGGCCCTGATGGATGGATGTACAGTATTCAGTGACAGTGTGTGAATATTGTAGAATGCTGGCTTAAGCACACCAACAAAACAGTTGATAAGAAATGGCGCACTTGGTTTGTGATTAGCAATCACCAAACCATCTTATTAAATATACACCTGCTAGAGATGCCTGAAATGTCAAATATGTCCAAATTGGAAAAAATGAACACTTTTCTCTGCAGTCAGAACGGCTGCTAAGTTCATTTCTGGAGCTGAACTTTTGTAATTTGGCTTAGTTTAAGAGATTCTAGAGGTTATGGCATGTGCGGAAATGAAATAGTCATGAACGCTGGTGTCTCCAGGTGTTGAAAGCATTGCAATTCGATAATACGATTGAGGAAAGTGGAAAAAAAACGATATCGTTAAGAAATCGTTGCGGCCTGTCCCAAGTGAATGCATGGTTGAGCAGGTCAAAAAACAATGGGGATTGGGGTAGTGCTCATCACACTCCACACGTTTCGATATATGTAAATATATTGTGTGCCTATAAATGGTGAAGAATTGTTTTTTAAATTCTCGTATCCGGATTCGGATCCGATTTTCACCACAATCGGATCAATAATTCGTCCTGGTCACACACCCAACCTGTTCACCAAATTTTGTCTGAATGTGTCCACAACGTTTCGTTTTGAGATATCCTTTTCAAAGACAGACAGAAAAACAAACAGACAATGATGAAAACATAACATCCGTCCACCTTCGGTGAAGGGAGGTAAAAAAAAGATTATATTTTACACTGGGTGTAATTAGTTTCGCCTGTCATATGGCCTTGAGGAACACACACTTGCCTCTAAGCTATCTCGACTGGGTTTGAATCCTGACCCAGCTATAAACTGTCAACATGGTGTTTCACAGGTGGGGTGGTTCATCAATGGGTGACCCCTCTTTTTCACTCTTACAAGCTGTAATTTAGCTGGGGCACTGCTTTTAGACTCCAACCATGAACACTTCAATAACCAAGTATCCATCCATGGCATGTTCGTCATGTCTGTCATAATCAATGCAACAAAATAATTATTGATCAGAGATCATGAACTCTGCTCTATACAGGGTGTCGGTGCTGACAAAGCGGTTTCTATTGCTTGGATTACAATCCTGAACGGGTCTCCACTCCAACACAAGAAGTTAGTGCAGGAACTTTGAATTTGTTTACACTCAGTTTCTCGTCCATGCGAGGAGGGGCTTTGAGGAAGGAGGGGGAAGAGAAGGAGGAGGAGGAGGAGGAATGGAGATGAGAATGTCCAACCACGTGATTCACACAATTTTTTCTTCTAATCTGCAACCGACAGCAGCGTTTTTTATCATAAACATTTCACAATTTTTCCGTTGTGGTTCTAGGTTTGTTTTCCAGTCGATATGTATCTCTTTTTTTCATTGCCTGGTGCTTTTCAAACCGACAAAAACGGCGTTGTCCCCAGTTATTTGGGTTGATAGTATCACGGATGTTCGACATGAAAAGGAAAAGGCCATTTTAATTGTTTCGCAACATCGTTTATCAGCCTCGAAGCGGTTATACAGAAAATCCTAATTGTATATATAAATTGGCTTCAGCTAATTTCATTTGTTGTTCATTTCCACGAGAGTTTTTCTGGTTTTTAAATGATGCTGATGGATGTTAACTTGTTGAACAACACATACAGAATGAAGAACTAGTCTTGCTGGTGAATGGAAGTATCGTTCTGTATCGGCGGACAGGTGGAACAATGGATGAAATCAAACCAGACTTTGATTGAGGTATGCTAAC
>CM068962.1:57484770-57498733 GCA_035128595.1 Eptatretus atami
TAATTAGACGGTGGACACTGGAACTCGTGGTTGATTGGGTGGCTTTCGTGGTTTTAAAACAACCCACCGTACCACAACCTTAATTGTGAGCGGTGGCCCCAGGTCCGGCTCTACCTTTATATATATATATATATATATATATATATATATATATATATATATATATATATATATGTATATATTGTTGCAGCCAAGGTACCGACACACCAGCTTGTCACTCAGGGGATCAATCCCCGGTTGTCCTCGGTAGAGCCGGACCTGGGGCCACCGCTCACAATTAAGGTTGTGGTACGGTGGTTGTTTTTAAAACCACGAAAGCCACCCAATCAACCACGAGTTCCAGTGTCCACCGTCTAATTATTCCATTTAACTAGAGGTCCAGTGGTTACCTGGTGGGGGAGCGCGCCCTCGTCAAAGCACCAATGTTATCTGATTAGATTTTAATTAGGGCGGCCGAGCGTTTTTAGCCGCCGGTGCGTGCCAACGATTTTTTGGTCAAATCTGTGGTAATTACCTCCCAGTCTATCTCGCCTGGACAATGCCAGACCAATGGAAGGAAAGGCCAAATACGGACATGTTGGAAATCAACAAATAATTTATTAATAATAAAATAAATAAATAAAATAACTTTTTATTTGCTGAGAGTAAGGGCCCTGTCACACCTTGACGTTTTAGCCAGCGTATGGCAACGTATCAAAATGTATGTAAAACGCTGGCGTACGCTGAACTATTGATGTTTTTTTCAGTTTTGGGCGTATAATAACGAGTTGGACGTATGCATAACGTATTAGTAACGTACACAGAACGTTTCGATAACTTATAGATAACTTATACCAACGAATGCTTAGCGTGTTGTCGGCGTTCACAACCTATGCCCAACGATAGTCTAACTTATGCATAGCGCGGCAGCGTATCGCCGACGATCACGTGGCGTAGCATATTAATAGGCTGCCGCTCAACGATTTAATCATAACCGCACTAGACATCGAAGTGTCAAACACACGTCATGCCGAAGAAAAAAAAACAAAAAAAAAACATGGAGTCTGGAACACTGACAGGTTCCTCCTGTAAAGCCCATTTTATATACCAATTCCCCTAAACGCAGCCAATACGCCATTATACGGTTGCTGTAAGTTAGAAACACGTTCAGTAATTCTGTGGTCGTCCGGAAGACGTCAAATACATCTACATACGTCAATATGCGTTGGAGATACGTTACTCATAGGTTCAAAACACGTTACTCATAGGTTAGAAATAAGTTTTGGTACGCTAGACATTACCTCGACGTATTTCGACTTCTGAGTAACTTACAAGTAGCGTGTGTCGACGTGTGTCAACGATCGCATAACGTGCCTAAAACTTATGGCCAGCGTATGCGGAACGTGTGAGTCATACGCCGAGCACGTCGGAAAAATTTGAGCATGCTTAAATTTGTCGACGAGCTCGGCGTACTACGACGTATGCAGCGTGCTTCAGCGTGCTTCTTAACGTATACAAAACTTACCCATAACGTATTCGACGTGTGCCAGCGTATTCGCCAAATTTTTCGTATGTCGGCATACGCTGGCTAAAACGTCAAGGTGTGACAGGGCCTTAAATAAAGAATGAATTCAAAGCAAAATCAATCAAAATGCCAGGAAAGAGACAAAGAGCAGATGCTTATCTGGGGTTGACTTTCTTACAGCTAAACACATACAAGGGTACCCAGCAGATCATTCAGGGGAGGGTGGGGGAGGGGAGGGGGGGGGAGAATCGTCTCACTCACCAGAAAGTCGTCCATGAAGTGGAAAACGGCCTGAAATGCGTGCGTGCGTGTCACGTCTGTTGCCAGCACCCAGCTTTGCCATGCACCCTCTTGCGGGGCAGCCTTGAATGCCAGTCAAAGTCTGGAGGGCACGAGATCATCGGTCGCGGGTTTAACCCTGGTGTTGTTGGTGATCGACCCGTTCCTCACTTATTGTTGGCGCTGCTCAACACCCACACACGCACCACACGCTCACTTGCCAAAGCACTGGGAAGGTGAATTGTCTCGTCGGAGCTGGTCAGACACCCGCTTCTTGCTCGCTTCTCTCACCCTTGCTTTTTCCTCAGTTCGTTTGCTTTTCTCTCCTCACACTTTTCTCTTCAGAACGTTTTTTTCCCTTCTTTCGCTTTTCTCTCCTCCTTTCGCTTTTCTCTCCTCACACTTTCTCTTCAAACTTTTTTATCTTCAGAACGTACCTCTCGCTCGTTTTTATATCCCCGGCCCGTCTCCGCGGGGTGCCGTCCGCCCCCAAGCTCACCCCACCCCACAGGGGCACGGTTACCGTTGATGACCCATGCGCTCTCAAAAAGGCGGGCGTTGGAGCTCACGAAAGATTGCCACTGAGGAAGAATGAGGGCGGCTTCAGAGCTCGTGAAAGAAATGTGTGTAAACGTGTCTGTCGTAAAGAAAAAAGCTTCCCATAAGAGAGGGATCTATCTTTACCCTTCTCAACGCATCACATTTAAGATCCCATTACACATGGGATGGGGCTAATCTGAACATGCATTTTAGGAAATAACTGTCTGAGGACCTGATGTGTGGATGCATTCATCAGACCGGATTCTAAAATCCATAAACAATATATATATAATATATATATATATATATATATATATTATATATATATATATATACTTGCGGGGGTGTGCTGCCACATTGTGTAAGCATATAACTGTGTTTCCCCATTGTCTCGGGTTACTCATCTGCAATTTATTTCTCATTTATTATTTTCATTTGTGAATGTTGTCTGACAATTCTGTGATATTTTTTCCAGTGTGCTGGCTTTTCTTTCTCGACACACACAATTTCAATTTTCTACATCAACCGGAGCACTGATCTTTAATATCAGTCAGTCAGTCAATGGTTTGAAAAGAGGCATAAATATATATATATTATATATATATATATATATATATATATGTTATATATAGATATAGAAAAGACTCACCCACATCTCTCACCTGTGAATGGAGGGATAACCAATCAGCTCTCACCTCATCAAATAAACCCGTGTGGCTTTCATGGTGGCGTTTCTGAGTTGCTTTATGCAGCTTCTTTGGCTGGAAGAGCATGGAGGAGTCGATATATGTCTACATATATATATATATATATATATATTATATATATATATATATATAATATATATATATTATATAATATATATATATATGAAATCAATAGGAAGTTGATTGAGGTATGCTAACAACCTTGGGAAGCAAGGATAAACTGAAGTTCCAGGCATTAACCCCTCATCGTAGTAAAAGATATTCGAAAGATTAAACTCCTGAAACGTCAGTTTATCCTTGCTTCCCAAGACGGTTAGCTTACCTCAATCAAAGTCTGGTTTGATTTCATCCATTGTTCCACCTGTCCGCCGATACAGAACGATACTTCCATTCACCAGCAAGACTAGTTCTTCATTCTGTATGTGTTGTTCAACAAGTTAACATCATCAGCATCATTTAAAAACCAGAAAAACTCTCGTGGAAATGAACAACAAATGAAATTAGCTGAAGCCAATTTATAATACAATTAGGATTTCTGTATAACCGCTTCGAGGCTGATAAACGATGTTGCGAAACAATTAAAACTTGGCTTCCTTTTCATGTCGAACATCCGTGATACTATCAACCCAAATAACTGGGGACAACGCCGTTTTTGTCGGTTTGAAAAGCACCAGGCAATGAAAAAAGAGATACATATCGACTGGAAACAAACCTAGACCACAACGAAAAAATTGTGAAATGTTTATGATAAAAAACGCTGCTGTCGGTTGCAGATTAGAAGAAAAATTGTTGTGAATCACGTGGTTGGACATTCTCATCTCCATTCCTCCTCCTCCTCTCCTCCTTCTCTTCCCCCTCCTTCCTCAAAGCCCTCCTCGCATGGACGAGAAACTGAGTGTAAACAAATTCAAAGTTCCTGCACTAACTTCTTGTGTTGGAGTGGAGACCCGTTCAGGATTGTAATCCAAGCAATAGAAACCGCTTGTCAGCACCGACACCCTGTATAGAGCAGAGTTCATGATCTCTGATCAATAATTATTTTGTTGCATTGATTATGACAAACATGTACGAACATGCCATGGATGGTACTTGGTTATTGAAGTGTTCATTGGTTGGATCTAAAAGCAGTGCCCCAGCTAAATTTACAGCTTGTAAGAGTGAAAAAGAGGGGTCACCCATTGATGGACCACCCCACCTGTGAAACACCATGTTGACAGTTTATAGCTGGTCAGGATTCAAACCCAGTCGAGATAGCTTAGAGGCAAGTGTGTGTTCCTCAAGGCCATATGACAGGCGAAACTAATTACACCCAGCTAAAATATAATCTTTTTTTACCTCCCTTCACGAAGGTGACGGATGTTATGTTTTCATCATTGTCTTTGTTTTTTCTGTCTGTCTTTGAAAAGGATATCTCAAAACGAAACGTTTGGACACATTCAGACAAAATTTGGTGAACAGTTGGGTGTGTGACCAGGACGAATTATTGATCCGATTGTGGTGGAAAATCGGATCCGAATCGGATACGAGAATTTAAAAAACAATTCTTCACCATTTATAGCACACAATATATTACATATATCGAAACGTGGGAGTGTGATGAGCACTACCCAATTCCCCATTGTTTTTTGACCTGCTCAACCATGCATTCACTTGGGACAGGCCGCAACGATTTCTTAACGATTCGTTTTTTTTCCACTTTCCTCAATCGTTATTATCGAATTGCAATGCTTTCAACACCTGGAGACACCAGCGTTATGACTATTTCATTTCCGCACATGCCATAACCTCTAGAATCTCTTAAACTAAGCCAAATTACAAAAGTTAGCTCCAGAAATGAACTTAGCAAGCCGTTCTGACTGCAGAGAAAAGTGTTCATTTTTTCCAATTTGGACTATTTTGACATTTCAGGCATCTCTTAGCAGGTGATATTTAATAAGATGTTTGGTGATTGCTAATCACAAAACCAAGTGCGCCATTTCTTATCAACTGTTTGTTGGTGTGTTAAGCCAGCATTCTACAATTATTCACACACTGTCACTGAATACTGTACATCCATCCATCAGGGCCATAGTTTTGTGCAGAGCATTGGTGCTGCCTAAGCAGTCTCCTGGGGCTATTCGGCACAAATCCTGGAAGGTCACCACTTCCAACACAGGATACCAGCAAGCTGTACTCATTTTGCTTACCTCAAGAAGGATGACAGGCTGATTCAACCCCACTGGTTAATCAAGATGCCAGTGGGATTTGAACTCAGGACATGAGATCCCATGCCCACCACTCCAGCCATTAAAGCAACACCAGCACAAACTGTACATTGATCAACTTGAACAAAGTTCAGGGGTCACTCGCATACGTTTCCTAACCATGTGATGTTTTCTGCAATGCAAGAGGCGGTGCGCTGGCTCGCTGAAAATGTCAAATGTTATTTTCCACGACGTTCCCCTTTTTGTGCGATCTTCCATTATACGACCTGTCGCTTTGGCATAGATAATACAAATTAAAATTAAACGCTTCATTTTAAAAAAACATTCTTTCAATCGTTTGTTTGACACGTGTTTAAGTTTCTATGTTCCTCTACCGATGGTAGAGAAGATATCCGCGTTCTCTACGGAGGACCGAAGATATCCCGGTTCTCTACTAGAGGTAGGATGATACCATGGTTCTCTACCGGAGGTCGGAAGATACCGTGGTTCTCTACCGAGCGAAAGATACCACGGTTTCTCACCAGAGGTAGGAAGATACCACGGTTCTCTACGGAGGTAGGAAGATACCACGTTCTCTTGCAGAGGTAGGAAGATACCACGGTTCTCTAACCGGAAGCGTAGGAAGATACCACGGTTCTCTCCAGAGGTAGGAAGATACCACGGTTCTCTACCGGAGGAAGGAAGATACCACGGTTCTCTACCGAGGTAGGAAGATATTGCGGTTCTCTACGGAGTAGGAAGATACCACGGTTCTCTTCCAGAGGTAGGAAAATACCACGGTTCTCTACCGGAGGTAGGAAGATTATGCGGTTCTCTACCGAGTTAGGAAGGCACAATAAATTATTTGATAACAATGAGCAAAAAATCTTTTTCAGTTAAAAAACTATCGATCACCATACCATGGCGGGAAAGCCGAGCGGTATGCATGCTTGCTCTGTGTTAGCCGGGATTTGAATCCCGACCCAGCTATAAACTGTTCATTCCGGTGTTTGACAGGAGGAAGATTCATCAATGTGTGTGTCATCTCATGGATGGCCAATAACTGGGCATCACATCTGCCAGAATCCCTCAATCCTCTCCATCCTCACTCTTCTGCCTTCCTCACCCCTTCTCCATCCCTCTTTTCTTCCTCCCCTCTCTCACCTGCCATTCTCTCCCCTCCCAATCCTACCCCCTCTCTCCCATGCCTCTCCTTCTTTCTCCCTCTCTTTCGACCCCCCCTTTACCCCCTCCTCTTCCCTCCCTCTACCTCTCTCCCACATCCCCTCCCACCCTCCCTGCTCCCCAACCTTCCCTCTCTGTTAGGGACTAGCATGTACCAATCAGATTTGGAGTGAGCGACCAGGGTGGTGCAAAGCTGCTGCATGAAGGAGCATGCATGCATACAGACCTTTGCAGGAAGATAGCTGGTTTTTTTAAATACTCATGCCGCTGTCTCAAAGTATGCGCGCGCCGCTGCGGTGGGTTGCGTGTTGTGTGTGTGTGTTGTGTGTGTGTGTGTGTGTGTGTGTGTGTGATGTGTGTGTGTATATTATATATATGTTTATTATATATATATATATATATATATATATATATATATTATATATATATATATAATTTTCCCTTTTATTCATGGGGCCAGATATAGTTGGCCAACAATGTACTTTGCAATTCAAGAATAAGCACCCTGATTTTTTCCTAATGTCCTCATCCCACTTCTATTTAGATGTACAAGCTCTTTGATGAGCGTTTGATTAATGGAGAAAAAAAAAAACATTCCTCATTAACCATTTTTTATGGAAGAAACCTGTTGTCCTTCATTTATGACATTTATTTTACACACTGCTTGTTTACTACACTGTTGAAGTGCATAACCCCTGAAATCCGATTTTGGATTGCCATGCATGTTGGCGGTGAGTGAGTGAGTGTAGTGTGGTGAGAAGGTATCCATCCATCTTTTGCTGCCCCCTGCCGTGACACCGTGACCACCCAAACCTCCTTCCATCTGTCCACGGCCAGCAGAGTCGGAGTTTCGAGCAACATCTGCCAACCTGTTCTTTCACTCACGTTCTCAAGTTTACTTTGCAGTTATAGCTAAAAAATTTGAAGATTGTATATAATCATGGTTGTACCACATCTGAACTGGAAATTGCGCTTCGTTGGTGGACTATAGCTCCCCTTCCTGGTGGATGTTGTTTCCATTCATTTTTGCTCTTTTACATTGCAGGTAAAGCCTAAGAGATCATCTTCTTGTAGACTTGTACTTTACTGTACTGTGGAGTTCCCCGCATTATCAAGTTACAATTTCAGATTATGAAGGATACTTTTTGATTTCCTTATTTATGGGAGTAACTGAAGTGCAATCACATGTATATGTCACCAAAGAAATTCCTGAATTTACTTGCACATATATCACCTTACGTGTCTTCGGTCCCCTGCTGTTCACCTGCTGTTCCCACGTATGGACTGGCCAGTCACGCTTCACAAAAAAATAAACAACAAAAAAAATTAACATTTGTTGTCTCCATTAAACGATTTAATGAGAGAAAAATGCTCTTTGGAAAGAAAACAACAAAAAACATTCATCAGTATATGTATGAACACAATGAAAACACCTTTTCATCACAATGGTTGATCTACATATAGAAGGGGTCCAAAGGAAGGGGTCTAGTTCGTATGCAGTATGTGGCTGCAGGTTTCCATCATTGCTGGAGTGCGGCTGTGCTACTTGGGCAGGAACTTGTAATTTATCATGATTGTGGTGATAACTTGCCTAATCTTTGCAGGCACCGTGGGCGTCTTTAACATTCACCAACTAATGCGTGCAGATGGAACGCTGTATCTTTTAAGTCCATCCAAGGGATGGCAAACACATTGATGCTCGTCCTGGATGCCAATTATAGCTACGGCAAACAGCCAGAGGAGAGTGTACATTTCTCTCTGGCCTTGTCAGCCCAAGGAAGAGGCAACAGGGCAAATTGAGAACGATAGCATTTGAGGAAAGATAAAAGGGGGTAGACAATAGGAGAGAAAGGTCCGAGAAAGGGGTGAGGTGAGAGGAGAAATAAGATAAGGGAACTGTAGGAGCAGAAAGGGAAAGGATGTTTGAATAGGTTGAAGTTAAAGGGAAGAGATGGAAGGGGGAAGCATGAGACACATTGGAGAGCAGGGAGGATTGGGTGTGGAAGGGGAGATGGTGACGTTTAAAGTTCCACAATTACTGCATAAGTCAGAGATAAATCTGCCCGATATTAAAACATTTTTCATCATTAAATAAAAACAAATGAGACAATCAATGCCTCTTAATTGAAACATGCAAAATCAATTAGCAAGAATGGGTCTGTCAGACATTCTTGAGCATCGTTATTTTGGACATTATAATCATCGATTTGGAGGAAAGATGGAAAATATTTTTGTTATAGAACAGCTACAAAGGCACATGGCTGAGCTTGTACTACAATATGCATCATGTGGGACAAGACATTGGAGAGAGTGGACGAAGGACAAATAGGTGATTTAATTCATAGAATAGGACAAGGACATTCTTCAGAACATGAATTGAAGTGGCAAGCAGCGACACCATGAGCCTCATATCTGGTTTAAAAAAACCAAAAAAAACAAGTGATCAGACAGGGATGCCAAGCAAGCCGACGAAGAGTTCGGTTTTTACTGATTGACAGTCAATGTGCTCGAGTTGAAGTGATACAACCTTAGGGATACCAAGTAAGTGATACAACCGTAGCAACTCTTTGGGCATGGTAACTATTAGAGGCAAAGACCAATAGTAGGTGTATACCCACCGCCTATGATCTCGCCGGTCTCCGAATCTCAGAGAGTGCTGCAATACCGATTTTCAAACGCTTGAGCTCAGATGATAACAGAGACAGGTGATCATCCTCACTTCGGGATGGACATTCAAGCACCCACCAAAGGGACTGCCTCTGGTTGCACAAGGAGACCGTCGTCTGGTGGACGACACCTCAGCACCACCCTGCCACACACGACCGCAATCTGACCCGGGAAGGTCACACCGTAGGTATCCTCCAATCATCAGGAATGGAGTCCTGAAGGCTTTGACCAAAACCTGTCATCCGGTTAGCGGCCCTACGGAGTGGGTTTTCAGTTTTCTTTGCATTTGTGGGTTTTGTGGAATGAAGTGTTTTACGGTGACCTGAGTGGAAATCCTGCACTAACCTCCTACAAAAAAAGTAACCCAACTGCATGACAATGTCCGCAGACACCGTTGGGCACCAGAAATGGATAGCCGTTGCTCACAAGGAGCTCCTCTACCTTTTGACAGGTTTTGTTTTTAATCATACTGGGTGTCCATATCCAGTACACCCTCCTCACAAGGAAACCTGTGGGGGAGATTGTTTAGTCACTGACAACCCAACCATGAAACAGGTTAGTGCAGTTTACATGGTACCTGTAGCAAGTCACAGATCTATCTGGCCTGACCTGACAATGTCACTCACCTGCAACTTTTTCAGTTTTTTTTTTCATTCATTATATTTTCATTTATGGATGTTTGCCGACGATTCTGTGATTTTTTCCAGTGTACTGGCTTCGATGTCCATTGGCACGCAAAATTTCAGCTTTCTAAGTTACCTGCAGGCACCGATCTTTCATATCAGTCAGTTAGTCAGTGGTTTGAAAGCAGTTCATATTGTTACCGGCTGTGGAAATTCGCAACCACCATTCAGCTCCCAGTATGGTGAGGTATTTCTGAAGTACATGTGTAGTTAGCCCAAACCCGTTGTCTAAAGGGAATTTATGTGATTCATTCGGGCTGCGACACTTTTGAGCCAGTCATTTTTCTGTTCTTATGTTATGGTTGGTGCACAAAACAACAACAAACATCGCCACAACCAACATCTCCACGATCCACTCCATTCAACTCCACGACGCCAACAACCTCGACGCCAACAACCTCGAGCGCCAACAATCACTCCACTCACGCCACGACGCCACCTTCCACAACTGCGCTACCAGCATCTTCACCACTCGCCATTTCATTCGAGCATCGTGCGGTCACGATCTCCGCGGACGGATGGAGGAGCGGGAGTGGCAGCGCAGCAACCAGTGCGTGAAGGGCATCTCCCGCCAAAGATCTCCTGCCCAAACCTCCCGCGCAAACATCTCCCGCCCAAAACGCCCGCGCGAAACATTTCCCGCTTGAATCTCGTTCCCCTCTCACCGAAGTGAGGAGAGGGAGGGGGGGGGTGGCGTTGTCCTCTCCCGATGCGGCGATGTGCGCGTGTGACGCGTCCGAACGCGGGCGGGCGCGGGCGGAGAGAGGGAAGGACCTCCCTACAAAAGAGGTTGAACAGAGAGAGTTCCAAGAGGATCTCGAAACCCAGGGCACTCGAAACTGAGAGATCGTTCGAACGCCAGGGCAGCTCGAAAACGAGAGGACGTTCGAAACCCAGGGCAGCTCGAAACTGAGGGATTGTTCGAAACTGGAGGGACTCGAGGCTTGCGGTCGCCCAAGGTGGACGACGGCCCAGGGAAGTCGCGACTTCCTTCTTACTTTTCTTTGGGTTCTCTGTGACGTGTTGTGTGGCGCCGTGTCTCGTAAAGTTAGAACTGTTAAGTGTTACCGTGTGTGCGCTGTTAGTTGGTAGTATCTCTGCGTCACTGTTTCTTTTCTCTATTTGATATATGTGCATTCTGTGTTTATGTGTTGCTTTGTGTCCGTGTGTCGTGTAAATAAAGTGCTTGTGTTGAATTGTTCCCCATTTCGCTGCGTCCTTTCCTTTGTTGGGGTTCCATCTTGCTTTCACGTTAAAGGGTTCGAGTGGGCGTTGATATGCCCGATAATTAATCTGAACCGTCAAGGTCGACGATAACCTCCGTCGGTTATCCTGTAGCACGGAACGAGCCGCTTAAGCGGTTCGTGTCCGGAGTCGACCGGTGGCGTGGTACAACCCCTCGGTAGGTTACCCGTGCGAGTACTTAGGTATATTCGACTTTTCGGCATTCACCTATTTCGCCACGGGTAGAATGCGGACTGGGTTTGTGGTGAGGTTAAACCCCACCGTGACTAGCTCCTTGGCGATAGTCCAAGAGGGTCACGACTGAATTGTCCGTCCAGTGGGCGAGACGTCGCGATTCGAGTCACATGCGTGGCGTTCCACGCCGGCGGGCGCGAATTCGCAACAATATATTAGATTCCAGCAAATACAACCCATCGCTTCACTGTCAATAGAGTTGTGTGTGGGTGGGGGGAAAGAGGGGGGAAGAGGGAGGTAGAGAGAGAGAGAGAGACCAGGCAGGTTAAGGGGAGAGGGGAAGGGAGCAGAGAGGATGGAACCGAGGGGAGTAGGAGGAGGTGGTGAGAATGACACCTCACCCAAACGTTGCTATTTCACTGTGGGAGGGAGGGTGTGTGTGATGAGAGAGACACAACACACACACGTGCCACGCACTCACCACACACGCGCACGCACTCACCACACATGCACGCAGAGACAGCGAGAGAGTAACAGAGGTGTGGGAGGAGAGTGCTGCATTTTACGAGGAGGGGGGAGCGGAGGACAGAGTGAGGAGAAAATGGTGGGGGAGAGGAGGAAAAAAAGAAGACAGGTGAGGGTGATGGTGGGGTTGCAAAGAGAGTGATACGTGACGCTTCATGGCCGACATGAAACAAACCAAAAAACGTGTCAGAACATCTGTACACACAACAAACAACCCAGAGTTTGTAACTAATCTGCTGGCACATCTGCAAAAACTTTCCAGATATTCAGTTCCAGAAAATTTGTGGGAAAAATGATCAAACCAATCACTGAAAACATTGAAGTACCACTCACATATGAACTTATGATCCATCAAGTGTGAACATTCGAAAACAAAGCTTTGCGACCAAATATCACACTTAGGTGCAAAAAAGAGAAGAAGCATTGCTAGTTGATGTGTTAATACCAGTGATTTGGACTAACGATGCATAATCAAGAAATATGACCAAATACCAAGACCTCAATCATGAAGTGAAAAGATCCGAGAAGCTAAGAATGCCAAAGTTGTACCAGTGCATATGAAAACCTTCAGAGAGATATTAAAAACATACCTGGGAATATCACTACAAACGAACTACACTTGGAAGGCTTTCCAGGGCTCAGTGGCGATCCTGAAGAGAGCCCTTGGTGCAAAACTTTGAAAAATAGAAACTTCACAACTTGGTCCATGAATCGTGACCCTTACTGAATGAAGGTGGATACTTTGAGCCTGCCCTGAGAGGACTCATTCCACATTCTGGAACCCCATATGCAGATACCAATCATGACACACACACACACAACACACACACACACACATCCACACACACACACACTCACACACACACACACACACACACACACACACACACACACACACACATGACGATGGATACTTCAGACCTGGGAGGATTCGTTCCACCTTCTGAAGCCTGCATATGGAGATAAAACAACAACACACACACACACACACACACACACACACACACACTGACACACATTGCCATTTATTAGTATAGATAAAGCTCTTTCCAACCACTGACTCACTCACTCACTCACTACAACACGGTCTACCATCAACCCCTTCTGGTTAAACTATCTAAATCAAGGATCACTGCTCACCTCAATCATTCGGTCCTCCTTTCCCTGCCTGTGGAACCAACTTACACATTCTCTTAAATCTCATTTTTCCTCCAGGTCTTCAAACAGCTGTTCACCACTCCTTCGGATCGCACCCAATCCAAAACATGATCTTTCTTCCCTCATTAACCCCCTTCCCCTCACCACCACACTTCATCCCTCCTCATTCCAAATTTCCAGTTGTCCCTCCTGAGAGTTTTTGTTCTTATCCATATTGTCCACTTCTATGCATCCTCTCCTGCCCCTCATTCCTCCGCACACCTATTGTTTGTCCAAGTCTGCCCCCTTTGACTTTCAACTCTGGCTGTTGGTGTTTCCCACCTCTCTCTCTCAACTGTTCCTTTTGTCCTTTTATGTCCTGATCCGTTTCAGTGTGCCATTCTAGCTCTCCACAAGCCTCGACTACATATGTAAGAAAAAAAAATCCTGAGATCAGGAAATGGATGAGTGGCTCACAGAAGGTAACACCTTCCTCACCCCAAAATCTGAAAAACCCAACTACTCACAAATATTAGCCAAAACCTGTCTATAAACAACATGGCAAACTTTTAACAGGATCATCACAGAAACGATATTACCAACCGAACGCAACAAGGAGGCCAAGAGCAAACATAAGGATGTAAGCACTAGGATGTTAGGGAACAGTAACCACCTATACTTTATACCCATTACAACCATCTACGAAACACAGGACCATTCTTTATTAACTGTAATACGAGACGAACCAAGGCTGCCCACAAGCCTGCATAGACTAGAAAAACTTTTGAACATTATCCACATTCATTGATGATAACAACGCATGCTGATGTACAAGATGAATCCCAAATAAATAAAAACTGTTGAGAAAACAAGGTCTATGCGAATACCAAACAATCCTGCGCACTCGGAAGAAACGTCGAAATACCAGAACGTGAAGATATGACGCGGGATCTTCAAGGGCGATAGCCTTTCCTACCTCCTGTTTTTGCCTGGCTCTGGATCCACTAAGTAACTTCATTAGTGAACAAGGACAAGGATTCACCCCAACATCCAATAATAATATCCAAAGAAAAAGAAGGTGACACTACTGTATACGGATTATTTAAACTCTTTGCATGGAATGAATCTCTCCTT
>CM068962.1:57501583-57513013 GCA_035128595.1 Eptatretus atami
AGACAGTGTCCTTGTTGATGGAAAGTTCCTCAGCAATCATTCGCACCGTGAGTTGACGATCTGCACGCACCATCTGCTTCACACGCTCGATGTTGTCCTCCGTTTTGCTCATCGAAGGTCTCCCAGACCGTGGATCGTCTTCAACCTCCTCCCATCCCTCTTTGAACCTTTTGTGCCATTCAAATTCACGTGTACGTGACATCATTTCTTCCCCGTATACTTGCTGCAGCATTGTGAAGGATTCGGAAGGTGTTTTGCCAAGCTTGGCAAGAAACTTCAGATTGCTCTCTGCTCACGACTCATAGCGTGATGACTCAGACTAGACAACGTGTAAAGCACGACGTAAAAAATCACACAATGAGCGCAGTCAACCATCACCAATCTATATATATTGCTGGAATGTTGCGAAAGAAATGTGACGCAACCCGATATTCAAGTTGTGTAAGTGGAGCACACAGCAGGCTCAGTCCCGTTACTTTTTCGATGGACCTGATATATATATATATATTTTTTTGCATGCTTTTATTGCATCTGATCTACTCCCCCATGTGATTCCACATTTGGCTGTCAGACATGTTGCTTACTCACAATATATTTGTTTATATTTTGCTGCAAAGCTGACCCCTGCTTATGCAGGAATAATTATTTCTGTCCAAATTAATTGAGTTCCCGGTACTCCCTCTGTCAGTGCATTGATTGCTGCTTTTCATTTGTACAAGGACTCGACACCCATAAGCAGGCTATTAAATACTTGTCTGTAAACGTTATGGCAGTCCCATGGATTACGATGAATTGTTTCCAAAACCAGGTTGGAAATCAGATCAAATGTTGAAAACTTTACTTTAAGAACTGCAGATCCTGATGGGGAAAAATAATAATTTATTAATAAACGTGAAAGTTATCAACAGAAAATGCAAATATTCAGATAGAGTGATTTAGAGGACCAACGAACTGCACACATAACCCTTTGGAAACGTTTCTGAAGTGTTCTGGCCAGGTAGCATAGGGGAACTGCACACACCTTTAGTTGTCCGCAACTGCATTCAACTCACTATGGAATCGCATCTTACTATAACATGTCATCTTGGTGCATTGTAACTTGATAGGTCATAAGGTCATTGCTTCGAGGGCATGTTAACCCGAAGTGAAAGATCTCGCAAAGGCCTTCGAAGAGAATAAGCCATAGCATGCTGGTACGGTGGTAAAATTCCCAATTCCTAACTCGTCTTCTGCAGAGTTTTTCCTCCTGTATTTATAACCATCTGAATGTTGGATCACAACATGAGGAGTAATGCCAAGAGATTGGTTCTGTGGTTGGAACTGCATCATTTATTGAGAAACTCCCACCCCCAGTAATACAAACCATATCGTGACAGGACATTTAATATTTTCAATGCATTTTATTTATTTTTTATTTATTGTCACCCATCTCTCCTTTGCTTCTCCCATTCCAGCTCAAGGAATATGCGGAACACGAATTGTGTGCAAAGCACTTCCTTGGCACACCTGAGTTTTTATCAATCTACGTGGCCTTTATCCGTGGCTTGATGGAGTACTGCTCTCCCCTCTGGGCTGGCGCCCCTGCCTCACACCTTGCTCTGCTTGACGCCATGGAAACCAAAGCCTTCGAGATCATTGAAACCTCCACCGATTATGCTGAGTCTCTGGACCTATGACCTTCACATCGCAGACAGGTCGCTGGTCTCTGTCTTCGACCACCTCACCCTCTGACCTTTCCATGCTCTATCCTCCTAGGTTTCTGCAGGGCACACAAATCTGCCAGTAACCCCCTTCTGGGGAAACTTCCAAAATCCAGACTCACTCCCTCGTCTTCACTCTTTCGTTTCTCTTTTTTTTTGTGCCTGTGAAACCAACTTCCTCAGTTTTTTTCCATCTCCTTCTTCCCTCCACGGCTTCTTGACAGCTGTTCACCACCATATGCCTCGACACTGTATATTTTAATCCAAGTAAAGAGGAGACATCATATGGAGATTTTGGAGTTCTTAAATATGCATCAAAATAATGCCCCTATTTCATAATTTGTAGATTTTACAGTGATCAAAGGCTTGAATATAAAAGCACATTCTTCAGAAAGACGTTGGTAGGTCTACTTTTGCATAAAGTACAAGGATATTATGAGACAATTGACAAACGTATGGGATATAGGGAATTGATTAGATGCTGGTCCATATGGTATGTGGGATTTGAACCTAGGTTTACCTGCATCATGAGATGGGGATTCAAAAGGGAACACCAACATGGACCCGAACTGTCATTCTGTTATTACATGTTATTGTTGTGTTTTCATGATTATTTTGAAGTTTGTGAAAATAATCTTTTTCGAATTAGCCATGCAGAGATGACTCGACCCACACTTTTTTTTTTCTCACTGAAGACTCTGCTTGAGACACGGAAAAATGTCTATGAAACTCCTTGTTTCCCTCCAAATTTATTACTGTCAACTCATCCTACTCTGTTTCCACAAGGATTTTATACCCCCTCTTACCCATTCCTTCCTGAACTCTGTATTCCACACCTGAGAAGGTTGAGAAAGATTCTGTTCCAGCCTTGACCCTGCATCAATGCTCATTGTTTTTTGTTTGTTTGTTTTTTTCCAAATCCTGCTCTGCTGCTCTTGCTTCTCCTCTGCCAGCACTCCTCGTCCTGCCCTTCACATTTGGGTCTCCTATATTCTGCTGACATTGTTTTTTCTTTTTTTTCCAAACAGCCAGATCATTGACCATCATTTTGGATGCCATCCCAGTCACTCAACTTGGGACATGCTGCTGCTTCTCTTTCAACAATGGTCGGTGGCCATAACTCTCAAATAAGAGGACACAACCGTCTCCATGGATATATCTTGAGCAGTCAACACAGTCTGGAATCCTACTCTGCTTCCCAAGCTTGCTTATCTGGATTTCTGACTTCCTCCACTTGCACAGTCAACACATTGCTATCAATGGAATTCTTTTCTCTCCTCTCCTCTAAAGGTTGGAATGATTTGAGGCAGTGTCTTGGGCCCGATGTTGTTCATCTATATTGTAAACGACTTATCTGATGTTCTGGAAACTCCTTTTCCTACTTGCAGATGATTCCACATGATGCAGTGTGGTACTCTGTCCCGATGACAGGCAGGCAGCAGCTGTGTCATGCTCTGCTGATCTGGAATTAATTAGATGCTGGTCTGACAAATGGAATAGGTCTTTCACTCCTGGAAAACATCACAGTCTCACTCTGTCCCTCCAAAAAGATCATCAAATTAATCCACTTATCTATTTCAATTGTCAGCCCTTGGAATAAGTACAGGCAATTGAAAACCTCGACCTCACCATCAATCGCAACATCTCATACGTACGAAAACTGCCCTTACTGCCTCTTCTCTGATCCTGCTCCCTCTGCTCTCTCTCAGTCCTTCTCCCCTCCCCAGCTCCTCCAGGATGTTCTTTCCAGTAACTTCCAAAATTCTCTAAAAGCAAATCGAGCAACTCGTCTTGGTTAAAATCCCAAATTCCTGGCTGTCTGAACACCTCCATTTTTTTCTTTGTCTTTTCTCTCATTTGTGGAGCTACAGTACATTGTGCGGTTGTTCAATCCCACACTCTTCCCTCCAAGGATTCAACTTGGCAGTGCATCACATTCTCAGGTTATCCTTCATCCTTAACTGTGATATATTTTTCTCGCCTCTTTAACCTGCCGCGACATCTTAACCCTTTTACTTCCAGGTGACTGTTTTCTTTCCTTCAAGCCACTGTCCACACTTGACGATTTAGCCAGCGTATGCCGACGAATGAAAGATTTGTTCTTTGAAGAATTCTTTTTTGATTTGTTTCTTCGTATGCCGATAATGAAAGGAAAAAGAAAGAAAGAAAGATGAAAAACGCTGGCACACGTTGAATAAGTTATGGGTAAGTTTTGTATACGTTAAGAGCACGCTGAAGCACGCTGGCATACGTTGTAGTACGCCGAGCTCGTCGACAAATTTTAACATGCTCAAAATTTTTTGACGTATGCCACGTATGACTCACACGTTCCGCATACGCTGGCCATAAGTTGTAGCATGTTACGCGATCGTTGACACACGTCAACACCACGTTACTTGTAAGTTACTCATAAGTCAAACACGTCGAGGTATTGTTTAGCGTCAGTGTTCCAGACTCCATGTTTTTTTTGTTTTTTTTTCTTCGGCATGACGGTGATGTTGACACTTCGATTTCTAGTGCGGTTATAATATAATATAATTAATAGGCTGCCGCTCAACGATTTAAATCATAACCGCACTAGAAATCGAAGTGTCAACATCACCATCATGCAGAAGAAAAAAAAAAACCATGGAGTCTGAACACTGATGGGTTCCTCCTGTGTGAACCCCATTTTATTACCAATTCCCCCTAAACGCTGCCAATACGCCATTATACGGTAGCTGTAAGTAATAATAACACGTTCAGTAAGTTCTGTGGTCGTCCGAAGACGGCAAATACATCTACATACGTCAATGTGCGTTGGAGATACATTACTCATAGGTTCAAAAGCACGTTACTCATAGGTCAAAGCACGTTACTCATAGTAGAAAATAAGTTTCGGGTACGCTAAACATTACCTCGACGTTGTTCGACTTATGAGTAACTTACAAGTAACGTGTGTTGACGTGTGTCAACGATCGCATAACGTGCCTACAACTTATGGCCAGCGTATGCGGAACGTGTGAGTTATACGCTGCATACGTCGAAAAATTTTGAGCATGCTTAAAATTTGTCGACGTGCTCGGCGTACTACACGTTGCAGCGTGCTTCAGCGTGCTCAGCGTGCTTCAGCTGCTCTTAACGTATACCAAACTTACCCATAACGATTCGACTAGTGCCAGCGTATTCGGCAAATTTTTCAACGTCGCATACACTGGCTAAAACGTCAAGGTTGACAGGCCTTGACACTTCGATGTCTATGCGGTTATGATTTGAATCGTCGAGCGGCAGCCTTTAATAGCGTACGCCACGTGATCGTCGGCGATACGCAGCCGCACACTATGCATACGATAGACTATCGTTTGCATAGGTTGTTGAACGCCAGCAACACGCTCAGCATTCGTTGGTATAAGTTATCTATATGTTATCAAACGTTCTGTGTACATTACTAATACGTTATGCATACTCTCAACTCGTTATGAATACGCAAAAACTGAAAAAAAACATCAATAGTTCAGCGTACGCCAGCGTTTTACATACATTTTTATACGTTGCCAATGCTGGCTAAAACGTCAAGGTGTGACAGCGGCTTCGCTCTCTTTTCCTGTTCCATCCTTCGCTTGCTTGCTGCATCCACATGTGCCCCACTCCTAAACATATCTTTGCCCTCTGTCACATTACACTTTCTGAGCTAAGATTTAGCATCCAATTTTTTATGAACACAGAGTTTATTTATTTATTTATTTATTTTTAAGTTGAGACATAATATGAGGGTTTGGTTATGCTTGTCAAGCTTGCATTGGTATGAGAAGGACTCTGTTCTCTCATTCCAATCCTTGACCTCTCCAGCATAGGTGAAGATCGTCCTAAATTGGATAAACTCCTGAGTCTCACAATCAGCCATGATCTTACTTGGACAAACCACTTTTCAAAGTTGACCTCCAAAGCCAGCCGTGGACAGGGCATCCTCTATCGTACAAATTCCTTCCTTGGCACACCTGAACTCCTATCCACCTACAAGACCTTCATCTGCAGTTTGATGGAGTACTGCTCTCCGCTCTGGGCTGCTTCCCTTGCCTCATATCTTGCTCAGCTGGACGCCATTAAAACTAAATGTTTTTAAGATCATTGGAATCTCCTGCGATGAAGCTGAGTCTATGGGATTATCACTTCACCATCACAGACAGGTCGGTGGTCTCTCTGTATTCTACCCCTCCTTTTTGGTCTATCACTCTCTGCTCCATGCTTTGTCTCCCAAAAGTTTCTGCAGGGCTCACATGGTCTAGCATCAACCTCCTTGTAAAACTACCAAAATCCAGGATCACCGATCACATCCACTCATCTGTTGTACACCAACCTTCCCTACCCCATACATCTCCAGGCGCTGCACGACGTCATTGCTAGGCTCCGAAGACCTTCGGTGCTGGCGATCACGCACGCCAAAAGGACGTACTCAGTTTTCACTCCCTTTTTTACTCTGTGAAAATATTTTTTCACCAAGTATATTCATCTGTGTGTTTGTCTGACGATTTTTGGCCAGAGTTTTCAAGCAATCACTCTCAATTTTTTTGTGTATGCAGGTTACCAGTCAAGGACAGCAATGCATAATTTTGAAGATCCGAATCCGGATATGGATACTCGAATTTTTAAAGTGATTCTTCACCATTGAGAGATAGGGCCAAAAAGGATATATAGCACAATATCTCAAAAGGTTATGGAAGGAATCCGACGAAACTTGGTTGATAAGTTAAGAATGCCACCAAGAAGAATTGATTCAATTTTGGTGAAAATCTGAATCCGGATCCGGATACGATAATTATTTAATTTTCAAGTGATTTTTCACCATGAGAGATGGGGCTAAAAACGATATTGCATGATGTCTCAAAAAGTTGCGGACAGAGTCGGATGAAACTTGGTGGACAGGTTGGGTGTGTGGACATTTCGGCAAAATATTCAATTTCGGTGAAGATCCGAATGCAGATCTGGATCCGAATTTTTTTTAAGTGATTCTTCACCATTGAGAGATGGGGCCAAAAACTATGCAAAGCATGATATCTCAAAAAGTTGTGGACGAGTTGTGTCAAAACTAGCTGGATGAGTTGGTTTGGCGTCAAGAACAAGCTGATTCAATTTTATTAAAGTCCGGATTTAGATCCGACCTATCAGTGGGATACACAATGTAAACTGTTCAGCCTGGTGGAAGTATGCGCTCTACCAAGTGCCGTTCCATTTCGCCAAGTGTCACTCTGTGAGTGAGTTTTTCATTTTCTTGTTTGTTACTTGCAAAAATCGAAGATTTTTCAAGTATATTGGTTGGTCTTGTGCATTATTCTGTCTGTTTGTTACTTTGTAAACTGAACTTCATGAAACTTCACCAAATGGTGAAGTTGGTGGTCTGACAGAATCTTATTTATTTTGAGGTCAAAAGGTAATCATAGGCAACTTTTTACCTCTTTTGATAGTCAAAAGGTAATCATCGGTCAACAACTTTTTAAAATTTCTGAAATCCTCAATTTTCATCCGATTGAATTCAAATTAAAAGAGGATTTGCATATCCAGTCACTGAATTCAAGCAGCAACTATATTTGAGGTCAACATTGGCCAAAAGGTCAAAATAGGCCGGGTTTCTAAAATCCTCAATTTTCATCCGATTGTCTTGTAATTTGAAAAGCATTTGCATACAGGTCACTGAATTCAACCAACTATTATTTTTGAGGTCAACATAGGCCAAAAGGTCAACATTGGCCGAATTTCTAAAATTGTCAATTTTCATTCCATTGACTTTAAATTGAACAGGATTTGCATATCAGGTCAATGAATTCAACCACCAATTATTTTTAAGGTCAAAAGGTCAACTCAGGCCTAATTTCTAAAATGGAGAGATCGGGCCAAAAACGAAATATATCATGATATCTCAAAAAGTTGTGGATGAGTTATGACAAAACACGGTGGATATGTTGGTTATGTGACAAGAACAAGAGGATTATATTTTGGTTCAGATCCGGCCCATTAGTGGGATGCAAAACGTAAAGTGTTCAGCCTGGTGGAGGTATGCGCTCCACTGAGTGCCATTCTACTTTGTCCTGTTTTGCCAAGTGTCGCTCCAGGAGTGATTTTTCATTTGTATGTCAATCGCTGTATGTCAATTTGTATGTACAATTTTAAACCGATCTTCAAGAATCTTCACCAAATGGTCGAGTCCGTCATAAGCAAGAAGCCTGTTGGTTTTGAGGTCAAAAGGTCAACATTGGCCAAATGTCAACAACTTTGTCGAATTTCTAAAATCCTCAATTTTCATCCGATTGACAAGAAATTTGAACAGGATTTGCATAACACGTTACTGAATTCAACCACCAATTATTTTTGAGTTCAACATCAACCAAAAGGTCAACATAGGCCAAAGGTCAACAACTTAGGTGAGATTTCTAAAATCCTCAATTTCCATCCAATTGACTTGAAATTTGAAGATGATTTATATTTCGGTTCACTGAATTCAACATCCAATTAATTTTGCGGTCAACATATGCCAAAAGGTCAACATAGGCCAAAGGTCAACAACTTAGGTGAGATTTCTAAAATCCTCAATTTTCATCCCATTGACTTGAAATTTGAAGAGCATTTGTATATCGGGTCACCGAGTTCAACGAACAAGTATTTTTGAGGTCAATATAGGGTAAAAGGTTAACATAGGCCAAAAAGTCGACACAGGCCAAATTTCTAAAATTGACAATTTTCATCCGACTGACATGAAATTTGAAGAAGATTTGCATATTTGGTCATTGAGTTCAACCACCAATTCTTTTTAAGGTTAAATTTGTTTTATGTATTTCGCAAGTATCGTACTATGCACGACATCTTTCTTTGTTTGTTTGTCTGGGCAATATCTCAGCCATCCTTTGAGCAAGGAAGCTGAAATTTGGGCTCAATAGTGAACAAGTGCTTTTGTGAAAATGGTATTTTAATTTTTTTTGATGAATCAATGAATTCATTAATCACTTAATTATGGATTTATTAATTACTTAATAATTTTCTTTCTCATCTGGGCAATATCTCCGGCACCTTATGAGCTAGGAAGCTGATATTTGGGCACGACAGTGACCAAGTGATTTGGCTATAAACGGTATTTTTTATTTAATTATTTAATTGTTTGATTAACTAATTGATGGCTTTTCAAAAGGTACAGATTCGGATGGACCAGTGGTTGTTTAAATATGCTATTAGCTAATTGTTTCGGAAAGTAATTATATTATGACTATTATTTATTTATTTTAATTACGCAATTAATCAATCCATCATTGTACACTGCTCCCTCCCAATTCCGTCTCTATGCGCTGCACGGTGGCATCGCCGAATGCTGAAGGCACCCTGCCAATGTTGTGCGCTGGAGGATATGTCATTTATTTATTTGCCATGGGTGTGGTGTACTTTGAATGTAGCCCGACTTGTTCCTCTTTTTCCCGCCTGTGGAATCAGCTTCCATATCCTCTCCAGATCTTCAAGCCAGCTGTTCACCACCATGTCAGATCACCCCCAATCCAAAACCATGATAATTTCTATCCTCGATAACCCCACCCAAATCCCTCCTCCTTCCAATTTTCCAGTTTTCCCTCCTTGAAGTTTCCTTTTGCATTCATCTTGTCCATTCCTTGCATCCTATATGTCCAACTTGTCCACCCCATGCATGTGGGTTTTGCATCTTTGCGTTTTTGTCTGTTATGTCCTGATTTGTTCACTGCACTGGCTCTTCCACGAGCCTCGACTATGTATAGAAAAAAAAGTGACGATAATGCTTGTATAGCAATTGGATTCATTAGAACATATATATTACAGCACCACGATAAGATATTTCCATTGCTATTGCATCGCTGCAAGAAACAGGTCGACCAAAGATCACACAGAGAGATCAAATTGAAAACGTTACTGAAGGAAAATGGTCTCAAATTTCACTGAACAGAACAGAATATACCATGTTGAGGGAGGCCTTTACCCTCTAGTGGACGAAATAGGCTGGTCGAATCGAGATAAATCAAGTCTTATTTTATCAAAAAATAAACCAATTCAAAATAAAACCAGTATCTGCGATCACAAAGCGATCACCAAGAGTAAGCCTCCCCCACTGGGGGAGGCTCAACCTTGTCGATCACCTGTGACTTACCCTTGGCCTGTGATCCAATGATGGCCATATTTTTTCGGACTACATATGCCCTTGACCTACAACATTTCGGGATAGAGTGTAAATAAAGAAGTGTGTCTCCATCTGCAATCCATCCATAAACCCAACATCGTGAAAATCAGAAGAAAATTATTCAAGTTATGATTGAAAAAGTATGTTTTCTTATTTACAGGTCGCAATCTGAAAAAAAAAAGGTCAAGGAAACAACACAAATAACAGCTGCACAATTATGATGCAAGAACATCTTTGAGGGCCAAGCACTCTTTCAGATTCCGCATTGACAAAATTGAGTGATGACAAAAAGCATTATTTCTTTCAGACCGCCATTTGACCTTGACCTTTAATGTTACGTAAATGCGCATTTTTCTCTCGACTATCGAGAGAGTGCAATTTCGTTCTGATCAGACAAACTTTAGTCGGGTTATGCTGAAAAATGTGAAAATGTCTATAATTAGGACATGACCTTAAACTTAGGTCAAGGTCAAAATAATTACGTCAACTCCATTTACTTTCTATTTGCATTAATGATGCAAAATTTCATTGCCAAACTCCCAACCAGCTCTGAGATTCAACTCGGAAATTGATACGGTTCAGAAATTTGGAGAGTTGAGAGTGCAGCAAGAAAAGAAAAAAAATTCTAATTGGTTTAGTGCTCCAAGTGGTCGAAGAAACCTTGGAGTACCACTTAAAATTGGGGGAACTAATTGGAGAAATAAACCTTACAACAGCAATAAGCCTTCCCCTATCCGATAGAGGGAGCCTTAATTAAACATAGGGGCAATACCTTGGGCACTCACCTGGTAGCGGCTGGATAAGATAACCAGCAACGACTGGTCGGCATGGATGACCCACAAAATATGTAATGGAGAAGATAGTAAATAACGATGGAATTGATTGTTTTTAATGCCGTGAACAAACTTTGATATATCACGAGCTATAAAAGTTGTGGTCAAGTTTCATCGGAATTATTGTATGTGTGTGTAGTTTCTGGAGAAAAAAAGCAAATACCTATTTGGGGGGGGCAACCCCCGTAGACCCCCATAGGGCCCGATTTTTTTAATGCCATGAACAAACTTTGGTACATACAGGGTGATGAACGTTGTGGTAAAGTTTCATCGAAATCGTATGTGTTGTTTCAGAGAAGATGTTGAAAGTATTTGTGGACGGATGGACGATGCACCATTCCATAAGCTCCCCTGAACAATGTTCCAAGTGAGCTTAAAACTAGTTAAATATTTTACTGCAAAGGAAAAGAAAGCTGTAGTAATGCATACTAAACTCAATAAGTTATAAAATAATCTGGAAATTCCTCTAAAACTTAGATAATTTCAACCCAAATGTGTACATCATGGAAACATGGTGAAGGTCAGTCTATGGCGACTCAGTCTTATCTATATATTATTTCTGTTAACGTCTGCATGTAATTTGACATATCTCCTCCAAAACTGCCAGACGGATTGTCGCCACCTTCGGCATGCGGGTGCTCTGTGGTCTAATGAACAGGATAGGCTATGTGAGATCGCGCCAGACGGACACGTTTGGGAATTTTGGGCGATTTTCTAATTTTTATATTCGTTT
>CM068962.1:57513038-57523797 GCA_035128595.1 Eptatretus atami
GGCTGGTGACGTGTGACGTCACCGCTGAGAGGCGTAATTCCGTCATGACATCATCGGTCATTCCTGACGTCATTGTCTGTCGTCGACAGACCGTCACCACCGAGAGGCGTAATTCCATTCCTCGAAAACAGCGTCTGCAATGTAAAACCCTCTTCTGCACATGCTGACTACCTCAGAAGGTGAATTTGACACAAAAAATGTAACAAGAAACATTGTATTTAAAGTAAAGATTTATTTAAAAAAAAATTATTTCTGTCAACGTCTGCGCATATTTTGACGTTTCTCCTCCGAAACCGCTGGCAAGAATGTGTTGATATTCCATATACTGGAGTTTCTTAATATGACGAAGACGATGCACTAAATTTCTAAGCTGGAATTGGATGACAACGTGGCTTCAACAAGATTTTCAACCCATCGAGGCCGCATTTATTCCCGTTCGTCGCCATCGCTGAACTGCTGTCCGGTAAGTGCTGCCGTCTATCCAAAAAATATGAACTAGAGTAAGGGAGTACTCATTGCATCAAACACTGAATATAAACACAACTGATAATAAATAGTATAGCTCAAAACATCAGCAATGGTTGTCATGTTTTAAAAATCAGCGTGGAAGGAGGGGAACAATGAGCGCCAGAGCTCTGCCAACATGATGTACCCCGATTGGCTCTTTCCCGGACTGAACACGCCTCTTAGACTGTCAATTTGTGTCTGAAATCCAACGTAAATATTAAACACCCGAAAATAAGTTACAATAGGCCTACGTCCAGATAACATCAAAGGCTATAATCTAGGTCGGGGAAACCAGGGAACGGGTATGAGGTCATCCCTTCATTGCCCGGATTCTCTTCTTTTCTTTGTTCTTCAAAAGCACGGTGTCCGACAATATATTCTTTACCTTGAATGTGTGCGTGTTAACTGTTCAAATTAAAGAGGTGTTCGATTGTCGGATGCACTCAAACAACTGCCGTTCATTACATTAATTGTCAATTTCAACCGCCATCATTACCTGTGTTGTGTCTTGCGTGTGTGATCTTCAAATGAAAGCGTCGAAGCGGTGTTCGATCGTCGAATGTGCGCCAAAAAGTGCCGTTCATTGAAATTGGCATTCTGATTTCGGTCACCTCCACTGCTCCTGTTCACTCTAGGGCTAGGCCTATATCATGTTAAACTTGCCCCATCAGACGCCAACCTTCCAGTCACACTGCAGAGGATGCAATTTCCATCAGACTCGCATACTCGATGACCATAAACAAATCCCAGGGCCAAACATTTGACAAACTCGGAATATACCTCCCAGCCCCCGTGTTCTCCCATGGCCAAATATATGTTGCATTTTCACGTGCAAGAGGTTACTCCTATATATCTATCAAAGTGGACAATAATTCCTCACAAGGACTATTCAGCAACAAGACACTCAGCGCGGGCCAAAATCGGACATTTTGCGCGCTGAGTATATATATATATATATATATATAATATATATATTATATATATATATATATATATATATATATATATTGTACGAGTTGTGGGGGTAGATGGAGGAATTTATTCAGTAATATAGCATTGTGTCCAGTTGCTTTGTCGCGTGGACATGTCGGAGAATCTCGATGTAACTAAGTAGGGAACTGTGAGCTTAAGTGTTACGTGCCACCACACGGGAGTGTATGGTGTTAATTACCGAGGGAGTAAGAATAAGTTCCCCAATATGTAATTGCCCCCTGTGACTTTTCCCTTGTCTTAATAACCAAAACCATGAGGAGGAACAAACAGAAATGCCGAGCAGGCAGAGCGCATAGGAGTGACGAGCTGAGGCATGATTGATGGGCGTGACATCAGAGCTAGTTGAGCAGGCAGAAGCCCGCCTTCCCGGGTTTGTGCGAGCAGGCCACCCCGGAGGTAGAGGATTAAGAGGCGTGATCGAAGAGAAAGGGTTGGTTGCGCATTTTGAGAGCTGTGATCGAAGAGGAAGGGTTGGTTGCACATTGTTTAGAGAGGGCCAGAGTGGAGGGTGAGCACACGTCGAGAAGGACGGCACGATCATTGCATTCGTGTTGAGGCAATTTGGCTCGCATGCTGAAGTAAGACACTGGCCTTTGGCTCTTGGTTGGGTCGGTGAGGTTGATCGGCGTACAAAGCCGTTGCACTGGGTCTCTCAGCCTTGGTGTGGAGTGCCGCTCACAGATTGCCAGGCATGCATTTTTCCGTGACGAGAGAAGCAATGAGGGCCATTTTGTTGCACGCGCCTACACGTGCGAATCGAAGCCCTCAATTCCATGTTCCAAAAGACCATCTCTGGCCAAGCCAAGTACAAGAATACTCGAAGGAGGGTTTTCTTTTTATTTTGTTTTCCCTTTATCTGTATATGAGTCTGTGTGAAGAGGGCCCTCAACTTTAGGATTTATTAATTTCATTTTAATCATTACCCTTTTGAATTATCATTTTTGTATATTTGTTTATTTCCATTAAATGTGTTCCTTTTAAGAAGCTGCGTCTGTGTATTTGTATGGGGGTTCGAGTATAAACCCTCCTTGTGCCGGTAGTGGCTGGATAAGATAACCAGGGAACTACTGGAAGGCATGGATGACCCACAAAATATGTAATGGAGAAGAAAGTAACATGTGTTGGTCCAATGGTCTGGAACTGTGAAACAGAATAACACTAAGTTCCTTGACTTTGCAAGAATCATGGCCTTAGGGTGGCTAGTCCATGGTTTCAGCGCCCACAAGCTCATCACTGGACTTGGAATTCCAACACTGGTGGTGTGGCAAAGGAGATTGACCATGTGCTCATGATGGTCGGAGGAGGATGATGCAGAACTGCGGGTCTACTGGAGTGCTCAGTTCCTCAATACTGAACACAGGCTTGTTGTAGCAACTCTGAAGTTGCAAGTTATATCCAGGAGAATGGTAGCATCACAGCCGAAGCTGGATGTTGGCAAGCTCAAGGATGAGAGGGTAGATGAGGAGTTTGCAAACAGGCCGAGTGGAGGTTTGGGAGGTCTGGAAGCTTTGGGGAATTCTGAAGATTTGTGGAGTGCCTTCAAGACCACCATCCTGATGTTGTGGATCGATGTCTTGGAACTCACAAAAAAAAATTGTTTCTCAAGGGACACTGGATACCATTGACCAGAGTCACAGGAGCAGGCTGAATGGCAGAGCTGAGCTGTTCAGGGAGCTGAGGCATAAAACTGTACGTGTACTAATGGTGGACAAGGATGCCCATGTGCGAGGAATCTGTGAGGGGGTAGACGAGAGCATACCTGTGTCATGATTCTCACCCTGCTTACAGGGGAATTGCGCATTGCGTTCTCCTAAGGCCGTCCCTCGGAGTACTGCAGTTAGAGTGGAGGTGGGAGGCTCTTGACAGAGGAGTTCAAACTGAAGGCCTGTTGGGCCAGTTACTTTGAGTGGCTGTAGCAGGCTGATCCACCAGCTGTCGAGTTGGATGTTAGGGGTTTACTGCCCTATTGCTGACCATCCAATCAATTGTGAACCACCTTGTTTTTGCAAACACAGGCTGTGGAGAACCGGTTGAAATGGGGTAAAGCTCCAGGGATCTGTGGCATCATGCTGAACTTCTCAAGGCTGGTGAAATGCTGTCTCATGTCATTGCATGCAGTTCTATGCTTTGCCTGAAACACAGGCATCATCCCAACTGACTGGAAGAGGGTCCTTGTTGTCCTCTCTGGAAAGAGATGGGTGATCGCCAAGATAGCTACAACTTCCGAGGGGTGACGCTGCTCTCAGTGCCAGGCAAGGTCTTCGCTAGGATAATCTTGATAGTGTTCGCCACCATCTGCTTGAGCACGGCGTCCAGAGCAGTAGGCTTTACACCAAAGAGGTCAACGATTGACCGTATCCTTGCTCTTCGGTCCTCACCAAACGCGAGGTGACAGTTTGTGGCAGGGGCTGCTTGCAGCCTATGTTGATCTCTGTGAAGCGTTCCATTCAGTGAATCGGGATGCCCTCTGGTGATTCTTGGTCTTCGTGGGGCCACCAAAACTGATGAAACTGATGTCTGAAATATATCGGGTACTGAGAGTGCTGTGAGATGTGGTGATACCATCTCTGACTTATTTCCAGTTGTTACTGCGTTTGTCAGAGGTGTGTACTGGCCCCTACCTTTTCAGCACTTGTATGGACTGGATTCTGGAGAGGATGTCGGAGAGATCAGCTGCGGTGCATCGTTTGGGAATATCAAGATCACTGACCTTGATTTTGCAGATGATGCAGTCATCTTTGCGGAGACTCTAGATATCCTTTTGGGGGCCCTGAGGTGCTGAATGAGGAGTCGGAGCCACTGGGGTTATGGGTTTCCTGGTCAAAACTAAGACCAGCTTTCAGTGACATCTTGGATGCTGCTATCCTGTCTGTACCTGTTTGTGGTAAGGACGTTGAGGTCGTGGAGAGATTCACTTACTTGGCAGTGATATTCATGTCTCTGCTGGCTGTGAGCCAGAGGTCAACAGACATCTGGGTCAGGCCTGGGGAGTCATGGATTCACTGATCATGGTGTGGCGCTGCCGGTACCTGTACAGGAGGATGAAAGTCCGAGTCTTCAGGTTCTTGGTGCTTCCAGTCTTGCTCTATGGATGTGAGACTTGAACTCTGACAGGGATCTGAGACGGAGACTTAATTCCTCTGGTACCAGGTCTCTTAGGAGAATACTTGGCTATCGCTGGTCGGAGTTTGTGTCCAATGAGCAGTTCTGAGAGAGATCAAATGAGATTTGTTACCTGCATAGTCCATGAGCGTCAGCTGCGCTTATGGTGGATGCAGCGATGCGCTGCTCCGGCACATTCTCCCATATCTGACCTGACCTGTGCTGTCCTGGTGCAGCGCCCCTAAGCTGTGCTAAACGTACCCCGCCATGGCGCCCCCTTCCGTGTGTGCATTCATCTCTGAGTCGCGGCTGTAGGCCTTCAAGGGAGAAGCTTTGCCATTTGGGGAGAAGCTTTGGGAGAGTTGAGTGATAATGGGAGGACGGGAGTCTCCCCATTCAAGCGTCGGTCCTCCTTCCCCCACAGTGGTGGAAATGAGACGCAAGGAGCGGGTTCGATGTCCAACCAAAACTTGTTTTATTTATTAATAAAAACAAGGAATGAACACAGGAATGAAACAAGGAAATGAATGGACGATTGAAGACAAAATGAATGGAATGGAAGAAAGTTGAATGGAATAGAAAACAAAATGAATGGAATAGAAAACAAAACGAATGAAAAAAATAATGAAATGATTGAACAAAGAAATGAAATGAAAGAAATAATGGATGATTGGAAGACAAATAATGGAATAGAAAACGAAATGAAGGAACAAAGGAATTAAATAAAGGAATGGAGGACACTTGGAAGGAAAATTGAAGGGAAATAAAATGCATCACTGATCAAATGAACACCATTAAGAAGGGAATATCACAGAAAATGGGAGGATTCGACACGAAATTGGTGGTTCAATCTGGGAAATGGAAAAATAACAGAACACCAAATGGAGGACAGACTGGGAGGATTCAAGCAAAATTGGTGGCTCAATTTGGGGGAAATGGAGAAGGAATGGAAGGAGCAAGGAATCAAGAATTTTGCTAATATTTAACCTCCGCCATCGAAGATGGATGGAGGTTACTGTTTTCACCCGCTGTTTGTTTGTTTGTTCGTGAACAGTATTACGGAAAAACTCCTGACGGATTTCGACGAAACTTGGTGGGGATTAGGTATGGTCCAAGGATCATGCCATTAGATTTGGACTTGGTCCAAAAAAAAACTTAGAAAATTTTGCAACTTTTTTTCAAAAAAATTTCGATTTTATTTGAAAAATATTTGAATTTTTTTTTTTGCATTTCTACATGTTTTAAGTGATTTCCAACCCCCCCCCCCCCAAAAAAAAATTTGTTTAGAGAAAAAAAAAACCAGAAATTTTTGCAACTTTTTTTTCAAAAAAATTTCGATTTTTTTTTTTGGCATTTCTACATGCGCGTCGATCTAGTTTAGTTTATTCAATCGTGGTTCAGTAGAGTCTGATCCGTTTTGACCTACAATGAATAGGATATCAGGTTCCTTAAGTGACCCAGCAGTATTGGCGGCGGAGGTTTTGCACTCTACCGAGTGCTCCCCCTCTAGTTTAACTGTTGTGTTTAAGGGGTGTAAAACATTCAGGAAAATAGGTAAGTTAGCTACAGCTCACTTCCCACAGCCCTCGACTAATTTATTTCATATGCTAATTTGGTGTGAGTCGGCAAATGGTAAGGCTGGAATGGTAATGCCTGCAATGAACATTGCAGGAGCTACGGTTCTAGGAGGGGGCTGTGTCATGGTTATGGGGGAAGATGGAAGAATTTAATAGGTAATATAGCATTGTGTAGAGTTGCTTGTTCCATGGATGTGTAGGAGGATCTCAATGTAACTAAGTAGGAACCTGTGAGCTTAAGTGATACATGTCACCACATGGGGGGGGGGGGGGGGGTGGGGTGTGTGTGTGGTGTTAATTATATAGGGAGTAAGAATAAGTTCCCCAATATGTAATTGCCCCCTGTGACTTTTCCCTCTGTCTTTATAACCAAAAACTGAGTAGGAACAAGCAGACGTGCCGAGCAGGCAGAAGCCCCGCCTCCAAGAGTGAGGGTGGGCAAAGTCATGCCCCCGAGGCTGATGATTGATTGCGTGGTATCAGAAGGTAGCTGAGCAGGCAGAAGCCCCGCCTTCCGGGTTTCGTGCGAGCCGGCCACACCCGGAGGTGGAGGATTGAGAGGCGTGATCGAAGAGGAAGGGTTGGTTGCACATTGTTTGGAGAGGCAAGAGTTTAGTGTGAGCGCACACTGAGGATGATGGCATGATCCTTGTATCATGGTGAGGTGATTTGGCTCGCATGGTGAAGCAAGACGCTGGCCTTTGGCTCTTGGTTGGGTCGGTGAGGAGATCAGCGCATGACGCCATTGCACTGGGTCTCTGAGCCTTGGTGTGGAGTGCTGCTTGTTGATTGCCTGGCGTACATTTGTCCCGCTACGAGAGAAGAAATGAGGCACCATTTTGTTGCACTGACATGTGAATAGAAGCGCATCGATTCCAAGTTCCACAAAGACCAGCTCTGGCAAGCTAATACAAGAATCCTCGAAAGGAGCGTTTTTTGTATTTTGTTTCCCTTTGTCTGTATTTGAGTCAGTGTGAAGAGTGCCTCGACTTGAGGATTTATTTAATTCATTATTATAATTACCTTTTGAATTATTGTCCTTTGTAAATATTTGTTTATTTACATTAAATATGTTCCTTTTAAGAAGCTGTATCCGTATATTTTTGTGGTGATCAAGTATAAACCCCCTTGTGCTGTCTTGGTGGAGCGAACCTGTGCTGTTCTCCGCCCTCTGCCATTGCGCCCCTTCCCACATGCATGGTAATCTCCGAGTCTCGCTGTAGGCCTTCAAGGGAGAAGCTTTGCCATCCATCCAGGTATGGGTTAAACCGCTGGACATGAAATATATATATATATATATATATATATATATATATATATATAATATCACACACCATGTGTGTGTGTGTTGACCCCCCCCTAAGTTGATGGAGCAGCAAGGCACAGATTGTGTCTCATAACAGCCAAAGCTGAGTGAACTGTGACAACAATAGCTGTCTGCCACATAAGCAACATTGTCTCTGCTTTGCAGGCTTTCATACACGTTTGTACATCAGCCAGGAGGTGGAGTTGCAATTGGGCATAATAATAAACCAAATTAAGTAGAGTTACATTCAAAGTACACGACACCCATGCAAATAAATAAATAAATAAATAACATATCCTCCAGCATGAGACATTTGCCGGGGCACCTTTGGTGCGTGGCGATGTCACTGTGCAGCACACGGAGATGGAATTGGGAGGGAGTGGTGTACAATAATTGATTGATTAATTGCATAATTAAATATATAATAATCATAAAATAAATGTTATTTTAATCAATTGGTGATAGCATATGTAAACACCACTGTTTCATCTGAATCTGCAACTTTTTGAAAATTAATTAAGTAATCGAAAAATTAAATAATTAATCGATTAATTAATAAATCAAAATACCCTTTATAGCCGATCACTTGGTCACTGTTGTGTCCAAATATCATTCCCTAGCTCAAAAGATGCCTGATATATTGCCTAGATGAGAAAGAAAATAAATAAGGAATTAATAAATCGATAACAATTAAAAATTAATCAATTATTAATTAATCAAAAAATAAAGAATGCTGTTTTTGTCAAAGCACTTATTCACTATTGCGCCCAAATTTATGTTTCCTAACTCAAAAGATGGCTGAGATATCGTCCAGACAAACAAACAAACAAACAAGAAAATCGAGCCAACTGTGCAACCGCAATTAGTGCCCAGTACTCTTGCCAAAAGGTGATGCCTGTGACTTCTTTAAGGTGAATAATGAAGGAGCTGGTATCCACATGAGATTTGAGAATATTGCGCTAATCAGAATTCGATGAGTAATCGTTCTAGCGAGTAACAATGAAAAATATGTGATTTGGTTCATAACGTTCAAAAAATGCGTCGATAATGTTCAAGGTTGAATTATCTAGAAATGGCAACTCAATCGAGGTGCATTGCAATTTGAGGTAGGGCTAGCACATATGGTTCCTAAAACTTGAAATATTTGACGTATGGAGTCAAATTACTGTTTGACGATTGAAAATTCAGGCACTAACCATGTAAGGTTGCAAGGATCGCACCAAAAATATCAGGGGTGAGCTGCAGACCTATACTCATTCGCCATAAAGTTTGGAGGCATTTCGTTAAATTCTCAAAAAATAGGGTTTCGTCGACCGCCTGATTTGCACTACGCTTGAACGCTTCCTTTGACCTTGACCTTAAATATTTTATGCGCTTAAGGTACTCTCTAGGACCTCTGATATCGAAGTTAGCGAAAATGTTGAAGTGAGAAATAAATTTCTGCAGATGAAAATCCGTTTTTCACGACATAAAGTCAAACAAACTTAAAAAAAAGAAAACAATGAAACATACAAGCTGACTAAGCTATCAGCTCTTGGGATAAAACTTTCGTTTTGGGCAATTGACTAAATACCGACTTCTGTGGCGCAAAGATAGTCACGAATACTTGCTAATTATATATATAGTGATAACTAATAAATGATATATTTATATTTATATATATATATATATATATATATATATAATTAATATAATGATGTGGTATTTGCTCTCACCAGTTAAGCCTGGTGATGGTTTACCGTTAAAGTGGGCTTGCCTTAAAGATCTTTGGGTGGTGGTGGTCGTATGGAGTTGCTGCGGGGTAGCTATCATTTCTTGAAGCGCGACTGTGTCGCTGATGCAGTGGCCGCCTCTGAGCAGACACTATCACTGGAAGGCTGGGTGTATCATTTTGGCCGACTCGGAAGGATAACAGGCTGAGTCAACCCTGGTGTATTAATTGCGGCCGACGGGGCTTGATCTCAGGACCCAAGGATCCCAAGTCACACCCTCACCATTGAGGCCAACACCAGGCTAGATCTTTGGGTCTTGAGTTTTGAGGCTCCTGTCATCGATTAATAAACCAGGTGAGTTGACTCAGCCTGTCATCATTCCAAATTCGGAAAAATGAGCACATCTCTATGAAACGGGGGCACTGCATTGCAGCACTCCCATGCTCCCAGCATGACGCAACCATCAGCCACAGGCTGCATACGAAAGAATAATCAAACAGTTTCATTTGGGAAATATTCCGACCAAAAACATAATTATGGGTTGTCGTCTGATGCTGACAGCTAGGGTGCTGCATCAAGGAGTGTGCATCCTTTGGATAGGATCTTAATCGAGCTCTCCAAATGCTCATGTTTAAAGTCCTTGGTTCCTTTAGAAATGTAGGCTATTGCAGGCTGTTGCCCTGGATAAATTTCTGCCACTCAGCAGGGGCACTGCATCAGCCTGACCCTTCTAACGATGCAAAAGAGCAAGAGCCAATTCGTGATTAAATCCTGTCAAAGATTTCATTTGTGAGAGATACACATGTGCCTGTCGCTTCAGGAAACTAACAACGTTGAATTTCTCATAAGATGCCATGTCATTCCATTGTTTATATCATTTTGAGGGGCAAAAATCTCTTGATGACTGATAGCGTTTCACGAAAGCCAATTGACGAATAAAAAATATTTAACAGATGACCATGCAACTGGAGTATGTAATTAGGCAGGATATTGAATGAAACGTTATTGATTAGATTGTGGCCGATTAGTCAGCAAGCTTCAGTATTCATGGAATGTAATTTTCCATCACACAAATTTCATTCCATCCATGCTTGAAGGGGAAAGTATTTCTGGACGACATAGAAATTCTCCGCCCGCAATCATTGCATCTGGAAATGTGTACGATTCCTTCTTTTATCGATGCAATTAATTTATTATTCGGCAGTTTTCATTTCGGAGTGAAATTTCAAAAATATTTATATGGAAAGAGAAGAGGAGGGAGTTGCACGTTGAGGAGCAACTCTGAAGAATGCTCAATCAACAGAGTCTTCATCCAGTGTGAAGAACTACCAGGAATGCCTGTTTATTGATTGAGGTGGCTTTGTCGGCAGGGTTGCAAGGTGTGATAGATCAGAAACTTTGGAAGCAAATCAACCTTCCCACGTCTGCGCATATTTTGACGTTTCTCCTCCGAAACCGCTGGCAAGAATGTGTTGATATTCCATATACTGGAGTTTCTTAATATGACGAAGACGATGCACTAAATTTCTAAGCTGGAATTGGATGACAACGTGGCTTCAACA
>CM068962.1:57524348-57534652 GCA_035128595.1 Eptatretus atami
CATTACATTAATTGTCAATTTCAACCGCCATCATTACCTGTGTTGTGTCTTGCGTGTGTGATCTTCAAATGAAAGCGTCGAAGCGGTGTTCGATCGTCGAATGTGCGCCAAAAAGTGCCGTTCATTGAAATTGGCATCTGATTTTCGGTCACCCTCCACTGCTTCCTGTTCACTCAGGCTAGGCCTATATCTGTTTAAACTTGCCCTCAGCGCCAACTTCCAGTCACACTGCAGAGGATGCAATTTCCATCAGACTCGCATACTCGATGACCATAACAAATCCCAGGGCCAAACATTTGACAAACTCGGAATATACCTCCCAGCCCCCGTGTTTTCCCATGGCACTATATGTTGCATTTTCACGTGCAAGAGGTTACTCCTATATATATATCTCAAAGTGGACAATATTCTCACAAGGACTATTCAGCAAAGAACTCACAACAAATGTCATCTCAGAGGTCTTAGAAACTAGGACGGTAACCATAGTGCATCACATCCCGAATGACACCCTCCCAGCTTCCATAACTATACTATTATGCTTCATCCACCTTTTGCCATCAACTCGTGCGGAGTCACGCGTATATGCTTAATTATATATATATATATATATATATATTATAATATATATATATAATAATATATATATATATATTGTTACGGTTGTGGGGTAGATGGAGGAATTTATTCAGTAATATAGCATTGTGTCCAGATTGCTTTGTCCGTGGACATGTCGGAAATCTCGATGTAACTAAGTAGGGAACCTGTGAGCTTAAGTGTTACGTGCCACACACGGGGAGTGTTATGGTGTTAATTACCGAGGGAGTAAGAATAAGTTCCCAATATGTAATTGCCCCTGTGACTTTTCCCTATGTCTTAATAACCAAAACCATGAGGAGGAACAAACAGAAATGCCGAGAAGCAGGCTGGATGGCTGAGGCGATGATTGATGGGCGTGACATCAGGAGCTAGTTAGCAGGCAGAAGCCCGCCTTCCGGGTTTTGTGCGAGCAGGCCACACCCCGGAGGTAGAGGATTAAGAGGCGTGATCGAAGAGAAAGGGTTGGTTGCGCATTTTGAGAGCTGTGATCGAAGAGGAAGGGTTGGTTGCACATTGTTTAGAGAGGCCAGAGTGGAGGGTGAGCACACGTCGAGAAGGACGGCACGATCATTGCATTCGTGTTGAGGCAATTTGGCTCGCATGCTGAAGTAAGACACTGGCCTTTGGCTCTTGGTTGGGTCGGTGAGGTTGATCGGCGTACAAAGCCGTTGCACTGGGTCTCTCAGCCTTGGTGTGGAGTGCCGCTGAAAACACCTCCTTCTGAGTATTCTTGTACTTGGCTTGGCCAGAGATGGTCTTTTGGAACATGGAATTGAGGGCTTCGATTCGCACGTGTAGGCGACGCGCAACAAAATGGCACCCTCATTGCTTTCTTCTCGTCACGGAAAGAAATGCATGCCTGGCAATCTGGAGCGGCACTCCACACCAAGGCTGAGAGACCCAGTGCAACGGCTTTGTACGCCCGATCAACCTCACCGACCCAACCAAGAGCAAAGGCCGTGTCTTACTTCAGCATGCGAGCCAAATTGCCTCAACACGAATGCAATGATCGTGCCGTCCTTCTCGACGTGTGCTCACCTCCACTCTGGCCTCTCTAAACAATGTGCAACCAACCCTTCCTCTTCGATCACAGCTCTCAAAATGCGCAACCAACCCTTCTCTTCGATTCACGCCTCTTAATCCTCTACCTCCGGGGTTGGCCTGCTCGCCACAAAAACCCGGGAAAGCTGGGCTTCTGCCTGCTCAAACAGCTTCTGATGTCACGCCCATCAATCATCAGCCTCAGTGGCGTGACTTGCCTTCCGTCACTCCTGACCATGCCTGCCTGCTCGGCATTTCTGTTTGTTCCTCCTCATGGTTTTGGTATTATTAAGACATAAGGGAAAAGTCACAGGGGCAATTACATATTGGGAACTTATTCTTACTCCCTCGGTAATTAACACCATACACCTCCCGGCTGTGGTGGCACGTAACACTTAAGCTCACAGGTTCCCTACTTAGTTACATCGAGAGATTCCTCCGACATGTCCACGGACAAAGCAACTGGACACAATGCTATATTACTGAATAAAATTCCTCCATCTACCCCCACAACCCGTAACAATATATATATATATATATATATATATATATATATATATACTATATATATATTATAGTATATTATAAGTGATACATGCGTTATCCCGAAAGATGACATTTTGGGTGAGTGTCTTGTTGCTGAATAGTCCTTGTGAGGAATTATTGTCCACCTTTGATAGATATATGGAGTAACCTCTTGCACGTGAAAATGCAACATATTTGGCCATGGGAGAACACGGGGGCTGGGAGGTATATTCCGAGTTTGTCAAATGTTTGGCCCTGGGATTTGTTTCATGGTCATCGAGTATGCGAGTCTGAATGGAAATTGCATCCTCTGCAGTGTGACGGAAGTGTTGGCGTCTGATGGGCAAGTTTAACATGATATAGGCCTAGCCCTAGATGAACAGGAGCAGTGGAGGGTGACCGAAATCAGAATGCCAATTTCAAATGAACGGCACTTTTTGGCGCACATTCGACGATCGAACACCGCTTCGACGCTTTCATTTGAAGATCACACACGCAAGACACAACACAGGTAATGATGGCGGTTGAAATTGACAATTAATGTAATGAACGGCAGTTGTTGAGTGCATCCGACAATCGAACACCTCTTTAATTTGAACAGTTAACACGCACACATTCAAAGGTAAAGAATATATTTGTCGGACACCGTGCTTTTGAAGAACAAAGAAAAAGAAGAGAATCCGGGCAATGAAGGATGACCTCATACCGTTCCTGGTTCCCCCTACCTCAGATTATAGACCTTTGATGTTATCTGGACGTAGGCCTATTGTAACTTATTTTCGGGGTTTTAATATTTACGTTGGATTTCAGACACAAATTGACAGTCTAAGAGGGCGTGTTCAAGTCCGGGAAAGAGCCAATCGGGTACATCATGTTGGCAGAGCCTCTGGCGCTCATTGTTCCCCTCCTTCCACGCTGATTTTAAAACATGACAACCATTGCTGATGTTTTGAGCTATACTATTTATTATCAGTTGTGTTATATCAGTGTTTGATGCAATGAGTTACCTCCCTTACTCTAGTTCATATTTTTTGGAATAGACGGCAGCACTTACCGGACAGGCAGTTCAGCGATTGCGACTCGAACGGGAATAAATGCGGCGCTCACTGGGTTGAAAATCTTTGTTGAAGCCACGTTGTCATCCAATTCCAGCTTAGAAATTTAGGTGCATTCGTCCCTTCCGTCCATATAAGAAACTCCAGTATATGGAATATCAAACACATTCTGCCAGCGGTTTCGAAGGAGAAACGTCAAAAATATGCGCACGTTACAGAATAATATATTTTTTATTTAAATAAATCTTTACTTTAAAAACAATGTCTTCTGTTACATTTTTTGTGTCAAATTCACCTTCTGAGGTAGTCAGCATGTGCAGAAAGAGGTTTTACATTGCAGACGCTTTTCGAGGAATGGAATTACGCCTCTCGTGGTGACGGTCTGTCGACGACAGGCACATGATGACGTCACAGGATATGACCGATGATGTCATGACGGAAAATACGCCTCTCAGCGGTGACGTCACACGTCACCAGCAACGAATATAAAAATTAGAAAATGCGCCCAAAATTCCCAAACTGTGTCCTGCTCTGGCGCGATCTCACATAGCCATCCTGTTCATTAGACCACAGAGCACCCGCTGCCGAAGGTGGCGACAATCCCGTCTGGCAGTTTTGGAGGAGATATGTCAAATTAATGCAGACGTTAACAGAAATATATATAGATAAGACTGAGTCGCCATAGACTGACCTTCACCCATGTTTCCATGATGTACACATTTGGGTTGAAATTACTTAAGTTTTAGAGGAATTTCCAGATTATTTTATAACTTATTGAGTTTAGTATGCATTACTACAGCTTTCCTTTTCCTTTGCAGTAAAATATTTAACTAATTTTAAGCTCACTTGGAACATTGTTCAGGGGAGCTTATTGGAATGTGCATCGTCCATCCGTCCACACAAATACTTTCAACATCCTTCTCTGAAACAAACACATACGATTTCGATGAAACTTTACGCAACACGTTCATCACCCTGTATGTCCAAAGTTTGTTCATGCATTAAAAAAATCGGGGCCGTATGGGGGTCTACGGGGGTTTCCCCCCCCAAATAGGTATTTGTGCTTTTCCTCAGAAACTACACACAACATACAATAATTCCGATGAAACTTTGACCACTAAACTTTATAGCTCGTGATATATCAAAGTTGTTCACGGCATTAAAACAATCATTCCATCGGTATTTACTATCTTCTCCATTACAATTTTTGTGGTCATCCATGCCGACCAGTCGTTGCTGGTTTATCTTTATCCAGCCGCTACCAGGTAGCAGTGCCAGGTATTGCCCCTATGTTTAATTTAAGGCTCCCTCTATGGATAGGGAAGGCTTATTGCGTTGTAAGGTTTATTTCTCCAATAGTTCCCCAATTTTAAGTTGGTAACTCCAAGGTTTCTTCATCGACCACTTGGAACACTAAACCAATTAGAATTTTTTTCTTTTCTTCTTGCCTTGCAAACTACTCCAAACGCCTCCCAAATATTCCTCGAACCACGTAAACTCAACAATTACCCACAGAGCCTGCAAATCACTCACCGAGAACTCCAACAGCATCCACCACCACCACCAACCCACCACACCAACCCCCCACCAACCAACCACAACGCACATCCTCAAGGACCACCAAACACCACCAACCAACCCCCACCAATCAGAACCCGACCCCTCTTAACCACCAAGCATGACAATGCACCAACCCCCATCCTTACACATGAATCACAACCATCTCACCCATAAGCAAACCTAGACCAAACAGCGCTAATACACGCGCAACCCCACACACCAAAGTTGCACACCATAACATTATTCCCTAGTTTGAACCCCATCTGAACCTAACAAAAGTATCAAACCAACCCCCACCGCACCGCTCCAAACCAGCTGTGACCACCAACCAACTAACCACCAAACACACCCAAATTACCTGAGAACATTCCCACCAACCACCTCATATTTCCCCACAGCCGACCACCCAATAACGCAACACCCCGACCTAACCCAAAGTTTCGAATCCCGAATACCAAGAAACCAAACGCGAAAAATTCCACTACTCCCAATCACACCCTAAAGCCTCCCACCAAAAAAACGAAAGACAGTCGCATTTACCGTAACATTACAAAAAAAGCGTCAAGGTAACACCACATGGCGCCTCTGAAAGACCACTAAAAATGCCCTCTTTCCTGTGTCCAATTCACTCAACTTTGTTCAAAAATCAGGAAATCCACGTGATAACTAAGAGCGTGCCTTGGCCCTCAAAGACGTTGTTCTCACCGCATGCCCACTTCAACATAAAAAACCACCTTGTCACTGCAGGGCTGTTTCTATTTCGTTTTTCCTTGACCTTTTTTTTTCAGATTGCGACCAACCCCTCCAATGTAAATCACAAAAGGACACAAACATAAACTTTCCTTCAAATCCCATAACTTACGGAATAACTCATTTCTCCCTCACTGAACTATGTTCACGCAAAAAAATACTCTATAGCCTACAGAAAACCAGTAGGTTAGTGACATGGATTGCCCACGAACACTGAACAACACAACACAACACCACAACTTCTATACACTACCCACTCTATCCACAACTCCCCTATCCCCGACCCCCATGATCCCAATGTAAACCCCAAGCCGAATGTAATCTCCAAACCAGCCAAAAGGCACAAACTATACAGCGCAACCCTCATCTTTCACCGCACACCCTAAAAAAAATCCACAACCGGCCACTCAATTTGACCCCGAACATCAAAACAGAAGCCAAGAGCCTTAAAAAAGTAACACAGAACCACAACCCAGCCTGACCCAAACTCTCGAACCAAGCCCTTAGCCCCCCAGTGAAACAGGAGAACGCAAGGACATAATACTACGTAGGTAGATCAGCCATAATACTTCAGATTCGACACAAAAAATACAACTCACCAGAACACGTCTTTCACTAATTAATTTGCCAAAAACTCAAGATTCTCTCCTAGAAACACACAAACCAACGATAAATCTGATTAACCGATCAACAGCCTACCGCTTAAATAATAATTTAAGAAAACATCTTAATTAAAATACTTATAAACAACCCTTATCAAATGATAACTGTAACATAATCACGAAAAAAAATTCTGGGCACCACAGTTTCATTGAAGAAAAATAATTTTTATCTCTGTAACTTCTAACTTCGCATATCAATGAGGCCTATGGAGAAACGTCACCATATAATCCAAGCGATCACATAAAAAATATAAATATGACAACATCAAAAACCGTACACTTACAAACAATGATCCAAACAACACTAACAAGACAAGCCGTCAATCGCACAAACCAACCTATACCTATTCATTGAAAAAGAAAAAAGATAATTTTGATCGGATCGTCTTCAAACTTCAATAGAGAATATAGTGCAAATAAGCGTACACTGAAAAAAAGCGCACATCAAGAACAAACCACTCGAAATTACATTATTCCATAAACAATAACAAAAAACAACAAACACACAAACCAAAGGACAAGGAAGACTGGCACGATTGACCTTGACCTTCAAATGTGTTTTGTTTGTTTCCGTTTAGCTTTTTGTTTATTTTAAATTTTGTAAATACTTAATCACAGATAAACATAAACACTCACCTCTGGCAGTCAGCACTAAGTTTGTCAACTCTGGATAATCTTTAATTTAAATAATGAAATAACTTACGCGCATATCAGAAAAGGACACCTATCAGAGGACACCTTTCAGCAAGCACTACATATAAATATTAGACCAGTACAAAAGTCAACAAAGGTCCAAAGAGCACTTACACTGTCACAAATTCCAAGGCTAGGAACACAGTCGAACAACCGAAACCACTTAACTTTAGAAAAAAACCACCAGTAATTCTTGAATCAGGCAATTACAGTCTTACCAAACCTCAATCAAATGAAAGGAGAAATCAGTTCATGGTCTTGGACCCACTTCAGAACATGAAAATTAATTAACCGTAATTAAACAGAAGTACATGAGGCGACTTGGCCTGACCTCATAAGAGTTAAACAAGACAAGCCATGAGGTTCAAACATACCAAAAAATAACAATATTTGACCCCAAGGTCAAATTTTCAAGTTAGTAACCATATCGTGTAGCACTCAATATGCAAACACCTCGATGAGTGCTTTCTAACCCCTATAGATCAAACAAAGCTTTTAAGCTAGACCAAATTATGACTCAATTCAACATAAAAAAAACAAAAAACCAACAAATTGACCGAGTCCAAATACACATATGAGGCGCAAAAACGCAAACACATTTCCACACACACACACACACCCTCAGAACCTTACTCGGCATACAGCCACACACGAAGCATCATAACACTCCAATCACCATACAATCCTTACATAAATCCTACGCTGATGAAGCGAGAAAGCCATGCCTAAATCTCCCTACCAAGAGAAGGCAAATAAAGGCTTCACAATACCCCTGCAGTGCAGAGATAGCAGCTCCCACTGATGTTAACACACACAGCCCGCCCGCAATGCGACCTTAAAAGAAAAAATCCACCACCGTACCGCCAGTCACGCCCTAAACCCCATGTTCCAGGCTCAACAAATACGCGCCGTACCCCATCCCTACGGGGTACTCGAACACAATATAGGCCTCTTACTCGTTACTCCAATATTTGCAAACACGTAGTTTAGTCCTTTTTTACCAGTTAAAAAAGAATAAGACTTGATTTATTCTCCGATCCCTCCCACAAAGACACAGAACCACACTATTATTCGACCAATAACCAACCACTCTCACCCCAGCAAGACGGTAGCGCACCACCTCAACATAGCACCACTATATTTCCTTTCTACCCGATGCATCGCAACCTCGAAATTATGAGACCATTTCCTCCTCCAGCTAACGTATTTCAATTAGACTCTCTCCCGATAGTAGTATCATCTGCCAGGCCCCTCTCGACAAGCCCAATAGATTCACAAAGCAGCCCTCAAGCCAAAACCACAAGAATGACAAAACACCACAGACAAAATGGAAACTCAACAATTATCGTCAAGTGCTGTATATGATAATGTATATAAATGAACCCCTCCCCAGATCCTAGCAACGTCAAAACCAGTACACAAGCATTTCATCGTCACTTTTTTTTTCCTAATCAACATCCCCACCAAGACATCAGAGGCACCTCTTGAGAAAGAGCCAGATCCATCCCCCAACCACACCGAAAGCACAAATAGACACACACCCAACATCAGGCAACCCCATAAACACACCAAAAACCCAAGGATGCAAACACCACATGAACCACAAATGGAAAAACACAACACCGTGGACAAGCTTGCCAAAGACACAACTAAATAGCCGAATGACCACAGAGACCCACCCACTGGACAAAAAAAAGCCAGACCTCAAATAGAAACAAAAGAGACAAAACACTCAATCAAAACGGAAGTCAAACCAAACTCAAGGTAAAAAATTTGCGAAGGAGGAAGAGCGATCATGAACCCAACACACAGAGATCCCCACAAACACCACAACCCACACAATCCTCACCCAAAACAACAGGGGCAATAAATCGAAGAACACACCATACGAATCATATAGGTTTAATGGCCAATCATCGTGGAAACGAAGATACGACAAAACATCCTGACCAAACTCAGGCTAAGCAGTGAACACGCCCTGGCCTGAAAGGATACATGACAAGAACACGCGAATGGCAGTCATGCATCCACGCAGGCAAGGAAAAGAAAAACAAGGAAAACAGCCAATCCGAGAGCATACATCAAAAAACAGCTACACCACACCCATGGCCAAATCAAATAAATGCACATACTAAACCTCCACAACGCAACAACACAATGAGCAAGCCAAGTCCCTCAGACCCATCTCGCCCTGGCGCCCCGCCAATGACACAACCGCCAACCCCAATCAAAACGCATAAAAAAAAGACCGGAAAATTGAACTACGAACGGCACGCAACCAGTGTACACATAGCCCACCTGCGAAACCTTGACATCCTTAATTGCCGTGTAATTACAAAATAACATAAATAATAGTAAATAACCCCATAATTGACTTCCGAAACAATTAGCTAATAGCATATTTAACCAATACCACTGGTCCATCCGAATCTGTACCTTTGACACAAAGCCATCACACTTCAGCCTAAAATCAAACCCAACACACCTAAAAATTAATTAAATAAAAAAGACCGATTTAATAGACCCCAATAAATCACCACCTTCCAAGACGGCCACTAGATCCTCGACAACCACAATATCAGCCTTCCTACGTACATAAGGTGCCGGCACATAATTGCCAGAAATGCAGAAAAGGAATATATTAAGTAATTCAATAAATCCACTCATTAAAAGTGGAACTTAATGAAATATACAATCATGAATCCTCATCCAAAAAAAATTTAAAATACCCCAATCATTAATCACAAAAGCACTTGCTATCACATATCTGCAGCGCACAACCATCAGCTCCATTCGCGCTCAACAGGATGGCTGAGCATATTGCCAACAGAGAAAAAAACAACAAAGCAAAAGCATGTAGTGCTAGTACGATACTGTGCGAAATACATAACAAATTTAACCTTAAAAAATATGGTTGGCATATGCAACTCACAAGACCAATATGACATTCTTCAACTTTCATGAGATAAATCGGACGGAAAACTTGTCGAATTTTTAAGAAATTCGCCCTGGTCGACTTTGGCCTATGTTAACCTTTTGCCCTCAATGACCTCAAAATACTTACCCTTGTCTCAGCTTGCAACTCCGGTAGGACCGAATGGCAACATGCTCTGTCAAATTTCAACGTCAATGGGATGAAAAGTGAGGATTTTAGAAACTCACCTAAGTTGTTGACCTTTGGCCTATGTTGCACCCTTTTGGCATATGTTGACGCAAAATTAATTGGGATGTTGAAGTTCAGTGAACCGAAATATAAAATCATCTTCCCAAAACTTTTCAAGGTCAATCTGGATGGAAATGAGGATTTTAGAAATCTTCACCTAAGTTGTTGACCTTTCGGCCTGATGTTGACCTTTTGGTTTATATTTAGAACTCAAAAATGTTGGTCGTTGCAATTCCAAACGTGTTATGCAAATCCTGT
>CM068962.1:57536076-57573204 GCA_035128595.1 Eptatretus atami
CATATCTGACCTGACCTGTGCTGTCCTGGTGCAGCGCCCCTAAGCTGTGCTACACCGTACCTCCGCCATGGCGCCCCCTTCCCGTGTGTGCATTCATCTCTGAGTCGCGGCTGTAGGCCTTCAAGGGAGAAGCTTTGCCATTTGGGGAGAAGCTTTGGGAGAGTTGAGTGATAATGGGAGGACGGGAGTCTCCCCCATCTCAAGCGTCGGTCCTCCTTCCCCCACAGTGGTGGGAAATGAGACGCAAGGAGCGGGTTCGATGTCCAACCAAAACTTGTTTTATTTATTAATAAAAACAAGGAATGAACACAGGAATGAAACAAAGGAAATGAATGGACGATTGGAAGACAAAATGAATGGAATGGAAGACAAGTTGAATGGAATAGAAAACAAAATGAATGGAATAGAAAACAAAACGAATGAACAAAATAATGAAATGATTGAACAAAGAAATGAAATGAAAGAAATGAATGGATGATTGGAAGACAAAATTAATGGAATAGAAAACGAAATGAAGGAACAAAGGAATTAAATAAAGGAAATGGACGGACACTTGGAAGGAAAAATTGAAGGGGAAATAAAATGCATCACTGATCAAATGAACACCATTAAGAAGGGAATATCACAGGAAATGGGAGGATTCGACACGAAATTGGTGGTTCAATCTGGGGAAATGGAGAAAATAACAGAACACCAAATGGAGGACAGACTGGGAGGATTCAAGACAAAATTGGTGGCTCAATTTGGGGGAAATGGAGAAAGGAATGGAAGGAGCAAGGAATCAAGAATTTTGCTAATATTTAACCTCCGCCATCGAAGATGGATGGAGGTTACTGTTTTCACCCCTGTCTGTTTGTTTGTTGTTCTGAACAGTATTACGGAAAAACTCCTGGACGGATTTCGACGAAACTTGGTGGGGGATTAGGTATGGTCCAAGGATCATGCCATTAGATTTAGGACTTGGTCCAAAAAAATAACTTAGAAAATTTTGCAACTTTTTTCAAAAAAATTCGATTTTATTTGAAAATATTTGAATTTTTTTTTGCATTTCTACATGTTTTAAGTGATTTCCAACCCCCCCCCCCCCCCAAAAAAAAAATTTGTTAGAGAAAAAACCAGAAATTTGCAACTTTTTTTTCAAAAAAATTTCGATTTTATTTTTTTGGCATTTTACATGCGCGTCGATCTAGTTAGTTTATTCAATCGTGGTTCAGTAGAGTCTGATCCGTTTTTGACCTACAATGAATAGGATATCAGGTTCACTTAAGTGACCAGCAGTATTGGCGGCGGAGGTTTTGCACTCTACCGAGTCTCCCCCTCTAGTTTAACTGTTGTGTTTAAGGGTGTAAAACATTCAGGAAATAGGTAAGTTAGCTACAGCTCACTCCCACAGCCTCGGACTAATTTATTTCATATGCTAATTGGTGTGAGTCGGCAAATGGTAAGGCTGGAAGGTAATGCCTGCAATGACATTGCAGGAGCTACGTTCTAGGGAGGCTGTGTCATGGTTATGGGGAGATGGAAGATTTAATAGTAATTAGCATTGTGTAGAGTTGCTTGGTCCATGGATGTGTGGAGGATCTCAATGTAACTAAGTATGGAACCTGTGAGCTTAAGTGATACATGTCACCACATGGGGGGGGGGTGGGGTGTGTGGTTGTGGTGTTATATATAGGGAGTAAGAATAAGTCCCCAATATGTAATTGCCCCTGTGACTTTTCCCTCTGTCTTTATAACCAAAAACCATGAGTAGGAACAAGCAGACGTGCCGAGCAGGCAGAAGCCCCGCCTCCAAGAGTGATGGTGGCAAAGTCATGCCCCAGGCTGATGATTGATTGGGTGGTATCAGAAGTAGCTGAGCAGGCAGAAGCCCGCCTTCCCGGGTTTCGTGCGAGCCGGCCACGCCCGGAGGTGGAGGATTGAGAGGCGTGATCGAAGAGGAAGGGTTGGTTGCACATTGTTTGGAGAGGCAAGAGTTTAGTGTGAGCGCACACTGAGGATGATGGCATGATCCTTGTATTCATGGTGAGGTGATTTTGGCTCGCATGGTGAAGCAAGACGCTGGCCTTTGGCTCTTGGTTGGGTCGGTGAGGAGGATCAGCGCATGACGCCATTGCACTGGGTCTCTGAGCCTTGGTGTGGAGTGCTGCTTGTTGATTGCCTGGCGTACATTTGTCCCGCTACGAGAGAAGAAATGAGGCACCATTTTGTTGCACATGTGAATAGAAGCGCATCGATTCCAAGTTCCACAAAGACCAGCTCTGGGCCAAGCTAAGTACAAGAATCCTCGAAAGGAGCGTTTTTTGTATTTTGTTTTCCCTTTGTCTGTATTTGAGTCAGTGTGAAGAGGTGCCTCGACTTGAGGATTTATTTAATTCATTATTATCATTACCCTTTTGAATTATTGTCCTTTGTAAATATTTGTTTATTTACATTAAATATGTTCCTTTTAAGAAGCTGTATCCGTATATTTTTGTGGTGATCAAGTATAAACCCCCCTTGTGCTGTCTTGGTGGAGCGAACCTGTGCTGTGCTCCTCCGCCCCTCTGCCATTGCGCCCCCTTCCCACATGCATGGTAATCTCCGAGTCTCGGCTGTAGGCCTTCAAGGGAGAAGCTTTGCCATCCATCCAGGTATGGGTTAAACCCGCTGGACATGACAATATATATATATATATATATATATATATATATATATATATACACACACCATGTGTGTGTGTGTTGACCCCCCCCCTAAGTTGATGGAGCAGCAAGGCACAGATTGTGTCTCATAACAGCCAAAGCTGAGTGAACTGTGAGCAACAATAGCTGTCTGCCACATAAGCAACATTGTCTCTGCTTTGCAGGCTTTCATCACACGTTTGTACATCAGCCAGGAGGTGGAGTTGCAATTGGGCATAATAATAAACCAAATTAAGTAGAGTTACATTCAAAGTACACGACACCCATGCCAAATAAATAAATAAATAAATAACATATCCTCCAGCATGAGACATTTGCCGGGGCACCTTTGGTGCGTGGCGATGTCACTGTGCAGCACACGGAGATGGAATTGGGAGGGAGTGGTGTACAATAATTGATTGATTAATTGCATAATTAAAATATATAATAATCATAAAATAAATGTATACTTTTAATCAATTGGCTGATAGCATATGTAAACCACCACTGTTTCATCTGAATCTGCAACTTTTTGAAAATTAATTAAGTAATCGAAAAATTAAATAATTAATCGATTAATTAATAAATCAAAAATACCCTTTATAGCCAGATCACTTGGTCACTGTTGTGTCCAAATATCACCTTCCTAGCTCAAAAGATGCCTGATATATTGCCTAGATGAGAAAGAAAATAAATAAGGAATTAATAAATCGATAACAATTAAGAAATTAATCAATTAATTAATTAATCAAAAAATAAAGAATGCTGTTTTTGTCAAAGCACTTATTCATATTCGCGCCCAAAATTTGTTTCCTAACTCAAAAGATGGCCTGAGATATCGTCACAGACAACATAACAAAACAAACAAGGAAAAAGACGTCGCTGCAGAGCACGATACTTGCAAAACCCACCCCACTTCCTCCAACGGGTTCCATGGCAATACATACAAATTGTCCATTTCATGATGATTAAATTGAACTTATCCATCAGTCAAATAAACTATTATTTCCTGAAATAGGTTAAATAAAATGATTCTCTAGGTCATGACCGTCGCGAACCCCTTGATGATTTGACGACTGTTGCATTTACCGTGTTTCTGAGATCGACATGATTTGAAATTGAAGCGTTATGTTTGTTTTGATATATTGACAGCTTCGGGTTGATGATATGTGATCGATTGACCGTTGACCTTTTGATCTCAAAATATATGGTTTCTCAATTCAGTAAATGTACTGTGCAATTGCTGTTTAATTGTTCAAGTCAATCGGATGAAAACTGTCGATTTTTCAGATAAAAATTGATGATTTTAGAAGTTTGACCTTGTAGTTGACCTTTATTTTTTGTCCTCAAAACAGTTGGTTCCCAATCCATTGACGCAATATGCAATGTTGTACAATTTTAAGTCATTCGGATGAAAATAGATTATAGAAATTTGACTCAAAATATTGGCTTCTCAGTTGAGACAACCTCTACAACTTGGTAAAATTCCATGACGATTGGTTTAGAATTGTGACCTGTATGCGATGACAAACAAACAGACAGAATAACAAGAAAATAAAAACCAATGTCACCCCAGGGTGACCAGTTCTTGCCAAAATGTGAACATAGGTGACTTATTTATTCGATTAAAGTTACTCAAAAAATAAGGTTTCGTCGACCTGATGCTTGACCTTTTGTGACCTTGACCTTTGACCTTGACCTTTATATTTTCTACGGTTAATGGTATCTCTCCAGGACCGTTGTACATGAAATATCAAGAGCTTTTGATGAGAACTGAGGAAATAAAATTTTCATGAAAAATCGTTTTTCGTCATGACGTCATCAAATGACGTCATAGCGTCAAACTTTGACAGATCTGGAAAGCACTTTCAAGCGCTTTATTGAGGTATTATAGATATGGTATCTAAGATTTCAAAATTTGACCTTGGGGTCAAAACTTTCGACCTCCAGCGCTAACCATGTCAAGGCCGATCGCCACCAAAATAATCATGAGCGCCAGACCATGGACTATATTCCCATGAAGTTTGAAGACGATCGATCAAATTACTCAAAAAATAAGGGTTTCGTCGACTCCCTGATTTGCGACAAATGACCTTGACCTTTGACCTTGACCTTGAAAATTTTTGCCTGAAAGGGACCTCTATAGGACTCTGATATGCGAAGTCACAAATTTCCAATGATAACTGTGCTCTGCAGAGTGATCGATACTGATTACAGACAAACAAACAAACAAAAAAAAAAAAAAAAAAAAAACATACAAGCTGACTAACATATCTTGCAAAAACTTCGTTTTGGCAAGATAAATACGTCGTGCAGTGCACAATACTTGCAAATATATAATATATATATATATATATATATATATATATATATATATATATATATATATATATATATATATATATATATAATGATGTGGTATTTGCTCTCAACCAGTTAAGCCTGGTGATGGTTTTACGGTTAAAGTGGCTGCCTTAGATCTTTGGGTGGTGGTGGTCGTATGGCAGCTTAGCTGCCGGGGTAGCTATCATTTCTTGAAGCGCGACTGTGTCGCTGATGCAGTGCCCCTCTACCAGCACACACACTGGAACTGGTACTCATTTTGCCGACCTCGGAAGGATAACAGGCTGAGTCAACCCCCTGGTGTATTAATTCAGCGGCCGACGGGGCTTGATCTCAGGACCCAAGGATCCCAAGTCACCACCCTCACCATTGAGCCAACACCAGGCTAGATCTTTGGGTCTTGAGTTTGAGCTCCTGTCATCGATTAAATAACACCAGGTGAGTTGACTCAGCCTGTCATCATTCCAAATTCGGAAAAATGAGCACCATCTTACTGGAAACAGGGGGCACTGCATTAGCAGCACTCCCATGCTCCCAGCAATGACGCAACCATCAGCCACAGGCTGCATACGAAAGAATAATCAAACAGTTTCATTTGGGAAATATTCCCGACCAAACAACATAATTATGGGTTGTCGTCCTGATGCTGCACAGCTAGGGTGCTGCATCAAGGAGTGTGCCATCCTTTGGATAGGATCTTAATCGAGCTCTCCAAATGCTCATGTTTAAAGTCCCTTGGTTCCTTTAGAAATGTAGGCTATTGCAGGCTGTTGCCCTGGATAAATTTCTGCCCACTCCAGCAGGGGCACTGCATCAGCCTGCACCCTTCTAACGATGCAACAAGCAGACCAAATTCGTGATTAAATCCTGTCAAAGATATTCATTTGTGAGAGATACACATGTCGCCTGTCGCTTCAGGAAACTAACAACGTTGAATTTCTCATAAGATGGCCATGTCATTCCATTTGTTTATATCATTTTGAGGGGCAAAAATCTCTTTTGATGACTGATAGCGTTTCACGAAAGCCAATTGACGAATAAAAAAATATTTAACAGATGACCATGCAACTGGAGTATGTAATTAGGCAGGACTATTGATGAAACGTTATTGATTAGATCTGTGGCCGATTAGTCAGCAAGCTTCAGTATTCATGGAATGTAATTCTCCATCACACAAACATTTCCATTCCATCCATGCTTGAAAGGGGGAAAGTATTTCTGGACGACATAGAAATTCTCCCCCGCAATCATTGCATCTGGAAATGTGTACGATTCCTTCTTTTATCGATCAATTAATTTATTATTCGCAGTTTTCATTTCGGAGTGAAATTTCAAAAATATTTATATGGAAAGAGAAGAGGAGGGAGTTGCACGTTGAGGAGCAACTCTGAAGAATGCTCAATCAACAGGAGTCTTCATCCCAGTGTGAAGAACTACCAGGATATGCCTGTTATTCGATTGAGGTGGCTTTGTCGCAGGGTTGCAAGGTGTGATAGATCAGAACTTTGGAAGCAAATCACCTTCCCCAATTCATACTCATGATCTTTTCTCATGAATCGTCCTCAAGCCCACCCCTTGCATTCCAGGTTATTGTGTTTCTGCCCTATTCCTCACCCTACTTCCCTTTCTTCTGTTCCATCGATGGTTTTCCCACTCTTTTTTGCTTGGTTTGAGCATATATCCAGCTTGTTCACCCCATGTGTCTCTTCCCCCCTCTTGTGTTTGACCTCTCCTCCGAGCCTCGACTTTGTATACAAAATAGGACCACGCATCCTGAAGCTCACCTGGAGCAGGACAAAGGTCACTCAAACTCCTCACAGACCCCTTTAGTCCCTTATTATTACCCTCACCGAAGAGAGGGTATTGCGTTTGGGTCAGTTTGTTACTTGCCAAAACGAAGTTTTTGCAAGATATGTTAGTCGCTTGTATGTTTTTTTTTTTTGTTTTTTTTTTGTTTGTTTGTTTGTTTGTTGTCTGTAATCACGAAAAAAAAATTCTGCAGACCACAGTTTTCATTGGAAATTTTTGTAACTTCGCATATCAGAGGCCTTAGGAGGTCCCTTTCAGGCCATAAAATTTTGAAGGTCAAGTCAAAGGTCAAGGTCACTGTCGCAAATCAGGGAATCGACAAAACCCTTATTTTTTTGAGTAATTTTGATCGGATCGTCTTCAAACTTCATGGGATATAGTTCATGGTCTGACATTCAGCTGATTAATTTTTGGTGGCAATTGGCCTTGACCTTCATGGTTACGCCTAAGTCAAACATATTTGACCCCAAGGTCAAATTTTCAAGTTTTAGGAACCATATCGTGTAATACCTCAAATTGAACACCTCGATGAGTGCTTTCTAGATATATCAAGCTTGACATTATGACGTTTTTTGTGACGTTTTGAGGCAAACGCATATTTTTCTGGTTACTCTGTAGAACGTTCTCATCGGAATCTCTCGTAGGCAGATATTCCTCAAGGAGTCGCTCCTGGTGGATAGCAGCTCTGTTCACTCAGTGTGACCTTAAAGAAGTCACACGTGGTCACCTTTTGGCAAGATACGGATCACCTACGGGTGACATTGTTTATTTGTTTGTTTGTTTGTCTGTCTGTCTGTCTGTCTATTTGTTTGTTTGTTTGGCCGCACAGAACTTTCGTGTTTTTCTCTGCAACCGCTTATCGGAGTGAGACTTAATTTTCACCATTGGTGCGACTACTCATGTAGAATGCTTCAATGATAATTATGATGTCATAAGTCACGTGGTGTGGCAGCTATTTTTGAAAACGAAAAAACTTTGCACTTCTGTATCTCTGAAACCGCACCAAGGAAAAAATTGAAACTTGGCACATAGCAAGTACTCCTCATGGAGAATAAGTGTTTTTTATGACGTCATAATTGTTTCTGTAGAACGCTACATATGATCAGTATGAAAATTTTTGAAGGTCCTCTCGGGATAAAATGGTCCGAGAAAAAATTGATGTATCATCGGTCACGTGATTCTGCAACCATATTTTTTTCTAAACATCCCTTCAAAAAACATTCTTCCCTGAAGTGGCTGAACAGATTGAGGTGAAACTTTACATGTATGACCACCTATCCATGAGAAACAAAAGGTTCATACATATGATGTCATATGTCGCAAGGTTTGGCAGCCAGATTGGATTTACCCTAAAACATATTAAAAAAATCTTCTTCTCCAGAACAGCTGGACAGAGCGAAGGGAAACTTCACAAAAATGTTCCTCAAGCCTTGGATGTACAAGTTTGTTAAGGAATAATTGATCGGTCACATGATTTGGCAGCCATATTGCATTGAAGAAAAACATTAAATAATGTTTTCTCTGGAACTGCATAATCAATCGATATGAAACTTCAAAATTATGAAGTAGTCATGATGGGGGAATATATGTCTTAAATTTCATCTTGATCGGATACATGGTCTGTCAGCCAGAATTATTAAAAAAAATTGATCTGGGTTCTTTTTATTTATTTTGTTTTTTGAAAAAGGCTCACTTGGCTGTGCTTGGATGGCTTTGAGGGTAGAGGAGTAGCAGCTGAAATGTGAATCCTATCCAGGTTACTCCTGATGACTTCATTTTTGCTTTTTGCTTGTTCAGGATCCTTCTGATTATGCCAATGCAGGACTTGTACCTATTTGGTCTTCCATTTGATTTGAATTGAAATTATTTTAATTCCATTCTAAATTCAATTGAATAATAATGAAAAAGGTCATGGGTCAGGGTCAGGTGTCCGATCAAAGTGGGGTTGCATCAAAGCGGGACGTCTTGGTACCTGGTCATTACTGCCAGCAGTTATAGAGTGGCAGTTCTAATTATCTCTTATTAATTATGTAATACACCAGTATACAAGCACCACACAAACATCACACAAAATTACACAAACAACACACAAAACTACACAAACACCACACAAAACTGCACAAACACCACAAAAACAAAAACAAGCAAGGGTCTGCAATCTCTGATTGCTCTTTCTAGTTTTATAATGCCGTGAACAAACTTTAGTACATCACGTGTGATGAAGGCTTTGGTCAAGTTTCATTGAAATTGTGTATGTAGTTTCAGAGAAGACAGCAAATATCTATTTCGGGGGACTTAACCCCCCCTCCCCCGCAGAACCCAGAGACCCTGATTTTTATTTTTATTTAATGCCATGAACAAGCTTTGGTACATCACGGGTGATTAAAGTTATGAAAGTTGTGGTCAAGTTTCATTGAAATTGTTTGTGTAGTTTTGGAGAAGAGAGAAAATACCTATTTGGGGGGGCTCCAACCCCCTGCAGACCCCCCCCCCCCCCCCCCACCAGAACCTGATTTTTTCATGCCATGAACAAACTTTGATACATCACGGGTGATAAACGTTGTGAAGGTCGTGGCCAAGGTTCATCAAAATTGTGTCTTTGGTTCAATTGATAATGACTGAAGTGTTTACGGACTCACTGACTGACTCACTCACCTACTATGCAGACACTGCAGACTTAGTCACTCACTCACAGATTGACTGACTGACTTACCTACGGACTCTGCTCAATCACATAAGCTCACCTGACTAAAGTCCAGGTGAGCTAAATATATAAGAACAAATCAATTCATTTTGGGGTTTGAAGGTATATGTTTTTTATTTTTTATTTCGCTTATATTGGTGGGCACAGTGCATGACCACAGCCTGATATGATCAGTAGGGATGTGGGAATATCACCAAATGACACTTTTTCTCCTGAAGCTAGGAAATTCTTGAAAAGCCAAAGTTATTCCTATTTTAGGCCAGGGAACGTTCTTGGCCCAAGTATTTCATGAACCAGAGAAGCAGGTCTAAGGTTCGACTGAAGCAGGCAGGAATTTGGAATTTGTTCAGGGCGTCAGCAGTAACTCGCCTACTCTTTTAAGAAAGACATGAGCAAGGGACTTTTAACATCCACCATGACAAGCTCTGGCAGACAGTTCCTCCTGCTTCACATCCACCCGACGGATGGTGCACACTGATGCTTCACCTTGCAAGTAAAACATCAATTTATAGCGGTGTCAAGATTCGAACCCAGGTTATACAGCTCAAAGGCGCAAGTGTGCGTACTTCCAGGCTATCCTGCAGGCCCTTAGAGACTCTTCCACCAAGGAATAATTGCCATTCCAGGCACAGCTCAAGGAGCAAATCATTTGTGGCAGGAATGAACTGCAAGGCATTCTTGCTTGTTATATGTATTTATTTTCCAGAAATGGTCACCACTACAGGACCATTAAAGGGAAACAAATTGTAAAAACGATATTCGCATTGTTCTCTAAACTTTTCATACTTTTGAAGATGCTTTTTATTCTCTTGAGCCATAGCTTTAGGCCAACTTTTTTTTGTAAAGAGCTTCAATTGACATTTAAATCGGTCTTGAATGATAGCAATATAATCGTGCGCAGAATAAAGTTGTGGAAAAATTAATCCCCTTCCACCAGACCCAGTGCTCGAACGAAAGCCTTGTCTGCGCAATCTCAAATCATAGCGAGAGTCTCAATTTGGTTGATTGAGGAAGGTAGAAGGTAAAAGGGAATCGATTTGCCTGTCTGATCTCATCAATATAAATGTGTTGTCACTCTCGGGATCACAAGTTGTTATTGTATTCAGCTCCACACCCTTTAGTAAATAGGAATTGTGGGGGTAAGCCCTCGATGACCATGCTTGCCAGCAGGTGATGCGGGTTCTTCATAAGAAATTGTGCACGCACTACATATTGGAACTACTTTGATCCTTGTGACGTCTTGAAATGCTTTCAAGTCAGGCCACAGAGAGCTGGAAGGAGCTCGGGATGAGCCTTTTTCATTTATCTTAGTCTGTGCTGAGACACAAAGGCCACATCATGACTGACAGTAAGCATTTCCTCTGCTGGGCTGTAACAAAAAGCTTGGGTCTTTCTTCATTATGAGTCTGATGGAGATACAACAGAGTGTGTACATTAGTGTTCAATGACTACATTTGTGAATGGAGTGTGATTGATCTTGGACAATGCCAAACGGGAATTACACATTTTGTATTTTTATTTCAATGTACCAAACGATTTCGAACATCCTGTGGCTGACCGTTCATCATCCTCAAGGAAAACGGCTGCTTCATGCGTCACCATTGAGTGAATACTTTGTGAATTCTCGTAGAAAATTGCCTTTATTTTATTGATCAAGGTCGAAATGCTTGAAACGAATGTACTCAGAATGTTCGAACAGGTTCGTTTACAGTATTACACAATCTGATATGTTGGGAATAGGTTCATCCATTTCGATGAAATATTTGATTTAAAAGAATTGGAGGGGGGAGGGTGGGATTCATCAGATTCATACATTATTGTTGTCTTTAATTTGTCACAGAAAATATGTGATTTATTTGAACACGGGCAAGTACAACCTGTCACTTAGCGGATGGGTATATTAAAGGGGGGGGAGAAAGAAGGAGAGGAGAGGGGAAAATAAGTGGGGGGAGAGGGGAGGAGATTAGAGGGGGGGATTCCGGCAGATGGGACGCCAAATTTAACGTACATCTGAGAGACGGCACACAGATTGATGAATCACCCTGCCTGTGAAAAACCGGGATGACAGTTTATAGCTGGGCCGGGATTCAAACCCAGACTAGACAGCTTAAAGTGAGCATGCACACCTTTCAGCTACCCTGCCGTGATGTGTCAATTCATTGCTTTGTAACCACTGAAAACATTTTTTCTCATTGTAATTCTCTAATTACCCTCGCCAAAGGATTCGGAGAGGGTATTGCATTTGGGTCTGTTGGTTTGTCTGTTTGTCTGTCTGTTTGTTTGTCTGCACAGAACTTTCGTATTTTTCTCTGCAACCGCTCATCGGATTGAGACAAAATTTTCAGAATTGATGTGACTGCTCAGGTAGAATCCTGTAAAGATAATTATGACGTCACAGGTCACGTGGTGTGGCAGCCATATTGAAAAACGAAAAAATTTGGACCTTTGTATCTCTGAAACCGCATCAAGGAAAAAATTGAAACTTGGCACATAGCAAGTACTCCTCATGGGGAATGAGTGTGATTTTTATGACGTCATAGGTGCCCTCGTTATGACGTCATAATTGCATATGTAGAACACATCCAATCAGTATGAACATTTTTGAAGGTCATCTAGGGATAAAATGGTCCACAGAAAATAAATTCATGATCTCATCAGTCACGTGATTCGGCCGCCATATTGTTTAAAAAAAATCAACATTCAAAAATCTTCTTCTCTGAAGTGGCTGCACAGATCGAGGCAAAACTTTAAATATATGACTGCCTGTTCATGAGGAACAAAAGGTTCACACATATGATGTCATTGGTCACATGGTTTGGCAGCCATATTGCATTTACCCTTAAACCTACAAAAAATACACCACTCAAAAGAAGTCCTGGCGAGGGTTTGCAATATCTGATTGCTCTTTTACTTGTTTATTTTGCCTTCCTAACCCTGGGGATGTCCTCACGGAGAACCGAGCTGTGATATCACCATGTATGTTTGTGGAACGCTCGTCAAATGGCTTAAGCAATCAATCAGGAACTCAAACAAAACAGTTGAAGAAACTTTTGAAAACGAAACGTTTAATTTTTTTTTTATATGTATATATCTGCAGTATGTCGAAGTGACCGGTGGTATAATGAAAGCAGATCACACAAAAAGGTGAATCGGTCATGTTAAATATAATTGCACTCAAGCAAGCACTCCAACGAAATGGTTTATAAGGAATGGCTGGCTTGGCAAGCGATAGCAAGCTCATTGGTCATGTGACATACCTGCGAAAACCAAAACATCACAAATTTCTTTACATTTTCAGATTTCACTCCAGATTTTGACAATTATTTCGTCCACATTATCTGATACTCCAAACTCAAATTATATTTTGATTATATGCTTTAATAATAATAATTAGTTTGTGAGAGTAGATCATGGAAAATCGCATCATATAATACATGAAATCACTCCAAGCTCGTAATTTGAAAACTATAGCACCTACAAAAGTGATGTATACAATGATTTGTAGGTATGAAGATGAAACATTCGATGATATGAGGAAAGCAAAATAAAAAAGTTTTGTGCTTTATTGTTAAGAAACCGTTGCTACCTATTCCAAGTCATGGTATTTTTGAGCAGGCCAAAAAAATGGCGGATTAAGACTCCTGAGAGCGAGATGACCGAGGATGAGGCCATGTTAAAGGATAATTAAATAAGGCCATTAATTATCTTCAAAAGGGGTGTTTAAATTAACCCAAACACCCTATTTTCACTCATGCACTCCCGTGAAGTTCCCTTGTTATGCATGCAAAGTTCAGGCCACTAGGTTTCATGGTTTGGGAGTTATGCAGGAGACACACACACTGACACACACACATAAACACACACACACACACACTTATTATTATAAGTGAAATTGTGGTGTAGGAAGGAAGGGTTTGGGTTTGTGAATATATGGGGATTCCTGCATGGTCATCGTGGGTATGCAGACAGGTGGTAGGGTGCTCAATGTATGGGGGTGGTGAGATTTGAGGTGGTTCTTGAGAAAGAAATTGGGACGTTTTTTTAGACTCGAGATTGAGGAAGTGATTGGAGGGTCAGAGCAGCAGGAGATGGTTCGTAGAAAGGAAAAGTTGAAGGTGTTTTATATGAATGTCAGGAGCTTGATGGAAAGATGAAAAAGCTGGAAGTTGGTTGGTGAGACAAACAACATAGTTGCTGAAAGTGAGACATGGTTTAGTGAGCAATCCAACTGGAGCATTGGCATTGAAGGCTTCAGGGATTACAGGTGTGATAGGAAATCGAAAAGGGGAGGTGTGACAATCTGGGTGAAAGACAGTGTTGAATCAAGAGAGAGAGAAAGAGGCATGATATTAATAAGGGAATTCATGGACAGGATTCCATGTGGATGAAGATTAGAGATCACAAGAAAGTAAGATACCTGGAGGATGCTTTTATAGGATTCACGGTGTGAGGGAAGAGCAAGAAATAGGGATACATTAAATATTCAAAAGGGCATGTGATAAAGGAAACGTATTGATTATAGGGGATTTTAACTTGCCAGGGATGGATTAGGCCCAGGAATTGGGAAAGGGCAGAGCAAATAAAGATTTTATTAGACCGAGACCAGGATTGCTTTTTAAACCAATTTGTGCAAAAGCTCAGGAAGGGAGGTGTTGTGTTAGACCTTTTATTGAGTAATGATTCCAATATGGTGTAGGAGGTGGAGGTCGGAGAGCATCTGGGAACAAGGGACCACAGTATATCTCACCCACCTGATGCTACCATCTATCGATTGGCACGTACATCAGATGTTCACGTGGTACGGTAGGCCAAACAATATGGCAGATCTGGAAAAGTCCAGCTGAAGCTGGCCTGGATGAGAAAATATTTTGTGAAGATCACTGATCTATGGTAAGCCACGAAACATAATGTGAGTGTGAAGGTTGCTTTCTTGTGATTTGCCCGTCAATTTCGATGACTTGTGAAAGAAATAAGATTACTAGAAATGAGAGGCATCAGCAGCAGTTTCAAACTCAGGGTTTCCACTTGGTGAGGTTTTGTTCTGTTGACTTCCTCCAGGGCAAAACAGGCCACTTCTGATTGGTCCAAATGGCCTACTGGGCCATTTTGCCCCTTGCTTCAAATATGATAGTTTTGATCCGTTTCTGTCATCGTTTCAGATATTCATGCACTCCTTATTTCTCATGATATTTCTTTCAATTACGAAACAAAAATACCTTGCAATCATTCCAGAAAAACAGATCGCCAATCTTGGACTGCTGAAGCTATGAGGTCAGTGCTTCAGGCAGTAGAATGTGCTGAGATGGGCTATATGAAGGCCACTAAACAATTTGGATTCCCCCTTTCTACCCTGAAACGATGTCACAAGGACACAAACAAATCGGCCAAAGGTGCATTCAAATCCCTTGGTAGTTACTGATGAAATGGAATCAGAGTTGGTTCGGTACATACGACACATGGAGGAAACCATGTTCGGTGTAAGTACTACAGTGTTCCGTTGATTGGCCGACAAACTGGCAGTGGGAAATTGACTGAACCATCCGTTTAAGAATGAAATAGGAAGTGGCAGAAGCAAAGAGGAAGGCAGAAGTGCAGAAGGTGAAATGAAAAGCAGCGAGAAGAAAAAAATGCAGAAAAATAAAGGAAGAAATTGACGAAGAAAAGGGAGAGGAAGAAACAGACCAAGAGAAGGCTGACAAGAAAGAAAGGAAAGAAAGAACAAAGTTCATCAAGCGAGTCTCAGGACGAGGACACTTCATGCCGTTTTTGCTCTGACCTTTATAGCAATACAAATGAAGGATGGATCCAGAGTACTGCTCATCAGTAGTGGACACCCGATGGCTGTTCTGTGGTTGATGATTGGGATGACCACTTTGTTTGCGAATTTTGTATGCAATTTTGGGTGAGTAGATTACAGGTGACATTGTGCCTGGGTTGACACTGATGATGATGATAGATTTCACATGTGGTGTATCCACATCGCAATTTTGTCTATCATCGTTGATTTTATGTCCATCTTTCGATGCTGAAGTTGAAAGCCAACCATCTGCTCTTTTTGACTTATACGCTTCAATGTGTCCAGTTTCAAGTTTCGTCGTGTTTAACTAGTGTACTCAGGTTATCATTTATCATTTTGCCCACATAGTTAAGGGCCATTTTACCCAACCTGGTGTGCAAAATGGCCCAATTTCCGTTAGGATTTTTTTTTTGTATACATTGTCGAGGCTCGTATGAGAGCTAACACACAACACACAACAGGGGGGGCAGGAGGCAAGAGGGGTGGGAAAGGGAAGGACAAAACAGTAGGGAACAGAGACATTAGGAGATCTGTGGAAGGGAGAGGGATGGGAGGGGAACACAGGGTAAACAAGATGGACATTACAGGAACTTTCAGGACCTTACACAACAAGGAACTTCAGGACCTTCCAGCGAGACCAGAGAGGAGACTAGAAGACAGAAAGACCACCGACCTGCCTGCATTGAGAGAGTGAGAGGCCCAAAGACTCAGCTTCACTGCCGGAGATACCAATGATCCTAAATGCCTTGGTTTCCTCAGCGTGAAGCCAAGAAATGTGAGAGGCAGGAGCACCAGTCTAGAGGTGATAGCAGTACTCCATCAGGTTGCAGATGAAAGCTTTGCATGTGGTCAGGAGCTCAGGTGGGTCGAGGAAGGACTTTGCATGACGGTGGATGCTGAGTCAGCGACTGGCTTTGGAGGCCAGGTTGGAAATGTAGCTTTCCCATGAAAGATCATGGCAGATAGTGAGACCCAGAAGCTTGAATGAAAGGACTTCTTTCAGAGGATTGTTGAGAAAGTAGAGGGGCGGGGGGTTCCAAATGGTCCTTTTTGAGAGACACAGTGAGAGTGTAAGATTTGTCAGGATTGAAAGACATGTTCCATGTGTTTGACCAGTTTGTGATTTTATCCAGATCTGCAGAGAGCGAAGAAGCTGCTTCTTGCTGGTCTGAGGGATGTCAGATGGTACGGCAGAGGGTGCTATCATCAGCAAATAGATAGAGAGGATTTTTAAGGGAGTTGAAGAGATCATTGATGAAAACCAGAAAAAGAACAGGGCCCAGAACACTGCCTTGAGGTACTCCAACCTGGACAGGAAGAGGGGATGAGAGAACTCCATTTAGGGCCACACGTTGGCTGTGACAGGAGAGGAAGTCTGCGTGCCATGAGTAGAGATGGCCTTGGATACCATAGGAAGAGAGTTTGTTGAGCAGGGCAGGGTGCCAGACCGTGTTGAAAGCACGCAATATGTCTAGGGATGTGGCTCTGATTTAATGTCTAGAATTGAGAACCTCCATCCATTGTTGGGAGAGCAGAAGCAGCAAATCCAGGGTAGAGTGAACTGGTCTGAAACCAAATTGTTGATCAGAAATCAAGCCATTGGAGAAGAGGAAGGATTTAATGTCTGAAGTGATGATGAAATTTTGGCTGTAATTGTTTGACACTGTTGGTCCCATTGGAAGTTATATCGTTCTTAATAAACTGAATTTTATGAAAGCATGAAAGCAATCTTAGCATTTAAAATAATTGATATAGGTCAGAAATAATTTACCCCAAAGCTTAACGTGGCCATTTTGCCCCACCTTTCCCTACTGCTTCGGAGAAGTGTTGTCTGATGAGGGTGAGATGGCTGACTTTTTTTAAAAAAACGTTGTTTTGCTTCTACATTTACCCAGGAACACTTAGGGGAACTTTCACTTGCTTAGAGTATCTATCTCATGGGTGAGTAAGCACTTTTAGAAGACATCCAAGTTGGAATGGAGGAAGTGAAGAGAGCTAATCATGTTGGGTCTGAATGAACAAGTTGGAACAGAGGAAGTGAAGAAAGAGCGAGAAAATTAAGGTATGATAAAGCTCCAGACCCAATAATACGCATCCAAGAGTATTGAGGGAGGTGGCAGAGCAGATCAGCGTGGTGTTAGCAGAAATCTTGGAGGAAGGACAGGCACCAGAGCATTAGAGAGTAACAAATGTACGAGGTAACAAATTATAAATCAAAGGAGAAAATGTTAACACTCGTAACACCATGCTATTCAATCTAACTGCTAAACGATCCAGAGAAGAACTGGAGAGTTATAGACCTGTTAGCTTGACTTCAGTTGTGGGAAAAATGTTGGAGACATTAATTAAGGAACGTATGGGGAAACATTTGAAAAAAGAAAATCTAATTAAAGGCAGTCAGCACTGATTTACCTAAGGGAGATCATATTTGACAAAAATGTATTGGGCTCCGTAAAGTCCTTTCTGATTCGGTGGATGAGGGAAGTGCAGTGGATTTAGTATATTGAAACTTTCAGAAGGCATTTGATAAGGTACCACATAGGTTGTTAGCTAGGATGGGGCTTGTGGAGTGGCTGGTCAGGTAGCTAATTGGATTACAAACTGGCTTTGTGGTGGGAAGCAAAGAGTGGCTGTGAGTGGGAGGATGTCTTTCCGGAAGGATGTAAGTAGTGTGGTACCTCAGGGGTCAGTTTTGGGACCATTATTATTCACTCGCGGAGGGACCCGATATTGCCCGGCAATGCCGGGTCCCTCCTCCCGCCCATTCCCCTCCCTCCTTCCATCTCTTCCCCTCCCTCATCCCACCACACCCAATCCCTCTGGACTCCCACCTTCATCCCTTCCCTCCCTCCTTTCACCCCGCACATTCCCGTCCTTCTCCATACTCAGCTCCCTCATCCCTTCTTTCCCCCCCTTGAACTCCACCCACCCCCTCCAGACTTCCACCCACCCCTTCCCCTCCCTCCACCTCCTCCAATCGCACCACCTCCACTGCCACTCTTCCCCTCCCTCCTCCTACAAATAATATAAATGTTTGCAGGGTGTATATTAAAATGTAGGTGTACATAATTCATAAAAACTTGACCCACCCAAAAACTTGGTGGGTCGAGTTTGTGCACTACTTGCTAAAAAAAGTGAGTTGTCTGTTTTCATTTTTAAGAAGACTAGATGTTTGTGTGGTGCGTGCTTAAAAGGTTCGAGATGGTCTGAAGGGTACGTTCCAATTGTAGTTCGCGTCAAAGGGGTCAAAAGGGTTTAAACTCTCAAGCATGTAAAAAGGGTCTAAAAAGGTCCAAGTGGTCCAAAGCTCTAAATGGTCAAGGTTTCAAGCTGTCTCATCTGTCTGAATGGTGTAAGGGGTCTTTAGGGTCTTCAAAGCCTTAAAGGGTCTTAAGGGCCTTCATGGTCTAAAGTGTCTTTGGGGTCTTAAAAGGTCTTAAAAGGTATTTGGGGGCTTCGGGGCTTTGGGGTTGAAAGGTCTTAAGGTTTTTTGAGGTCTTGAGGGGCTTCAAGGTCTTAAAGGGTCATATGGGTCTTTGGGGGCTTAAGGTTATTTGGGTTCTTAAGGTTCTTAAAGGATCTTACAGACTTTGGGGTCTAAAGGGTCTTTTGGGTCTTCGGGGACTTAAATGTCTTCAGGGTCTTAAAAGATTTTAGTGGTCTTTTGGGTATTCAGCATATTGGAGGTATTAAAGGGTCTTTGAGGTCATAAAGTCTTATAGGTCTTTGGTGGTCTTACAGTTCTTCGGGGTCTAAATGGTATTTTGGGGTCTAAAGGGGCTTTGAGGTCTTTAAAGACTGAGGTGGTGGATGAAAATACCCTTAGGACAATCCCCAGGTCCGACTTGGTGTGTCTGCAAAATTTGGGGTTGTCGGCTCAGCGGTCTTTGCAAAAAACGTGAACAAACAGAAAGACAGATGAATGATCAATTTTATTTATGAGATTTAAAAAATTTTTATTCGTCAACGATTTGGATTGTGGTGGGGGTGGGTGCAGCGGGGGTGGTGGTCAGATTCAGGAAGGTCCAGATACTTTAAAAGATTGGGTAAAAGATTAACAGATGTAGTTTAACATAAAGAAATGTAAGGTGCTGGGGTAGTGGGTAAGAATAACGAAAGCAGGGATTACATGACGTCACAGGCAGACGTGAAACGTGTCACACAGGAGAAGTACGAAGTAAGAATCGATACGGTTGGGGGGAAGGGGAGTTAGCAGACAGCATAGTGCCAGGCAGAAATATGTAAAGCAAACAGGGTTTTAGGTTATCTTCATAGGGGGATAAATTATAAATCAAAGAAGGTAGTGTTAAAATTGTCTAGTAATTTTGAGAGGCCTCATCTAGAAAATTATGCGCAGTTTTGGTCACAGCATCTTTGGGACGGCTGAAGTAGACAGGATTCAGTCATTAGAAAGGAGGCGATTACGAGGGGATTTCATTGAGATGTTTAAGATAATGAAGGGTGTGGACATGATAGGAGCAGTGGAGTTTTCAGCAGAGTGGACAGTGTTAGGACCAGAGGCCATACACAGCTTGAGGGTAAAGAAGATGAGAGTTAGGACAGTTTTAAGACAGGGATCTTTCAGTCGGAGAGTGGTTAATGCATGGAATGGTCTACCCGGATAGGTGGTGGCAGTAGAGGGGGTAGATAAGTTAAAATGGGATTTTGATAGGTACCTGGATATATATACCAGGTGTTGGCTTCATGGTTAGGGTGGAGGGCTTTGGATCCTAGGGTCCTGAGTTCACATCCCGCTCTGTTGAAACTGTTGAAACTGTTAAAACTGTTGAAACTTGAAACTGTTGAAACTGTTAAATTAATACCAGGTGGGGTTAATTCTGCCTGCCATCCTTCCGAGGTCGGCAAAATGAGTGCCAGCATGCTGGTATACTGTGTCGGAGTGGCGACACGCTCAGATTGGTGCTCATAGCGAAGGAGACTGCATTGGCAGCACCAACGTCTGCCACAGAGTATGGTCCCAATCTCCTCTCCTCCTCATGGATATATTGGAGTTCCTGTATATAGATATGGGGATATTGGCTTTTGGTGCACATGATTCAGAACTTGAATGTGGATGGGTGATGATACTTGGGTTGGTGCAAAGTGGGCATGATGGGCCAAATAGCCTCCTCCTGCGCCAAAGTTCCTTGTGTGTATTCATATTCCAGTAGGTAAGGCGATTGTTTAAAGGACTGGGAGACTAGTCTAGGGGTGTGTTCACTCCCCTCTGAGGTGTCTAAGCTGGGTTTGAATCTCGACCCCAGCTAGAAACGGTCACACCGATGTTTCACATGTATAGTAGAGCGAGGCATCATTGCATACATCATCCATCAGATGGACATTAATATGGAGGACCAAACTGGGCGTTGTTGTATGGTAAAGATCCCACTAGACTATGTCTTTCACGCAGAGTAGAGAAGTTATCGTCGGTCCCTCTGAACAAATTTTGAATTCCTGCCACCTTCATTCCAATGTCTGGCCTAGATAGCCAGTTCGTAAAAAAAAAAATTGGGCCAAAACCTTCCCTGGCCCATCCCACAAACATAAAAAAACATTCATTTCTCGTCTTCAGACACATTGGGTTGCCGAAGCAGTTTTCCTTGGCCAGTGTGCACCATCCTTGGGAAGTGTCGCCACTCCGACGCAGGATACTCGAATGGCTCATTCTTCCCAGTAATCTGGAACTCATTTTGTCGACCTCGCAAGGATGACAGGCTGAGTGAACCCCACCTGGTGTTGTTATCTTAACGGCACGACAGGAGCTCAAAATCAGGACCCTTAACCGTTAAACCAACACCAGGCATTAAAGGAAGGTGGAAATTGTTAACGTAGTAGTAGTCGTAGTAGTAGTAGAAGTCCTAGTAGTAGTCGTATTTAAAATATTTGTTACTTGTGGAATAAAATTGTGAAAATTGAAAAATGTTTGCTCTGGATGCTTTAAATATTATATAAACGATTGTATTTTAAAAAATATTTTGGTCAAGACGACGAACTAATGCATATTTTTAAACAATCTCAGTTATTTCGCATTCACATGATTTAGAATGCAAACCCTTGTATTGGTACAGCAATTAAAATTGCTGATTTGGAACAGCAGCAATTTTTATATTTTCTAATTTAAATATTAATGGCTGGGGTGGAATTACAGCATTAGCAAGAGTAAATAATTATTTCATTGTTTATTCTGCTGTGACTCCATGAATGTGTCTTTTGGTAACATATTTTCATCCCGTTGAACCTGTCACGAACATATACATATGATTTGTATCAACCATCTGGTGAAACGATTCCACATCCCGTTGTTTCCATCATAATGCATCCCACATGTCTTAGGCAAGGTTTGCTTTAGCGTTTACTCCTTGTACCCTGAAGCATATGTACTATCCATCCATCGGGACCATACTCTGTGCAGAAGGTTGGTGCTGCCAAAGCAGTCTCCTTGGCTATTGGGCACAATCCTGGACGGGTCACCACTCCGACACAGGATACCAGCAAGCTGGTACTCATTCTGCCGACCTCGTAAGGATAACAGGCAGAATCAACTCCACCTGGTATTAATTCAACAGTTGAATGGGATTTGAACTCAGGATCCTCGGATCACAAGCCCACCACCCTAACCATTAAGCCAACACCAGGCAAATATGTACTATGAGCTTGATTTTTCTCTTAGTTAACTGAAATGCTTTGGGAGATATAAGGGTAACATTAAAAAAAATAAAACATTCTCTTCTTGCAAACAAAACCTTGACTACACTAGGTGCAGTAGGATAAAGGCATTAAAGCACTAAAACAGGCAAACATGGGCCATGGAATTTAGACATGTACCCTCTGCAATTCAAGGAAACACCTGGAAATTTTGAATAATCTGAAGGGCATTTCAGATGTCGTGCCTTCCTCTTTCACAAACTTGTTACCTACGCCACCGAAGGTGGACAGAGGTTTTGTATTCATCTGTGTTTGTTTGTCTGTCTGTGAACAGGATATCTCAAGAAGTTGTGGATAGATTCGAACAAAACTTGGTGAGCAGGTTGGGTGTGTGACAAGAACAAATTGATTAGATTTTGGTGAAGATCTGGATCCGGATACAATAATTTTAATTTTTTTTTAAGTGATTCTTCACTATTGAGTAATAATGCTTCTTCTTATCCTTCTTCTCCTTCTTCTTCTTTTTCTTCTGCACTATTGAGTGATTAGGCTTCGTCTTCTTCTTCTTTCATGTCGCTGCACTTTTCACAGCCACTGTAAAACACAGGATCTGGCACAGGAGTTGAGGGCCTTCAAGCCATCTGATCTGCAAAGGTTCTGGTAAGAGAGGGCAATCCAGGAGATGCTACATTGTTTGAGGAGCCTGTCCACAGTCACAATCGATAGGGCCGCTTTGATTATATCCTCACTTCTGCATTATGACTCTGCAGCATCCAACTCCAGTCCTGAGGCGGTTGAGACACAGCTAGGTTGGCCATGTGTCCCTGGCTCATTTTGGCAGGGACTCCTCAGGGTCAAGTGACAGCTTGTGAGGTCTTGATCGCATGAGCATTGACCAGGGCCCTGTGCTCAAAGCATCGTTAAATTTAATGATCGATTAGGCTTAATCGATCATTAAATTCCTTACCGATAGAATAGCAAATGAACAGGATTTAACAGTGTTGCTCAAAGGTTAATCGATCGTTAGGCTAATGATAGGTTTAACGATGCTTTGAGCAACCGGGCCCAGGCATCTATCTTGCTGCTGTGGGGGTTACCATTCAGGGGCTGAACAACATGAAGGAAATGCCTGGATTCGTAAATAAGACATTTTTTTTAAAAACAACAGCCAGGACATGAAATTTTGACACAAAACAGACAGAACACACATACAGTGATGTGTTTTAACATTAATAGGTCCACTCTACGTTGAATATAATTCAACTTCTATTGAGTCCGGTCACAAATAATTTTATAGCTAAAGCTCTTAGCTAACGTCAGCTAACACAGAGAATTCTACTGATCATGAGCACAAGTATAATCAACAATATAGCAGTGGTTTCAAAATGTTCTATGCTGGTTTCAGCAACTTTGAACAATCGGAATCAATTGAGCCAAATTACCACAAACACAGTCTCAGATTATCTAAAAATGTATCATATCAATATTTTTACGGCCAGGGATTCATTTTTCCTCAAATCTAATGGTTGGAATCAATTCAGCACCCCAAAAACCCCTAGTTAGACATTCCACAAGTCAATATTGGCAAAAGTTAATTTTCCCGATTTTTTCGCGCAGGCCCCTCTAGCACCCGAACTTTGATTGGCTCCCCAGAATTTTCCACAAGGATTTTGGTTTGCACACTAATTGATAGTTGTTAGTAGACACCTAGATGAATACGTTAGTGAATACATTTTTTGGTAAGAAATTTTTCACAGATGGTCAATACACATTTGCTAAAATTCCCTAACTAAATGTAAAAAGTGCTGTCTACTTCAATCACTCCTGATAGCTTAGTCGAGCTAACACTGGATTGACATTCACAAACTAATGCTGGCAGATAGCAAACCAAGCTTCACTCTATCTGAGGAACAGCACACTTTGTGATGCAATGCCGAGTTGCCTGTGAAGAACCAATCTCACAGTTTCTATCCAGCTTGGCCAGGAATCAAGCCCAGACGAGAGAGCTCAAAGGTAACTGTGCTCCCTCGCACGAACCTGTCAGACTTTTGGGAGTGTAAATGTAATGACATGCAAATTAGATTGGTAGTCATCGTGTAATTGACTGTGAATACAGTGAGCAAGTATCTAGTAAGTGTCTACCCAAACTAACGTGGTCATCCTGATTATTGAACAGCACTTGGACATGGGGTCCTTATTGAACAGCAAAACTTATTTCTTTCTTTTTATGTTTACCCCACGCACTTGTGAAGTGAAAAGTTGGGTTAAGCAATTGCTTCACTTCTGTCTGTCTGTCTGTCTACAAACGCCATTTTATGATTGAGGAACAACTAAATTTGAATTGAAGGTTATATTTTGCACATGAATCGTAAAACAAACCTGTCTTTTTACCGTGCATCGTCTCAAAATTGGTTCTGATCACACATGCGCAGAGAGGAGTGAGATAATTTCTTTACTCTGTCCACCTGCCTGGTAGTCAGACAAAATTGAAAATCATACCAAACAGGAAACTTACTGTTTTTAAGAATGTCATGAAGGACACAAACAGCAAGCATGAAGAACTAATGTAGCATGTTGGATAAGGTGGTGTAAAAGATGCTGCGTCAATAACAGTAAATTACCCCCAAAAAAATTTCTACACCCTTTAGAATATTAATTTTATTTCCTCCACCACCGAAAGTGAATGGATGTTACATTTTCAACCCTGTCTGTTTGTCTGTGAACAAGATATCTCAAAAAGAAAGTAATGAACGGATTCGGACAAAACCTGGTGGACAGGTTGGGTGTGTGACAAGGACGAACTGATTCGATTTTGGTGAAGATCCTTATACGATAATTTTTTTTATTTTACAAGCGATTCTTCACCATTACATTGAAAGATGGGACCAAAAACTACATATAACGTGATATTTCAAAAGCTGTGGATGAGTTATGACAAAGCTTGGTGCATGAGTTGGGTCGGCGACAAGAACAAGTCGATTAGATTTTGGTTCAGGTCCAGATCCAGATCCAGCCCATCAGTGGGATACAAAAGGTCACCTGGTCAGCATGGTGGAGGTATGCGCTCTACTAAGTGGCATTCTAGTTTTAACTGAATTATATGTAGTACTGTACTTAACACTGCAGATAAATCCCTTTTTATATTTGCATCCTTCTTTCAATGAGGCCTCATCCGTTCGGATTTCTATCTTATGGTTATTTCCCCATGTGAGTCTCATCGTTCCAATCTTTAAGGTGCTTCACACGTTAAAAAAAATCTTTGTGGGTTGTGTAATGTTTCTTTCCTTTGGGTTCACAGTGTTTGTAACCTTGCCTCCCAGCCGTTCTGGAAAATTATTTCATAACAATAATGATTTTCAGCAAAGACTCAAACTTTTGAGTTTCAAAATTTTGTCTCACCGAGTTTAAACTAAGCAGTGCTTTTTTTTTCTTTTTCTTTTTTTCCACCAGTTTTCCAGGCTTTTGGCAATTACTTTGTTGTCTTCATCAATTGGCACTTACCAACGTTCATAAAGTAAACATGAACCCTAACCCAAACTCTCGCTCCCTCCTTGAGGAGCCAGTCAGGGTGGCTCTTTACTTTGGCACAAGGCAGCACAGTCACCACTGCCTGTTCATGGGAAAACAGTCACAGTCTGCTTCAAGCCTACTCTCAGGGGTGTTCCCCCTGGTCAGAACTGCAGGACCAACAACAGTTCCCCCAAACCTCCAGGCAGTGGTGTCCCCACCATCTTCCCATGAACAGGCAGTGCTGCCCTGCCCGCTTACACAATACCACAACCTGACGGGGATGATCTCCCTGACTTCCTCTGGTTTTATCCCGACTGCCCATGGTGACCCTTCATCTTCTTCAGACAGTCCTCTGAAGAGACTGAACCTCATTCTGTGTACAGCAGGCAGGTGCATTTGGACCCTGGGATGGACTCTTCCATGGTCATGATGAGGAAAGAAAAGGCTCAATCAACTGCAAACAGGTGCAAGCCCCTTCGAGATTGTTCCCAGACCCTTGAGTTGCTCTGAAGAGTTGTTCAACCACAGCTCCAGGGAAGATCTCTCTTCTCAAATGTGATTCATCTCTTTTCTCTTCAAGATCATCATGCTCAATCTTTGCTGGCATCTGACCAGTGGGTGGCTGCTAGGTTTCCAAGCTAGACTGGCCCCATCTAAAAGAAGAGGAAGCAGGAATCATTGCAAGCAGGAATGATGGTGAGGGCACAGACCCCTTCTTTAAGATGTTTATGCAAATTCTGCAGTGGGCCTTGAGTAGGGTTTGGTTCCTGAGCTTCCCTTTCAGCAGCCTTCTGCTACAAACAGCCAGAAAAATAGTAAGACACCAGCAGCTCTTGGGGCTCCACCTTCTGATGTAAAGTGAGAGCTCAGCCGTCCGGGGAGCAGCGGAAGTGATACCATAGATCTTTGTTCTATTTTTGCTTTTTCCTACGTTTCAGCAGAATCTGCTTCCTTTTCTGCTGATGAAAATCACAGAGAGGTGCAGCAGGTGATGTAGGCAGGGGCTTTGTGATGCCGTTATCTCCCTCAAGTGGCACCACAGACATGAGAAGCCGAATATTTTTGCCATGTGATCGGTCAAAAGTCACCAGGGCCTTCAGTCAGTTGGGATGTCTGGGGAATCTGATTTTTGCTCGTTACGAAGAGAACTATGACTCACTTTGCACCGAGCATCCACTCAAACTGGTCACTCGAGATATGAAACATGCTTTTCACTTCATACCAGAAGATTACAGCAAATATTTTGCCATTTTTTGTCCCTCCCCAGAATTAGAATGTTTGACAAAGTGTATTGTAGTAGATCAGAACCATTCCCAAACTTTCTGCTTCAGGTCATTTATGTGCGTTAGGAAAGGTGGAGGTTCTCTTCAGTCATAGCTAGAACCAGCTTGTGCCTTATTACATACCTGGGATGTCTCCAATCTCTTTGTATGGAGTCTGACTGAAGGCCATACCTGAAGACAGGAAGCTCAGTGCATACCACACAGATTGAGAACACTGTCACATCCATCTCCACGGTAATGGTTTAGGCAAATTGGCAGAGAGCAAGTCTTTGCTCACTCTGCCAATGCATGTGCCACTGTTGTTTGGGGTCACTTGCCGGCCACCATTCTTCTTCTTCTTCGTCTTCTTCTTCTTCTTCTTCGTTTGTATGCAGCACAAGGCTGCAGGGTAGCATCATTGGCTGAGGGCGTGGCTGTGCCACTGATGCAATGCCCTCTGCTGGTTTGGGCAGGAATTTGGAATTTGGCTACAGTACCGATGATAGCTCACCTACTCATTGCGAAGGTTACCATGAGATCTTGAACACCCACCAACGAATCCTGGCAGATGGGACATCCATTTAATGTCCATCTGAGGGACAGCACACACATTGATGAATCACCTTGCCTGGGAAGCTCAGAAGACCCAAAAGACCCCAAAAGACCCCAAAGAACTCAAAAGACCCTGAAGACCCAAAGACCCCAAAATGACCCTGAAGACCCAAAAAGACCCTGAAGACCCAAAAGACCTCTTGGACATTAATACCATTTAGACTCTTGGACCTTTTTATAACAAATAAATTTAAAATAAATATCTCACCAAGATTACAAATAAATTTGTACAAAAGAAATGTGTGTATTATGATTGGTGTAAATCATGCCAACACAGCAAATCTGTGACAATCTCTGCAATGACGTGTGGAGAGGTGAGCAGAGTGAGCTGATCCACGCAAGTGAGTTGAATAAAGTTGTGCTTCCCACCTTGGTAAGACTGGTGCTTTCCAGTTGGACATGGAGTGCTTTGTGCTGTCTGGAGAGTGGACATCCCTTTAACCTTAGTGTCATGCGACTCAGCAACCATGACCTTTGGCGTGCTGCAAATACACACGTACAAGGTATATCTCGTCACTGAGTGAACTCCAATGTCATTGACTGAACACCATGCCAATGACTGAAAATCATATACCATTCACTTTAAACCCCGTTTTGATTCAATGCTTATTCAACAATTATTTTTCGAACATTGTGAACAAGTCATTATGAACTCAAGTCGCAGGTAAGTCACAAGCAAGTCGCAAGTCCGAATCGAGTCACAAGTCGCAAAATGTTGCGACTCGAGTCGCCAACTCTGATCATGAGTGACAAATTTGTTTTGTCAATTGTCTCCATTGGCTTCATAGTCAAATTGGAGTCAACCCTCCCAGAAGGCATTTTTCACAGAGAAACAACCTTACCACAGGATCCTACAGCATGACAAGTGGTGGTCATTGAAATCCAGACCCTTGTTGAGAAAAGGGCAACCGAGGAGGTAAAGTGGTCTTTTCCTGTCTATAGTGGTCTATGCCCAAGGAGGTAAAGTGGTCTTTTCCTGTCTATAGTGGTCTATGCCCAAGGAGGAAAAGTGGTTTATGAAAAGGGCAATCGAGGAGGTAAAGTGGTTTATGAGGACCATGGTCTATGTCTGTCGATGGTATTTCTCATCCCCAAATGCTCCATCAGACTGCAGATGGTTTTGAATTAAAAGGAGATAAATCAGTAATTCTGCAGCCCCTCTTTTCGCATGGATACACTTAATTCCATTTTGCAACTCCCGAAGCCAAGGAATTGGGCAGTAACCCTGGACTTAAGAGATGCATACCTGCATGTTCCCATGCATGCTGAGTCCCTTCATCTATTGGGGTTCGCCATGGGGGATTGGGTTTTCAGATACACCACCCTGCCCTCTGGCCTGATGCCCACCCCCGAATCTTCACCAGACTGGTGCAGTTGGTGCTGGCGACACTTCCTCAACAAAACATCATAATTTTTTGCACCCTTCACAGCCAGTTGCAAGTGGCATGGTCAGCAACTCACTCCTCCAGAACCATTTGCAGACTACCATCACATTGGTCAAATCTCTTGGCTCCTTTATCAATTGGGAGAAGTCCAGTTTGACTCCTTCCCAATTCCACTCTTTCCTAGGGGCGGACTTAGACATTCCAGCTCAGCTAATATGTCCGACCACCCACCGCAAAGAGAAGATCCAATCGAGGTCAACTCGACTAACATCACTGCAAGTGGCTCCGCCAAAGGTATAGCTTAAGTTCCTGGGCCTCCTCACCAGTCAAGTACATCTGATACTGGATTGCAGGTTCCACATGCAACTGGTTCAGATGTACCTTCGATGTCACTACTCTCTTCAAAGGGATCCCCTGAACCTACCCATCCCCAACCCCCATAGGAGCTGAAGCATCTCTTCAGGAGGTGGAGCAGCTGAGAGACCATCCTGGTGGGAAAGCCATTCAGGCCACATCTGCCTTCAGTGGTTACAGCAATGGATGCCTTCAAGGAGTAATTGGGACCACACTGTCAGCACAATTCTTTGTTCAGCAACTGGTCCCCACCCCAACACGCCCCTCCACCAATAAGCTCGAGCTCACATCAACACGCTTAGAGATGAGGGCTGGCTATTCATGGTTTTCTAGCTGTGGAGAAAAGGCAATTCATACTGATCAAGACGGACAACTGTATGATTATGGCATATATCAACAAACAGGGAGGAACTCACTCCTACTCCCTTTGCCATCTGGCAATGGATGCCTGGGGATGAACCCGCCTGTATGGCTTTAGATCTTTTTGCAGCATACATTCTGGGAAAGACAACTTACTGGCAGATTTTCTGTCAAGATGACATTACCTTCCATCGGAGTGGACACTCCATCCACAGCTCATAACAATGATTTCAAGTGTTTCACGTCTCCACAGATTGACTTGGTTGTCTCGTCACTCAGTCACCACCTTCCAGTGTACTGTTCTCAGACAAAGGATCTGGCTGCTTGGGTGATTGACATATTTTCCATCTCCTGGACGGCCGTGGTCTGGTATGCCTTCCCACCGTTCCAGCTAATCCCGCAAACCCTCACAAAGTTAGAGTAGGAGTGAATGTAGGTCTTCATTGTATCTTCCAGGTTTCCCAGACTCTCCTAAGTTGGCGAGCTTCTGTGCCTCCTGGTGGGGTTATTGAGGCTCCTTCCTTCCATGGAGGACCTCCTCTCCCAACCCTGCTCAGGAATTCCACACAGGAACCTGGCCTATCCCTGACTAATACTGTGGCATCTCTCAGGAGATCTGCGGAGGAGGCAAGCCTTTCTGGAAGGGGTGCCTTTTTCACCACCCAGTGCCATTGGGAATCCACCCGAATTACCTATGATTCCCGTTTGGCAGCTTTCCTTCAATGGTGCTGCGATCATGAGGTGGATCTTGTTGTTGCCCCTTTAGGAAAGATGGCTGACTTCCCTGTCTCCCTTTTTGATGCAGGGTTAGCTTTCAAAACAATTAAGTGTTACTGCACAGCTATTGCAGCAATTCACAAAGGGTTTCTGGACAGATCTGTTACATCATCGAGAGTTCTCACCAAACTTGCCAGGTCCTTTTTGATTATGCCCCCGATCGAAACAGCTGGTTCCTTCATGGAGTCTGCTTTGGTTCTCAAGACCTCGGCTCAGGCACCATTGGAACCTTTAGAGGCTGCGTCTCTGCAGCATCTGCCAGAAAAGATAGCCTTACTCATAGCTATAACCTCAGGGCAGAGAAGCAGCACCATCCATGCTCTCACCATGGCCAGTGGCCACATTTGTTTCAAGCCAAGGTCTGTGAAGCTGATCACTCATGCCAATCTATTGGACAAAAACCAAGGGCAGGCCCTCGACCTCAGTGGAGGTGCCCAAAACCTACAATCCGCCTCCTCTGAAAAAGAAAATTGTATGCCCGGTCAGGGCATTGCAGTGCTAATTGTACCATCCATAGCACTTGCTGGTATTACCCCAACTCTTTTTCAGTATGAGGGAACCATATAAGGCAGTTTCATGTGATACGATCTCACGTTGGATTGCATCAGCAATCCGCGCAGCTGGTGATGGTGCCATCATTACTGATAGAGTAATAGGGCCCATGACACGAGAGGGATGGGCACTTCCTGAGCTCTCTACCATGGTGCTTCCGTTGATGACATCCTAATGGTGGCCTACAGGGCAAGTACTGACTTTATTGTGTTGTGTTACCTGAGAGATGTACTAGATGGAGAATCTTCCATTGCTGGAGCCTCCATCTCCACAGCTGGTCACAACTCTCACTAACCATTGTAATTCCCTGAGGGGGTAACTCTCGCCACCCCACCACCAACTGCCACAAGGTGGCAACCTACCTTATTTGAAGAGACTCGGTATAGGTATAAGTTATGAATCAGTAGTAGACCACAAAACTCTGGCCCAGTCGTGATCATTCTATCTCCCATTAACTTATGGACGATAGCCCATAAATATAAGTTATTGGTAGATAGAATGATCACTACCTGTTAAACCCACCCATCCTCCCCTCCGGCAGATTGAATGCACTGGACGAGAGTTTTGTGGTCTACTGATACTTTGTGGTGGTACCCCTCAGTAAAAAGTGCTGGGTCTCTCGCAGTGCACTATGGGTGCGAGCTGGGCACAACCATTAGAGTTATATGGGGTGAGTGGTATTTTTTTTGGTATTTGTGGGGCTTTTAAAGGGAAAAGCTTATTTGAAGAGACTTGACAGATAGGTATAAGTTACTAATAGACAGAATAATCACTACTGATAATTACAATCTACATCACATTTGCTTTTGATGCAAATGTGTTTTCTTGCATCCCAGGCAAGCAAAATCCAGGTTTGTTAATGTGTACTTTACCAGTATACTGTATAAACAGAAAAAACACAATATAATGAAACTATAAACACACAGGTGGTTCACCTGGAGCGTTCTCATCGGAACCTCTGGCTCATGATGCAGGAAACCCAGGATAACATCCCATACACCATATGGGTTTGTTCATTGTTTACTGGTGTCCTTATAAATCATGTTAAATAAATTGATTTCTACTAATGTCTTTGTCTTGCGTGATTTATTTATAAGCTCTTCCAGGAGCCTTGGATCAATGTTGAAAAAGAAGGTGAATGTAAATTAATGGTGTTTGGAAAACAAAATTCAAACGAACAAAGTTTAAGAAGAAATCATTCTGATAGTTCACCGGTATATAACATATCGTTCCATTTAATTTAGATATGCCTAATATACATTGTTGCCTCATGTGCATTAAATTATTGTTCCAAAGGTGGGCAACTTTTTGGAGAATCAGGCTTGAGGTGTCTTTCGTACAAAAATTGGAGATAAAAAAGGTATTCGTGGCATAAAGCTTTATGAAAGGTCTTCAAAATGTTTTTGGAATGAGATACAGAGAAGAAACGGCAAATATTTATATTTTAAATTACACAAACACACACACACACACACACACACACACACACACACACACACACACACACACATCATAAAGGAAATACTTTTCTTCCTAACGTGTTGGAAAAACATTGGCGTTTCTTGGACTATTGCGGATATCTTCCCTGTTCTGGGCTCATCGTCCAGATGAGATGTTATGTGCGGAGGAGTGGTAATATTCCTTCCAGCAGACTGTTTGCCTCTTGATTCGATTCCCAACGGCATCAGACTTGACTGCAACTACTCTGTCTGGAGGCAAGGTGTTGCATCAAAAAGTGTGACGTTCTTTGGAGGCGATATTAAGCTGCCTGTCCTGTCTGCTCGCACTCGAGTCCATTCAGCATATATGAGGATGGGATGCCATACTTCGGTGGAATTGATGAGATGTCACAAAAGTCGATGATCTGCAATGAATCATCATCAGATGTAAAGGTAGCAAACAGTATGTGCTTCAAAACATCTGCATACCAGGTCACGTGCCCACTCACTTGACAGTAAGATGAGATAACATGTTGTTTTTTTTGTATGCTTTGAGCGTTGTTATACATGGAGGAGCATCTGGAGAGTCCAAATTGTTAAAACGCAATTCGTTTCTCAATGCAAACCCACCTGCTTGGTGACATGAATAATGCATTCTAAGCTTATATAATTTCTCTTTTTTTGTTTGCGAATTCCTGCGGTATTTTTTTTATAGCCAACTGAAGACGATGTGATGTTTGAGACTGCAATAATAAAAAATAACTCGAACACAACCACTGAGTTATAAATGCAATTATGACTCGTCTTTGCTACAACAAGGGACTAACAATGTTATTATGGAAATCGCTATGATGAAACATGATGATTTTGGGAAGTTGATGTTTTTTTTTAATGAAAGACTTTACATGTTCCATATATTTACACTTTTGAAAGAAGAAGCATTGATAAACAAACTATTACAGTCATAACTACAGGGTGAGTCATAAGAAATGATCATTTAGGATCATTGATATCTCCTGCAGTGAGGCTGAATCTTTGGGCCTCTCACTCTCTCACTTGCAGACAGGTCGGTGGTCTTTCTGTCTTCTACCATCTCCTCTCCGGTCTCCCCCCCTGCTCTTTGTCTGCGATATGTCGCCACCCCCCCCCCACCACATATTTCCGCAGGGCACTCAAGGTCCGCCAGCAACCCCCTTCTGGTAAAACTTCCAAGATCACGAATCACTGCCTCATTCACTCTTTCATTCCTCTTTTTTTTTCCCGCCTTTGAACAATCTCCCACACTCTCTTCGATTCCACTCCTCCCTCCAGGTCTTCAAAACAGCTGTTCACCACCATCTCTTATCTTCCCCCATCCAACACCTCGATTTTTTCGACCCCCGTTAATCCACCCCAAACCCACCTCCTTCAAATTCCATGCCTTCCTTCCCAAAAGTTCCCTGTCGTGTAAGGTCCTATAAGTCCCTGTAATGTCCATCTTGTACACCCCGTGTTTCCTGCCCCCACCCCTCTCCCTTCCACATATCCAGGGCCGGATTAAGACGTTTAGAGGTCCTAAGCACTGAAAAGATTATAGTACCCCCATATACTGTATATGTAATCCAAAATAAAAACAATACTAAACCATAAAATGAAATTTTATTTTTCCAAATGAAACAAAACTTACAGTAAGGTTTATTTACAGTAAACGCTACTGCATCAGTATCACATTGCATAAAAAAAATGTGTAAAAAAATAATTTTCTTGTATACGTATTTTTTTTTTCATTTATTGTGGGGCCCCCTTTTTGTGGGCCCTGGTTCAGCTGCAACATTTGCCACCCATGGTCCATATATGTAAATCTGGCATTGGAAAAAACTCTGTGGGGCCCCTCTTCCCTTGAGGCCCTAAGCATGTGCTTATTTTCTTAATGGTTATCCAAGGCTGCACATATCTCTTAATATCTCTATTCCCCACTGTTTTGTCCTTCCCTCTCCGGCCCCTCTTGTATCCTGCCCCCCTCCCCTTGTTGTGCGTGTGGCATTATCTCTCATACAAACCTCGACAATGTACACAAGAAAAGAAAAAAAAAAAAATCCCAGGACACAGTTTTAGCTGCTTATACAAGATTTGTTTATTCCATATATTTATACTGTTTTCTGTTTGTTTGTTTTCAGAGAATACAAGTAATACATTAAACCAAGATGGCAGACACAGTCCATTTACAGTGGGAAGAGAGGCTGGCAGCAGTGGTGTGGTACCACGAGAGGAGAAACACAAAGAAGATGATGAAATCGCATGTGGATGCACTCGATGTCTAATCTGATGGTATTGAAATTGTTATATTTCTGTAATCTACCATATATAACACAATGTGTGTTTGTGTATTTGTTTGTGTGATGCGTGCCCCCCATCATAAGGACGATTTAAGAAGGGTTTTAAAAGCCAATCATTTAACACGACTTGTGTGTTCACTACGGTCTGTTTTTTTTTCAGGATAAAAAAACTCGAAAAACATTTTCCATTAAAGAGCAATTACGTCTCTTCTTTTGGAAATGTTCACGGTGACTCAATAGTGGTGTACAGAAGCGTTAAAAAAATAACAATAAATACAAGGCGCAGGGAGGTGAAATTCACTGCATGTGATGTGTAACACGCGCAGAGTAAAACGAGTGTTCATTTACATACGTGTGATGTCAAATAAATAAAGAAGATATAAGCACACCTGACACTAGGCCGAGGCTTCAGGCCTTGGCATGCTCACGAGGCTGTACCCTCAAAATGAAAGGTCCCAGAAGATAAAGAAAATGGGGTAACATTTGCGCATGTAGTATTTTTAAATCACACTTTTTCTTGCAACAAAACATCATGTCTACCAGTCTGAATATTTCGAATAAAATAATTCCAACCTGTAAATGTTGACGGGCTTTTATCCAGTATTTTATTATTACTCCTGTTATTATGTATTGCTCTTATTACTGCAATATGTTATTACTCCTGGGGCGTATGGCTCACCCTGGTAGATGGTATAAACAAATCTTGCATAAGCAGCTAAAACCATGTCCTGAGACTTATGGCTCACCCAGTAGAACGCTATTCGCTATCGTTCAAGAGCTATGGAACTATTAATCATATGTCTGAGTCCAAATGGTTTGGGGATGATTTCCGAATCAGAATTTTGTGCAGATTACAAAAATCTATTTCTTAATTTCCGCAGCTACCGATTTTTTTAATTTTTTTTTTGTGAAAAACACCATGTTGTGTTTTATTCACCTAAAAATATCAAAAAAAATCGTTTTTAATTCAGAGTTATCTAAACATCACCACTACACATGCATATGGGGTATTAAAATAAAGCCCATTGCTTTATGGACATGGGCAAACATGAAAAAGACATTTGGAATATGTGAGACATACAAAAGCCCATCAATCAAAGATATTGAGGGGGACATGAGAGGAACAACATGCATAGATATTGGCTGCATCATCTCTGGTCCTGACCAAAAACGTCCAAAGAATTTTAACGCTGTGTTGAACTCAGGAAAATTCAAGACAGCCCTCTTACACTCCGTGTTAAGGAATGGCAGAGAACATGATGCCTCAAGCAGATTCAAGGGCACCAATTGATTGTGGGACTGGATGACAAGGCATACTGATATCAGGTAAAGGAAGGTGGTATTGTGATAGAAGAGGTACTCAGCTTATCCTGAAGCTTTTGCGTGCAAGGGTAAAGTTTGTCCTTTGGCGTTGTTGGAAAAAGACAACAAATTCAGGAAAGCCTTTGCCAAACTGAGACAGTTTCCAACCATATCTGCAAGTTTGTTTGCAGACCTCGAAGCCTCTGTCTGTATCCTGCATGGAAACCAAAGCAGACGTTGGTAAATACTGCCAGACACATACTCTTGCAACAGCATTTCTCACTAAAGCACCAATCTAAACCTCTGGAGAAATCAAGGAATCAGATCCTAGCACTCTGCCTCCATGTATGTCTGTTCTATCTGAGAACGTGAAGCAAACAAACCTGGTTGCTTTCATGTGGGAGAGTGCATCAACATGCGATCCCCATGCTGGGGAGAATGGATGGCCACTGGAGAATGGCTAATAAAGAATCAAAGCTTCATGTCCCCCCCCCCTTTTGCCTCCCTCTGCACCCCACCTCATGCTTGTCTGTGTGTTGTACCATACTCCCAACAGTGATGACTCGATCTCCATCTCTTTCTCAGACACATGACAACTTTAACCACTAATCCTAACCTCTCTTCACACTATGTGGTGATTTCAAATGGTCACCAGGCTAATTGGCTGGAGTTGGTACCTTTTCACTAGCCATGGCACTTCTACAAAGGATCACTTCAGACATTAAATCCTTCCTCTTCTCCAATGGCCTGATTTCCAATCATCAATTTGGTTTCAGACCAGGTCACTCTACCCTGGATATGCTGCTTCTGCTTCTCCAACAATGGATGGAGTACTCTATGCAGACATGAAATCAGAGCCATATCCTAGACATATCGTGTGCTTTGGACACGGTCTGGTACCCTGCCCTGTTCACCAAACTCTCTTCTATGGTATCCAAGGCCATCTCCACTCATGGCTCACATACTTCCTCTCCTGTCGTAGCCAACGTGTGCCCTAATGGAGTTCTCTCATCCCTCTTCCTATCCAGGCTGGAGTTCCTCAAGGCAGCGCTCTGGGCCTGTTCTTTTTCTGGTTTTCATCAATGATCTCTCCGACTCTCTGGAAAATCCTCTTTATCTCTTTGCTGATCACTCAACCCTCTGTCGTACCATCTGTCTTTCCTCAGACCGGCATGCAGCAGCTTCTTCGCTCTCTGCAGATCTGGATAAAATCACAAACTGCGCCAACACGTGGAACATGTCTTTCAATCCGGACAAATCTCACACTCTCACGATGTCTCTCCTAAAGGACCGTTTAGA
>CM068962.1:57584389-57606343 GCA_035128595.1 Eptatretus atami
TCTCTCTCTCTCTCTCTCTCTCTCTCTCTCTCTCTCTCTCTCTCTCTCACACCCCTCACTCCCACAGTGTATAACAACGTTTGGTGAGGCATAGCTCTCCACACCTCCCTTCCTCGCTCTTCCCCCCTTCCTCGCTTCCCCTCCCTCCTGCCTCCTCTCTCTCCCCTCCCTCTCTCATCTGTTCCTCTCTCTCCCTCACCTCCCTCCTCTCCCATCCCCTTAATACCCCCATCAGCGAAGCGACGGGTTGTATTTGCTAGTGTTTAAATAATATCTCTCAGTTTGTGCATCATTTGCCTTTGCATTACAAAATACATCTTCCACAATGTGAGGCAGACTTGCATTGAGACATACTGGATACAAGGTTAATGTCTCACGGAGTGTGCAGCTCAACACAGCTTCACCATGACAGCTTTTTGGTTCTCGGTTTATTTTTCGGGCAGACAGTAGCAGCTGATAAGAGCTCTCATTACTGTTCTGATTTTTTTAAATCTGCAGCTGCATTGGGTTTTTGGAGTCCTTGACACTTTCCCTTCGGCACAAATACATCTGCTCTAGACCCTTGAGCTTGTTCATTAGAACTGGGCCTTCGATTGCAGATTGTATAAGAGGGGTAAATTAGCGTTCCAGGAATAGGTGGGATGTATCATTTGATTTCACAGTTGTCCAAGTTGTCACATTTGAATTCCACTTGTTTGACCTGCAAACAAAACAAAAAAGCACATTTTGAGATGTGTCCACTTTGGTGTTCTGATGTATTGTGTTTCAAGCATATAAATTATGGTGTGCAAACACAAATAATGCAAATTAAATTGTAGACATCTATCGATAACAATAGATGACCTGTTATTGCCTTAAATTTGATCAAAAGGTGGGTTCACCATCCTATTTTGTTGAAGTTTTGGGATCGGAAAGCTCACAACAAGAATCGATCAGTGTATGATTAAACTTGTTGTCATATAATTGGTATTCCTTTTATAAATTTATCATCATGGGTAGATTTGACCGTTTTATGAACTTAACAAATTACTTTCGTATAAATCAGAATTTCTCACAACAAAATAGAAATTTGAAATACCCTTTGTAGCACACATAGCCCGACATGACGTGCCTCCGCTGATGTCATCTGACTTTAATGAAATGACAAAAACGAGGTCACATTCCCCCTTTGAGTCACCCAAAATAACTTGCTCACCAACGAACACCAACAAAGATTTAAAGTACAGAGAGAGAAAAAAAGAAATGTGTAAATAAAGCCATGGGCAAATAATTGGCTTTTGTGCATGGTGGACTGCATGGTGATTAACCACTTCTCTTGATGTCACACCACCACGCACTGTACTGTCATGTATCGCATCAGGATGCACCACACCGTCTTGTTTAGATATAAAGCACAGGATCCATGACCACCCGTTGCAAATAACTCTTTAAGCATATTGCAGAGTCCGACCATCGAAAGTGGTGCCCACAAACCATGACCAGACATTCACCCTTGGGGAAACTATGAGGACACCGATGTGACCTACGTGACATCCACATTACACTCGAACCTCTCTTTTAGTTTTGGTTTTGCTCAGTGGTGGAGAAAATGACTTTGCAACAGATCACCTTATCAAGACTGATCCCCTTAAGATTTGTTGTCTTTGGAAATTTAAGTAGTGATCTCTCCATGTTACAAGTGTCTTGTAGGCTGACAAAGGAACGATGGAAACTCAAATGGCTCGAATCTGTGTTAAGGGCCAGGGAGGGGTGCAAGTTGTAACCAGGGTGGCCAATGCAAGATTGGGTAGAGATTATGAAAACGCGATTGCTTCAGTTGTACAAACAAATCAGTCTTCAACTTGCCATTTCAGATGAAACATAATTTAAAGTCAATCTGCATGTTATACGATAACGATAAACACAACATTTCTCAATGTAGCTGAATGAGAATTCAGACTCTCAATGTCAATGAAGGTATGCCTGCTGGTTGCATCATTTAATGGCGATGCAGTTGTGCCTCATGTAGGTTCGGGCAAGAATTTGTAATTTGTTCAGGGTCCCGGCGATAACTCGCATACTTATCATCGAAAGACATCGTGGGGTCTTTAACGTTCACAAACGAATGCTGGCAGATGCGACGCCCAGTCTTACGTCCATCCAAGGGACGGCGCAACCTGTGTTTAAACACCCTACTTGCGACGTACTGCTCCGACTGTTTATAGTGACATCAGGAGTCGAACCTAAACTCGACAACTCAAAGGCGAATGTGCTAACTGCTGCACCATCATTTAGTCCAGCATCAAGGTGGTATGACATCAATCAGTGCAACAATTCTGCCTTTCATTTTGAAAGTAGAGCACAAACCTTTTATACCTATGATAAGCCTGTTGGCTTCATGGTTAAGGTGGCTGGCTTAAGATCTTAGTGTCTTAAGTTTGAGCCCCTGCCGTGCTGTTGAAATAACACCAGGTGAGTTTACTCATCCTGTCATCCTTCTCAGGTCGGCAAAATAAGTACTGGCTTATTGGTAACAGGGGCACTGCATCAGCGGCACAGCCACACTTCCAGAAAATGATGCAACCAGCAGCCACACAAGCTGCATACGAAACAACATATATATGATTTAAATGATTTGTTCTATTGTTTGCATTGATAATAATACGAGGCAAAAAGAAAAACTGCATGTTTCTCTTTGTAAAACAGCAGATAATCCAGAAGTTTGCCATCATTATCCAGTTCCGGTGCTGATCTTATTGCGTTTTCATCGGCTCTTGAGCACTGAATCCCCTTAACATCTGCATATGATGAAAAGAGACCACTCCAAACTCACTTTCTCGCAGACACCAGCTGGAATAGATTCACTCAATCTGCTATGTCCATTTGGGAAAAAAGAAGACCCTGGAAATGAAATTCAGATCACCATATATTTAAGCTTAAGTGCAGTCTCTGTCGAGGCATCTGTTGAGTATCTATTGCTCGATTCTGTTTCTTTCTTGTGTCTTGACCCCTCCACACAGTGCATACGCTCTCCTGGATGAGTACACCTTAAAGGTGAAAAGCCATCAAATCTTCGGAGTCAGGATGCTGCTCGAAGCAAAGTTTGTTTCTTGGACTATTTGGAGTGGTTTTCTGAGATGTGCAGCTGTAACTTAATCCATTCAGTGTCCCACTCTACATCACCAGTTAAGCTCCAGATTACAGTTTTTGGAAGGTTGACATCCTGCGAGCTTGATCAAAAGTCACCCCAGAGTTACTTCGTCACCTTGGAATTGCATTTGATCTCACAGACTGATTGTGTTGCACGTGGTGTAACTAACAATAGCAGTGACAAACCACCAAATAGTCTGCTCTCCTGCCAGTGCTGTGCACGACCCTTGCCATCACATCAACTTATTCCATTGGAGACCGATTGATCATGCTAGGGTACCCGAGGTTACAATCAGCTCCATCTGGAAATGCCATTTTGATCATTATGGTGGACATTCACAAGCATCTCTAGTCTAAAAAAACAGTGCCCTCTGGTAAAGCTCGACATGTCCTCAGTACAAGATATTCCGGTCATTACATCAGCACACCAAATCGGAATGGGTTTCCGTATGCACTGTATACATTTCCAATTGCAAATAATGGAGGGATTGAATCGCCATCGGCTACAATGTTATCGTCTGATGTCATCATTGAACAGTGCTGCAAAAAGTGGTTTATGTGCATAGCTATTCCATAATCTTCTTCTTTCCTTCCTTTTCTTCCTTCTGCTTTTCTTATTCCACTGAATCTGGTGATTAAACCAGGCACTCAAGAACCAGAAATCCTCATCTCATTCTTATTCTGTCTCTCTCTCTCTCCCACTCTCTGTATCGATAGATAAACTTATGGAATTAATGTGGTGTTGAAAGAGAACAGGCATGATGGGCCAATTGGCCTCCTACTGTGTCAGGTCACCTTATCCTTGTGTCCCTTGCGTGTATCAACACAATATGTCACTCACACAAAAACAGTAAGAGAGGGAACAAAAACACAAAGTGGTGAAATATACAAATAAATAGGCATCACACAACAAAGTGGGGGAGTGGGAGGTAAGGGGAAGTAGCAAAACAAGGAAGAAAAAGAAAACACCCCATCCACTCCTCCATATTAGAACAGGCACAGTGGTTTTGGGAGTATTTTCGCCTTGTGTGGGAAGGATGAAACCTGCAGGTTGATTATATGATGCAGATATACAGAATGGAGAGATACATAATGCAGGCTGGTGAGCAACTCTGGCTTATTCACAAGAAAATGACACAGAGTTTGCACACTGATATGCGGTGAGACTGGTACACAAGATCTAATCTGATACTCTGTGCAGACGAATACACATAATGCTGACTTACATGAGTCAGAGATATAAAACGACGGATGCTGAGTTGACATAAGTGCTGCAAACTGACACCCATTGCAAATGAATGAAATAAATTGATACTAACTCATTCAAGACAACCTTCAAGGCCTTCATTCACAGCTTGAAGGAGTACTGCTCTCCCCTTTGGGCTGGTGCCCCTGTCTCACACATTGTCCTTCTTCATGCCGTGGAAAGCAAGGTCCTCAAAGTCATTAGGATCTCTCACAATTAAGATCAGTGTCTCGGACTGTTACTTTCACATCACAGATGGGTTGGTGGCCTCTCTGTATTATAACCACCTCCATTATCGACTTGCATCATCTGTCCTCTCTTGGCTCTGTCTGCCAGTAACCCTATTTTTGTTAAATTCCCAAAATCCAAGTTAACGGCTCACTTACACTCATTTGTTCCTCATTTTTCTCAATTGTGGAACCAACTTCCTCAGTCTGTTCGTTCTCATTCTTCTCTCCAGGGCTTCAAGACAGCTGTTCACCACGACCTTATCTCCTCTCATCCTATACTCATGATCTCTTCTACCCCAAATGACTCCGTTCCAACAACAACAACAACAACAACAACAAAAACAACAATTTCTCAGCTCCTTCGGCATTGATCATAGAAGAATGGTGTGGTGTCGTTCTCCACCTCAGCGGCATGGTTCTCCACCTCCATGACATGGTTCTCCACCTCAGCGGCATGGTTCTCCACCTCCATGACATGGTTCTCCACCTCCACGGTGTGGTTCTCCACCTCCACGGAGTGGCTCTCCACCCCAGGGCGTGGTTCTCCACCCAGTTCTCCATGCCTCCATGGCGTGGTTCTCCGCCTCCACAGCGTGGTTCTCCCGCCTCTATGGCATGGTTCTCTGCCTCCACAGCATGGTTCTCCACCTCCACGGCGTGGTTCTCCACCCAGTTCTCCATGCCTCCATGGAATGGTTCTCCTGCCTCCATGGCATGGTTCTCCGCCTCCACGGCGTGGTTCTCTGCCTCCATGGCATGGTTCTCCGCCTCCACGGTGTGGTTCTCTGCCTCCACGGCGTGGTTCTCCACCTCCACGGCGTGGTTCTCTTCCTCCACGGCGTGGTTCTCTGATACCGCTAAGTGGTTCTTCGCCTCCACGGCTTGGTTCTTTGCCTCCAAGTCATGATTCTTATCGGCCTTCTCGATGTGTTGAAGATTATTTGGCAATTCACCATCTAGATGCATTGCGTTTGCGATTTAAATATCTACATGGTGCGATCGGAATGAACATATCCGAATGCTACCTGACAGGTGAACACAAACTTTGAAAACCATTAATCGAGATTTTTACTGCATCCGTACATATCCGTGTATTAATGTATATGTGAACACACCTTTAGTCTGTGATATTCAGTGTGATCCACCTCACATTAAGGCAAGGAAAGAATTATTTATGTCCTTTAAAGGGCAGATGTATCTTCCTCTTTCATTATGATCATCATCGTCATAATCATCAATGGATCATACTCTTTACAGAATGTCGGAACTGCTGTTGCCTTCCCAGCAGTCACTCAGGGTAGGAATTTGTAATTTGTTTGGAGTGTCGGCAATCTACACTTTGTGAAGGACACTGTAGTATCTTTAACGGCAACCAACTAATGCTAGCAGACAGGACGTGGATGTGTGTCTCATCCATCGGAGGGACGGCACACACCCATTGGTGCACAGTATTGCCCTGCCTGCAAAACACCAGAATGAAAGTTTATAGCTGTGTTGAGATTGAAACTCAGGCTAGACATCAGAAAAGCCAGTGTGCATATCTCTAAGTTATCCTGCAAATGCACATTTTCCTCTTTACTACATTACAAATGGCTTAACACCTTCACCTGCGATTATTAAATTTGTACTCTATTTTGTGGCTACTTGTTATATTTAGGCAATTTTGCTTGTTTGAAGAGGTGACCATATAACATGGGTATGTTGATGATGCAGTTCTCCCTATAGGTTAGAGCAGGAATTTGGCATTTCAGTGTGCAAGCAAAAGCTTGTCTACTCTGTGCAGAGGTGTTTAAAATATCTTCTTCTTTTTCTCACGTATGACAGCGTGGCTGCCGGATAGCTATCTTTTTGTTGGGGCGCAACTATGACGCTGATGCTGCGCTCCCATACCACTACAGTGGTACTCACTCATTTCACTGACCTCAGAAGGATGACAGGCTGAGTCAACCACATCTGGTGTTATTTCAGTCGCAAACAGGGCATAAACTCAGGACTCTAACATCCCAAGCTAGCCACCCTAACCACTAAGCCAACACTAGCAATGACAGTCCAGAATTCCTCTGGGCTGACAGGATGGCATAAACTAGAAAGGAATGCACACACACACATCTAAGCTGTCTAGCCTGGGTTTGAATCTCGGCGCACCTATAAACTGTTATCCTGGTTGCTTTGTCAGTAGGCGTGCCATCCCTCGGATGGACATTAAACTGGGCGTCTCATCTGTAGGCATTAGTTGGTGGGCGACAAAGATCCCACGGTGTCCTTCATGAAGAGTATGCGAGCTGTCGCCGGCACCATGAACAAATTCAAAATTCCTGCATTGATTACTGCTGGGAAGGCAATGGCCATCCATCCAGTATAACCCTTGCTCAGGAAGCTGCTTCGGCAGCACCGGTGTTCTGTGAAGAGTATGGTGTATGAGAGAGAGAGAGAGAGAGAGAGAGAGAGAGAGAGAGAGAGAGAGAGAGAGAGAGAGAGAGAGAGAGGTATTCCTCACATACATGGTGACCAAAACATTAGTTTACGGAGGTAAAGTGTATCGTTACCACCCCACACCAATGTCCCCCATGAGTGCTACGCCGACAGCAGACACCAGTGTTAAGATGTCAGTATCGAAGTAAAGTACTGTGAATATCGACTTTGGGGGTCCTAACTGACTTTCTCGGGAAGTCAATAAATTCCTCGTGCACGGGTTGTGCCGTACAAGCAGTCAGGTTGACTGTATCTGAATGTCGTGGCTCGATTAAAACACACGTGTCAACAAACTCTGGGTGCGCAAGCTATCTTAAGTAGATTTCTAACGGTCTACCGGTGCTAGAAAGTCAAGCACGATGGGATTAAACGCCACTCATTTACTTTTAAAAAATTTATCAAGAAGCAGGGGACACAGAAAGCAAAGTATGCAGCAAGAAGATCCTGAATGCACTCAATCGTGATGATGGAAGACATTAACGAAAAACGAAACACATAACAGGCCTCGAGTTTGACGGATGGCCAACAGATGCACACCACATACAAACAGCTATCTATCACATGGGGGAGAGAAGGAAAGCAAAACAAAAGCAGAAAATTGCAGGAGATTAAAGGAAAACAAGAGATGATGTCGGGAAAGGCTTTCGAAACTTTTTCGATGAAACTCCTGACGACTTCGTCAGAGCAGGAGGGCAGAAATGCGGGAGGAAATGGCGCGAGCCCCGTCCTGGCGCCATGATACAACCACCGAAGCCTCAATGCAGTCCGTCTCGAGCGCTTCTCGCTCGCACTTTCTTCAAGGAAAATATGGCTCCAAATGACAACAACACAGTTCCTCCATGAGGCCTTGCCTGTATCGGAGTGCACCGCACCTGGCTGAAAATGGAAGTTTCCCCTTTTCTACCATCTCTGGTGCAGTCTCTACTGCCTCCAGGAACTGTGATCACTGCTGTAGGATGAATGAGAAACACCAGGAATGGAGTCACTCCACTCAACCAACTCCACCAGTGATTCCACAAAACCTGAAACCACATTGAGTTGCTCCACCGGTTTGATTTTTCACACACAAAGACCACATGAAACCCCACGTGAACCATGCAAAGCAAAGTGAGAAGGGAACGGTTGATAAGGGAGGACCTTCAAACAAAATAATAATAAAGGACAATAAGGTGCTATTGTGGTCCCACAGCTGAACCAGTATTTATTATGTGAGACCTCAAACGTCACAAGTTATTAGCACTGCCACCGAAGCTAGATGGAGGACATGTATCCACCCCTGTTTGTCTGTATCTGTCTGCTGTTTTTGGTGGACAGGTTGGGTGCGTGACCAAGATGAATTGATTAAATTTTGGTGAAGATCCGATCCTGAGACTACAATTTTAAAGTGATTCTTCATCATTGAGCAACAAGGCCAAAAACGATTGTTGCATGATATTTCAAAAAGTTGTGGATGGATTATGACAAAACCTGGATAATGAGTTGGGTAGATGACAAGAATTTTGGTTCAAGTCACCGATTACATTTTGGTTCAAGTCCGAATCCAGATCCGACAGATCAGTGGGATACAAAACTGTAAACTGTTCAGCCTGGCGGAGGTATGCACTCTACCGAGTGCCGTTGGAATTATTTATGCATCCTAAGCTATTGGCATCTCCCCTTCCTCTCTTCCAGAGCTGCTCCGGTAGGGGAGGGGTGGAAGGAAATTTGGGAAGCACCAGATACAGGACACAAGTCTGCCATGTAATTTAACCTGGAGTCCTAGATGGATGCTGGGTCCCCTGATTTAACCATAGTTCAACCGAGAGCACACATTTACTTACCTTGCATTAAATGGGGTTGGATAGGCACATCCATGTAGGTTCAAGACACTCAACATTGTGCATCCCAGCAAACAAAATTCAGGGCCAGTGGCCCTCAGTTCCATTGGTGTGTGCTGCAATGCCAATGAGTTGACTCTGCCTGAGGGCAGGCATAATAACGATAGGTAAGACAGGCAGTTCATGAGTTGCTCTCTTCAGAGCTTTCAAGAAGCTTGTTTGAGGTGACTTCATGGGCCTGCTGCTCAAGGTGAGAGTCCATTTTCTCAAACACGATTTGATATCACATTTATCCGACCAGCACACATCCCTCACAGTTTACATCATTTTAACATTAATACAGTAGGCCATTTTGACATTTTGAAAGAGTTTTAAGCCAACGAGACAAAAAATTCTAACTGTTGTTGACCTAATTCTGCAAGCTCTCTCTCTAATCTCTCTGGTTTCCCTCTTGAGTCGTCAGGCATGCACAGATGACTGCCGAGGCCGAGGGAGCATCATCCTGGTCAGGTCACCAGTCCGACACAGGGAGTCAGGGGAGGAATTGACCACGGTGCTGGCAATAAATAGCTCACCTACTCTTTGAGAAGGAAACCATGGGATCTTCAACATCCACCAACTAATTCTAGCAGACAGGCTTCGCATTTAACGTCCATCCGAGGGATAACACACACATTAATCAATCACCCTGCATGTGAAACACCAGATTGACAGTTTATAGCTAAACCGAGATTCAAATGCAGGCTAGACAGCTTAGAAGTGAGTGTGTGTACCTCTAGACCACCCTGCCAGCTCTCTGCCAATCTCCAACCACAAAATGGGTGTGAATACAACTGTAGCACAATTTCATCCCGAATGCCCAGCATGATATAGCAAAGCAAATGGGGGACAATCTGCCACACCCTTTATATGATATGTACTCAGTCTATCTCTGCATTCACGAAGGTCAGATAATAATAATCTAGATAGGCTGGTCGGTGGCTGCCTCGCTTCCCTTTTCTAATTGGTTCTGCTCCCTTACTCCTGCAGAGTCCACCCCCTAATTCATTCACCTGCGGTACACACCTAGCCAAGGGTTTAATGGTTCCTATCACCTTATTTCAGCCTGCTTGAACCCACTTGGGTATGGAGTCTCCATGGTATTCCCTCAGTCTGTCCAGGTGCAAAACACATGCCACAGCTCGATACCCTTGACGCACCCGATAAATGACGTCATTTTGCACTGGAGCATTCAGCACAGACTCTGTCAGTGATATGAAAATTTGCTGGAGTCCTCTTCACAGACTCATATTACTCACACAGACCAGACCTCCCACCTTAAACTGCTTTCCTCTGACTTGTGCATCGTACCTAGTCTCCATTCGGTACTGGATACCACATGGAGACGAGGTACACAATGCAAAAATTCCCCTGTAAGCAGGACGAGAATCACTTGACCACAGGTGATGCTCCACCCTCTCACAGATTCCTTGCACATAGGCCTCCTTGTCCACCCTTCGTGGATGTACAGATTTACGCCTCAGCTCCCTGAACAGCTCGGCTCTGCCATTCAGCCTGGCCCTGCGACTCTGGTCAATGGTATCCAGTGTCCCTTGAGAGACAAAATTCTTTTTTGCCCGATGGTGAGTTCCAAGACATCTACCGGCAACATCAAGGATGGTGGTCTTGAAGGCACTCCACAACTCTTCAGGATTCCCTAAAGCACCCAGACTCCACAAAATCCCCACTCAGCCTGTTCACAAACTCCTCAGCTACCCTCTTATCCTTGAACTTGCCAACATCCAGCCTAGCCTGGGATGGCACCATTCTCCCAGATTTACCTGCAACGTTACAGTTGCTACAACAAGCCTGTGGTCAGTATTGAGGAACAAAGCACTCCGGAAGACCCTGCAGTTCTAGATTATCCTCCAGTGACCATTAACGAGCACATGGTCAATCTTCTTTTCCACACCACCAGTGTTGCAATATCAAGTTCAGCGATGAGCCTATTGGCAGTGAAACCATCAACCAGCCACTCAAAGTCCATGACTACTTGCAAAATCAAGGAACTTAGTGCTATTCTGGTTCACAGTTCCAGACCCACATGGACCAACACATGCCTCATAACCATCCCTATCAGTTCCCGTCGATGCATTGAAATTCCCCAAGACTGGAAGAGTATCTCGCCTGGGGCAGTGAACAATGACAGATTTGAGCGAGCCATAGAATGCGTCCTTCAAGGTGAGATTACTCGCCTCAGTCGGAGCACATACAGAGACCAGGGAAATGACACCCATGGAGTGACGAATCTTCTGTTTCATAGTACGCTCGTTGACCGGTGTTACCTCAAATATCATTGGAGTAGCTTATTGGACACAGCTACAGCAACTCTTTGGGCATGGTAACCATCAGAGTGACCAGACCAATAGTAGGTGTAACCACCCGCCATGATCTCACCACTACCCGGTCTCTGAACCTCAGAGAGTGCTGCAATACCTATGTTCAAATGCTTGAGCCCAGATGATAACAGAGAAAGGTGATCATTCTCTCTTGGCGATAGGACAATCCAGGCATCCACCCTAAGGGACCGCCTCAGGTTAACCCAGGGAGACCGCCGTCTGGTGGATGACACCTCAGCACCACTCCACCACACACAACCGCAATCTGACCCTGGAGGTTTACCACATGCTTTTCCTCCTATCATCAAGGAATGGGGGGTTGAAGAGTGTGGCATATCAAAATTAATGATGCACATAGTTGCACTTTAACCCGGAAATAAAGAAAGATCACTTTGTCCAAGGAAGATTAACGCAGATACAAGGCTGTATCTTTGAAAATCCTCAAAAATACATCTCAAATTGCCAAAATCATTTTTTTGTATACATTGTCGAGGGTCATGAAAGAGCTCGTGGAATTAACCAAAACATCAAAAGAAACAACAATTTTATTTCTCCCTGTGGTTTTGCATTGCTCCGGTGGTGAAATACACTTCCCAGGGCACCGCAGGGTAAAGGTGGCGGAGTCATTCAAAGGGGCGAGGTTTGCTTGGACCCGTTTGGACCAGTCAAGGGAAGAGGTTCGGAGAGACGGAATTTAGGTTTTTTTGGAAAAACTGAATTTATGCTTCGCAGCAGCGTTTTGTCTAACCAGTAAGGCATACCTTCTTCATCATCTCTTAAAAGTGTGCAAAATCGGTGATATACTGCACTGTACCCAACTTTGTTTATCGTAGGGTTGTGACTTGAACCCAAATCAGACGTACAATCGCTCTCTCTCTCTCTGACATAAATTATTACAAATTTAAATTGTATCAATGTATCAAAAAGGGAAGATGCTAACTTCACATGATAACTCGAATTGGCTCTGTTAACAACGACATGCAACCTGGGAGCAGCAACAATATGACAATTCCTGTTCGTTTTCCACTCCCTTTATAAGCTCCAGATCCGCCCTTTAACGTTTTATCTTCGACTTAGAATCATAAACTCTGACTTTTGGCGTTGCCTCGCAACCCATTAGAATTTCAACAATATTTTTGTTTTATAGCTTTTCACGTATTTACATTGAACATGACAATAGATGTAAACTGTTTAAATAAACAGCTCATTGTCACCACTCATTCTGATTTACTTGAGTTATTTAGCTGCTTGCGGAATGAAAGCACAATTCCACTTCAGCAAACATATAAAGCTTATACAGTATTTATTATGTCTGTATGTAAGATTCACTGCAGTATCTGCTTGCAGAATGCAACCATGCCCCACTATTAAATGTATAATACTCACCCAGTCTAAATGAAGTAGTATTCCACCAAGTTGTCAGAACACATCCCTTTCTATAACAATAAGCTGAAGGAATTATTGATGTTAATGTCATGTCAACTCTTTCTCTCTCTCTCTCCTCCATCACCCCCTTTCTTCCTCTTCCCCCTCTCCCTCCTTCAAAGGACAACCTCCGGACACAACTATGGTCGTGGACCTGCCAATCAGAGAGGTTCTGGACAAAAAAAAAGAGATGATGTTGAAACGTCGAGGTTGGACAGCGTCCTTCTCTTGATCCACATTAATTGTCATTGAATCAGGCACTCGTTCACTTGAAATAATGATTGAGATGTCTTTCTGTAAGTCAGTAAGCCGAAGAAATTATTTCCGTCATATGCCATGGACACACACACACACACACACACACACACACACCACACACACACACAACACACACACACACTTCTCCCCTCCCATGCTCCCCCACCCTGCGCATTCACAGCAGCGTGTGGCCAGTGCTGTGGCTGCCGGACGCTTGAGTGTTTGATAGATCACCAGCAATGCGCAAAGACGCAGTCAGGTCCAAGGAGCCGATGACCCGAGGAAGGAGACCTCGTGGTGAGAGTTTTAAAAAGGGTGGGACATGAGACTTTGGTGCCACATACACCATGCTCATGGAGATGCACCACTCTCATGGACTCCAACGGTGTCATGAAAAACGCTCCATGTTCGAAGCTCAATGATAGTCTCTCGTGGTCCCGTTGCTCCAGAGAGAAGATGCTTCCCGAGAGTTTCGACCCGGAATGCATTGTGCGCGATGCTCAACCCTGATACTGGATCAGACTGTCGATTGTAACTTTGCTGAATAATCGGCGGGTACAAAGCATCCCTCCCCACTCCAACAGGATGCATTGGCTGCGTTTGATGACGGGCTCCGCGGAAATTTCGTAAATAACACGCACGTCCCGCATCACCGGCACGTCCAGCATCTGCTCCTCTCGGCACTCAAAAACCAAGAGGGGAAGCGACAGCAGCACGCAACGCCCGACCGGGCGGAGCGCGGCAAAAGCGGAGAATGTGCCTCACAAGGTCCTGCGCGCACATCTTGCGGCCAAACATCGCGGCAGCATGACTCCGGGCGAGCCGCAGTGGAGAGGCCGCAGGACCCATCCGCATCACTTCGTTAAGTTTTCTGTTTCATCAGGACCGTTTCAGGAGGTCTTGCGGGTGGAGGATGTCCGGCGCTGACAGCGGGACCGTGGCACGCTTTGCACCAGGGGAGTCGCGCTCGCTGGTCAAAGCTCAGGTCAGGGAGGTCATTGGAGACCTGGAGGTCGTTTTGGGAGAACTCAAGGATGTGGCCAAGGAGCTGAAGGAGGTATGCTTCATCTCGACTTAGTCCAAGCTCAAACTTCACGTGGGGAAGTCGTGCGTGCGTGTATGTGTGTGTGTGTGTGTGTGTCATAATATGGTTATACAGTCCTGCTTTGAAAAACGACCTCATTCTGCATGCATGCACTCAGTGCTAGTCTAAAGGACAGCCGGCTGTAAAGTTAAAGCAATATTAATTTCTTAATGTATGTCGTTGTTTAAATCGGTCTCGAAGTTTATTGGTCATGGTCTTTGAATGCATTTATTCTCGTGGTGGTCGTTTAAGAGAAGTGGTCGTAAAACATTATTTTTTTGTCTCTCCCATAAATCAGTTGCTGTCAATTGTTACAATTTTTAAAACAATGGCCACTCTACCTTTGTGCTTTATTGATGAGAATGTCTTGACTTTCCGCGACACGTGACCCCACACACAGGTGGTGTCACAGATTGACGTACTCACGAGCACCTTGAACCTGGAGGAGGAAACGGACGATTCAAATAGCAGCACCCTCAACAGCTCGTCCTCGAGCGGAGCCACCGGCTCCAGCGGAGGCGTGACCATGAGACTCAGCTCACTCACAGCCACATCCTCGCACTCGGTCCTTACGGTAATACGAAGACCACGACCACCTCCACCCCCTCCGCGAACCACAGCACTCCGCCGGCCCGAACTTGCCGCCAACGGCGCAGACTCACAACTTCCGAGCAGCTCTCCGTCGCCCGAACTCCCAGCTACCAGGTCCGTTACCGTGGACCTCGAGCGACGTTGTGCTCGACGTTTCGAGACGTGCGCCATGCGCTTTGATAAGGGTGCGGTACACGCGGTGAAAGAGCGAGTCCGATTCAGCGACTTGGTTCAGTACCATGGAGAGCACACTCAGGGTCGTGAACGCATTAACTTCAGCCAAACGCACCAGGCGGTCACGGTGGCGACCACCTTGCGCCAGGGACACCTGTGCAGTTCCAAACCCGTTGTGACCAGGTGCGCGACGGGTCTTGCCCCCTTGGCGCTGGTTCGCAGGAGCCACAGCGTGTTTGTACGTTCGAGCGAACACACGTACCAAGGACAGGAGTCACAACTTCCCAAGGCCATTCTAAGGAAATCGAAGAGCACCGTGGTCTAGCACCTCATTTACATTTTGTTACTCAGGGAATGTAACCTTTGTCTACGTGGTGACCTTTCAACCGATGCAACATCTGATGATTGAATGGACATCCAGTGAGGCTGTGACCTCGTGATCGGTGGTGAATTTGATCATTTTACACTCTTCACACTGTTTAGATGCCCTCGTTAGATTGTGGATAATGAAACAATTCTGGGGTTTTTTTGGGGTTCCATTTATACCGGTATGGGAATATAGTATTTAATGTATGATGCACGTGATTAAAACGTTGGCATTGCAGATATCATGAAATCCATGCTTAAGATATATATGTATTTATATATACGTAAAATCATCCCTGGAAATTTTACTGTATGTTATGTTGGAGATGCAATATTGATTAACATGTGCATAATTATTGCCGAAAAGTTATTCCAAATGTAAATTGAAAAGTCCACAAGTTTGTCTTCTTCACGTTGAAGAGAATACTTTTCTACTTTAATTACTTTTAAAAGAAACGTGTATATTTAAATGTTTTGGCAATGTCGATGTTTGAAGTGAGGCTGAAATACTAAAGAAGGATTAAAATTTTCATGATTACTGAATATCCATTTTGAAATGTTTTAGCATCAAATACAATCCGGAGTAGTGAGGAGCTCTATAATGTGAATGGAAACACGGAGATGCAACCACGGGAGCAGTTAGATTGTGGGTATGAGGGTACAACCCACCAGTTAGATTGTGGGTGTGAGGGTACAACCCACCAGTTAGATTGTGGGTATGAGGGTACAACCCACCAGTTAGATTGTGGGTATGAGGGGACAACCACCAGTTAGATTGTGGTATGAGGGTACCACCACCAGTTAGATTGTGGGTATGAGGGTACAACCCACCAGTTAGATTGTGGGTATGAGGGTACAACCCACCAGTTAGATTGGTTATGAGGGTACAACCCACCAGTTAGATTGTGGGTTTGAGGGTACAACCCACCAGTTAGATTGTGGGTTTGAGGGACAACCACCAGTTAGATTGTGGATAATGAACAACCCACCAGTTAGATTGTGGATAATGAAACAACCCAACAGTTAGATTGTGGATAATGAAACAACCCACCAGTTAGATTGTGGATATGAGGGTACAGCCCACCAGTTAGATTGTGGATAATGAAACACACACCCAGTTACATTGTGGATAATGAAACAATCCACCAGTTAGATTGTGGATAATGAAACAACACACCAGTTAGATTGTGGATAATGAAACAACCCACCCGTTAGATTGTGGATAATGAAACAACCCACCAGTTAGATTGTGGATAATGAAACAACCCACCAGTTAGATTTGGATAATGAAACAACCACCAGTTAGATTGTGGATAATGAAACAACCCACCAGTTAGATTGTGGATAATGAAACAACCCACGAGTTAGATTGTGGATAATGAAACAACCCACCAGTTAGATTGTGGATCATGAAACAACCCACCAGTTAGATTGTGGATAATGAAACAACCCACCAGTTAGATTGTGGATAATGAGAACAACCCACCAGTTAGATTGTGGGTAATGAAACAACCCACCAGTTAGATTGTGGGTAATGAAACAACCCACCAGTTAGATTGTGGATAATGAACACCCACCAGTTAGATTGTGGATAATGAAACAGCCACAGTTAGATTTGGATAATGAAACAGCCCACCAGTTAGATTGTGGATAATGAAACAACCCACCAGTTAGATTTGGATAATGAAACGACCCACCAGTTAGATTGTGGGTAATGAAACGACCCACCAGTTAGATTGTGGGTAATGAAACAACCCACCAGTTAGATTGTGGGTAATGAAACAACCACCAGTTAGATTGAGGATAATGAAACAACCCACCAGTTAGATTGTGGATAATGAAACACCCAACAGTTAGATTGTGGATAATGAAACAACCACCATTTGATTGGGATAATGAAACGACCACCAGTTAGATTGTGGATAATGAAACAACCCAACAGTTAGATTGTGGGTAATGAAACAACCACCAGTTAGATTGTGGATAATGAAACGACCCACCAGTTAGATTGTGGATAATGAAACAACCCACCATTTAGATTGTGGATAATGAAACGACCCACCAGTTAGAATGTGGATAATGAAACAACCCACCAGTTATATTGTGGATAATGAAACACCCACCAGTTAGATTGTGGATAATGAAACAGCCCACCAGTTAGATTGTGGATAATGAAACAACCCACCAGTTAGATTGTGGATAATGAAACAGCCCACCAGTTAGATTGTGGATAATGAAACAGCCCACCAGTTAGATTGTGGATAATGAAACAGCCACCAGTTAGATTGTGGATAACGAAACAACCCACCATTAAGATTGTGGATAATGAAACAATCCACCAGTTAGATTGTGGATAATGAAAACAACCCACCAGTTAGATTGTGGATAATGAAACAACCCACCAGTTAGATTGTGGATAATGAAACAACCCACCAGTTAGATTGTGGATAATGAAACAGACCCACAGTGTAGATTGTGGATAATGAAACAACCCACCAGTTAGGTTTGTGATAATGAAACAACCCACCAGTTAGATTGTGGATAATGAAACAACCCACCAGTTAGATTGTGGATAATGAAACAACCCACCAGTTAGATTGTGGATAATGAAACAACCCACCAGTTAGATTGTGGATAATGAAACAACTCACCAGTTAGATTGTGGATAATGAAACAGCCCACCAGTTAGATTGTGGATAATGAAACAGCCCACCAGTTAGGTTGTGGATAATGAAACAGCCCACCAGTTAGGTTGTGGATAATGAAACAGCCCACCAGTTAGATTGTGGATAATGAAACAGCCCACCAGTTAGATTGTGGGTTTGAGGATGCAACTCAGCAGCAGTTAGATTGTGGGTTTGAGGATGCAACTCAGCTGCAGTTAGAATGTGTGGATAATTAAACAGCCCACCACTTAGATTGTTGTTTTGAGGATACAATACAGTCGCAGTTAGACTGGGGATAACGATGCAGCCTACCACTTAGTTTGTGTGTACGAGGAGGCAACCCAGCAGCAGTTAGATTGTGGGTTTGAGGATGCAACTCAGCAGCAGTTAGAATGTGTGGATAATTAAACAGCCCACCACTTAGATTGTTGTTTTGAGGATACAATCCAGTCGCAGTTAGACTGGGGATAACGATGTAGCCCACCACTTAGTTTGTGTGTACGAGGATGCAACCCAGCAGTAGTTAGACTGTGGGAATAAGGATGCAGCCCAATACCGAGATTGTGGGTATGAGGATGCAATCCAATAGCAGTGAGACTGTGGGGATAACGATGCATCCCAGCAGCAGTAAGACTGTAGGAATAAGGATCCAGCCGACCAGTTAGATTCTGTGGATGAGGATGCAGCGCAGCAGCATTCAGAATGTGGGGATGACGGTGAAGCCCACCAGTCGGACTCTGAGCAAGAGTCTGCAACTCTGAAGTTTGACTGTGATCACGACAATGGAATCCAGCTGTTAAACTGTGATTCATGAAGATATTAGTCCTGCTGTTAGACTGTGAGCATGAGGAGGCCACCATAAGTTACAATGTGGGCAGGATGGTGCAGTCCTGCTGATCGGCTGTGCATATGAGGCTGCAGCCCACCAGTTAGATTGTGGTTATGAGTCTGCAGCCCACCAGTTAGATTGTGGTTATGAGGCTGCAGCCCACCAGTTAGATTGTGGTTATGAGGGTAAAGCCCACCAGTGAGATTGTGTATATGAGGACGCACCCCACCAGTTAGATTCTGTGTTTGAGAATGCAGCCCACCAGTGTAATGTGCTAGAGGATGCAACCAACAGCAGTAAGATTGTCTTGTGGTTCGGTGGCAGCCCACCACTTAGATTGTGCATATGAGGTTGCAGCGCACTACTTAGATTTTGCATATGAGGATGCAGTCCAGCAGTAGTTAGACTGTGAGCAAGAGGATGCAGTCCTGCAGATGAGGTGTGTGTATGAGTTTGTCGGCTTGTAGCACAACAGTTAGACTGTGAGCTCGATGATTCAGATTCACAGTTTGAGTGTGAGTTGGAGAAGGAAATCTGGCAGTTTTAGTCTGAGTATAATAAATCTCCGACAGTGCAACCAACTTGTGTGTCTCCTAGCAACAAGGAATTGTTTTTGAAACTACAAACCTGTGAGATACGTTTTATCAACCAAACACTGCCTGAAAAGCCAAAATGGAATTTGATTGCATCTTTAAATGCAAACAATTGTGACTCAGCGTGCTGCATTCTGCAGCAATCTCTCCATGAACAAAGAAGACTAAGTGAATGACACATGAACTCACAAGCGCTATTTGTAGTTGCAAAACCACATTCTAGCCATCATCCCAAATCCTTCAGGCAAGCTGTCTGTAAAAACCCGGCCCTACATTTGTTTCTACATCTTGAATAACCACTCAACACCCTTAGCTGTGAAATCACTCATTTAGAATCTTTTGTACTCACATCAGTTTTTGACTTGCTTTGCCAACATCCTTTAAAGAATGATCTTCACGAAGGAAATTGCATTGTATAAACAAACGTACAAATTAAATAGGATGAAATTTTTTTGTAATATTTCTAAATGCTGAAGGGGCTGGTGGGATGGCCGAGAGGTATGCACAATTTCTTCTAAGCTCTCCAGCCTGGGTTCGAATCCCGATCCAGCTATAAACTGTCATTTTGGTATTTCTCAGGTCAGGTGATTCATCAATGTGCGAGTCCGATTGTGGGTATGAGGGTACAATGTACGCTTGTTGATGACGTTATCAATTTTCACTCTCACAATAATCCACCATAACAAATCAAGATTCCCTGGAAAGGGCAATCATCACCAAGGCTTGAAGTACAAATCAAACATATTGTATCCAACACGTTTCTGGCTGTGCAACCCCAAGTAATCTTTACCTCTCGCCGTTTGCTGATGTCAGTCAACAAGGAAGTGCTACCCACCTCACAAAGCAGCAATGTTATTTATGAGTTTAAGTGTCGATGTGAAGCTCGGTACGTGGGCCGCACAACACTGAGATTGGCTGATCGGATCAAACAACACATCCTCTTGGCGATTCGAAGAAAGATTGTGAGGGTTAGAACACAACCAGTGTGAGCATGTAGAAATATCCAGCAACCACCGGCCACTGTATCTGCTTCATCTGCCATTGCACAACACCTGGTTGCCAACCCCATCTGTGCAGACCAGTACAATGCAGATATGTTCAGGATATTGAGCCAAGGTCAGAGATCTGTGTATAAAGCATGCACCTTCACTTGCTCCTTCACTTGCTGCGATTTTTACAGCGCGGCGACATCGCGCTGTTATATAATTGGCTATTCTGTCCTGTGTCTTCTGTCACGTCTTCTGTCACACTTATGGCCGCGTACGTCCCTTTGATTACCCTGAAGAGTGCAGCATGAAAAGCTTCAGTCACTATTATGTCGTGTTTGTTTGTATCCATATATATATATATATATATATATATATATATATATATATATATATATATATATATATATATATATATACACATACATACATATATAATTAATAATATGAAAGTCAACACAGAAGATTTTGATGTCTGTCCAAAATGTGATTGATATAGTTGAGTGGAAATTAATATATAGGTGTATGTGCACATCATATGATTACATAAAAGTTATTTATGACAAAAAAAGGTTTCAAAAGCAAGATATTGATTTCAATATTGCACCTAATATCAATCATCTTATCATATTAATAATAATATTCACTATTAGTTAAAATTGTGAAAATTATACAAGGACTTGAGCAATAAAGACATTTTTTTAACATCATAAGAGATTAATGTAATCAGGTGATAATCTTTTTGCAAATACAAGTTTGCATGTTATTCAAAATCACCAATAGACAAACAAGAAGGATGTCATACAGAGCATGATACTTGCAAAATCCATGAAACAAATTTTACCTGACCATTCAATGACCAAATATGCAAATCCTCTTCAAATCCCAAATCAATTGGATGAAAATTGACAATTATAGAAACTAAAGCTTAGTTGTTGATCTTTGGCCCATGTTAACCTTTCAGTCTCCCTTGACCTCAAAAATAATTCACTGGTTGAATTCAGTGACCTGAAATATAAATCCTCTTCAAATTTCAAGTCAATTGGAAGAAAACTGAGGATTTTAGAAATCTTACCTAACTTATTGACCTTTGGCATATGTTTACCATTTGGCTGAGTTTGACCTCAAAAATAATTGATGGTTGAATTCAATAACCTGATTGGCAAATCCTCTTAAAATTTAATGTCAATGGGATGGAAATTGAGGATTTTAGAAATTCCAGGTTAGTTGTTGATCTTTGGCCAATCTTTAGCTTTTGGTCGATGTTGACCTCAAAAATAATTGGCTGGTTGAATTCAGTGTCCTGAAATATAAACCCTCTTCAAATTTCAAGTCAATCGGATAAAAATTGAGGATTTTAGAAATCTCACCTAAGTTGTTGACCTTTGGCCTATGATGACCTTCTGGTCTATGTCGACCTCAAAAATAATTGGCTGGTTGAATTCAATGAGCTGATATGCAAATCCTCTTCAAATTTCAAGTCAATCAGATGAAAAATGACGATTTTAGAAATTTGACCTCAAGATGACCTCTGACCTTTGACCTCAAAATCAGTAGGCTTCTCTGTTGAGATTAGCTCTGCAACTTGGTGAAGCTTCGTGAAGATCAGTTTTAAATTGTGACCTCTAGGCGATTGAGACAAACAGACAAAGAGACAGACAAGCCGGTAGGCGGCGATGGGTCGCCGAGCATGGAAACTATAAGATATAG
>CM068962.1:57651354-57666834 GCA_035128595.1 Eptatretus atami
CTCACTCTTACAGTCTAACTGTTCCACCACATCCTCACTCTCACAGTCTAACTGTTGAATCACATCCTCACTCTTACAGTGTAACTGTTCCACCACATCCTCACTCTCACAGTCTAACTGTTGCACCACATCCTCACTCTCACAGTCTAACTGTTCCACCACATCCTCACTCTTACGGTCTAACTGTTCCACCACATCCTCACTCTCACAGTCTAACTGTTGCACCACATCCTCACTCGTACAGTTTAAATGTTGCACCACATCCTCACTCGCACATTGTAAATGTTGCACCACATCTCTGCTCGTACAGTTTAAATGTTGGCCACCACATCCTCACTCGCACATTGTAAATGTTGCACCACAATCCTCACTCGCACATTGTAAATTGTGCACCAAACCCTCACTCGCACATTGTAAATGTTGCACCACATCCTCGCTCGTACAGTTTAAATGTTGCACCACATCCTCACTCGCACATTGTAAATGTTGCACCATACCCTCACTCCACATTGTAAATGTTGCACCACATCCTCACTCGTACAGTTTAAATGTTGCACCATATCCTCACTCGCACATTGTAAATGTTGCACCATACCCTCACTCGCACATTGTAAATGTTGCACCACATCCTCACTCGTACTGTTTAAATGTTGCACCATACCCTCACTCGCACATTGTAAATGTTTGCCCCGCATCCTCACTCGCACATTGTAAATGTTGCACCACATCCTCACTCGCACATTGTAAATGTTGCACCACATCCTCACTCTCTCAGTCTAACAGGTGGACTCCATCCTCACTCTCACAGTCTAACTGTTGCAATGCATCTTCACACTCACTCTAATTGCTGGACTACATACTCAGTCTTCTCTTATGTTGTCAAAGTTATCCCTTGAGCATTGTGGTGGCTATACTAGAATGGTACTAATTTGACAACAATGACCGATAGTGCAAATGAAGAAGCGACGAAATAAAAGAAAGAGGAGAGAGTAAAACGAATAGAATACATTATTGAGTTAAAAACGAAATATTATATTTTTGTCAAAGCTTCAGTTATACTTTATTTTACATCAACTTGGAGATAGCAGGTATCATTCTAAAGACTTGCAAAGAAGTTGAGCAGTTACGCTTTCACATCGTAACTGCTCAATTTATTTTTCTCTCTCACAGTGTAACAGCTGGACTGCGTTCTGTGCTCAGGCTAACAGCTGTTTAGTGTGGAAGAAAAGACATCTGAGGCTTTCGGATTCCCAGTCAATTCTCTTTGTGCAAACAACAACTGTAAAACCCCTCGTCCTTCTTCTGGCTAACCTGGTTGGCACAATGTCAGTATCCAGGAGTTGGCTCGCAAAATAGAGCCGATTCAAACTGGCTTCCACGATCCGTAGTTAATGGCTGATGCAACACCAAAACGTGCGATCCAGCTGTGGACAAAGGCCCTGGCAATGGTAGGTGCACTGATGTCAGCTATCAGTGTAGCCTCTGGCCAATGGGTGAAGTGGTCAACAATGAAATGCCTGTTTGAAGGTGGTAGGGGACTGACAAGATCCACATGGAGCCTGTCAAAACGAATATCTGTTCTTGAAAATCTACCAATTGGTGCGACAGTATGATGTTGGATCTGGGAGCGTTGGCATTGAAAACATTGCTTGGCCCAACGGCAAACATCGGCGTTGACGCGTGGCCAGAGGTAGCGCGTAGTGATGAGTCACTGGGTTGCTCAAATACCCGGGTGTGTGAGTAAGTGAAAAGTGTTGAAGACTGTACGACGGAATGCCGCAGGAATGAAAGGGCTTGACTGTCCCATCGATGGATCACACTCAAAGGTAATGCTTGTCCCTGGGAGTGGTACCTCACAAAATGTAAGCGAACCTGCTGCAGACTGTTGGCAGTGGAGCTTCATGTCCTCCCATTGTGCTGCCACAAGTGCATTAAAATTAATGGCCAGTGTGGTAATAGAAGACAATGCCAATACCCCGACGCATGAGAGAGCACCGGCTGCCGAGCTCACAATTCCTTTGATATGCCAGATGTCTGTGGTGAATTGTGAGATATAATTGAGTTGGCAAAGTATGCGAGGAGAGTGAGAGTCTGAATGGGTGGATAGAGCGAAAGTTAAAGCTTTGTGGTCAGTCATGCCACAGAATCTTCTGGCATCTAAGAAGTGGTGAAAGTGCATGATGGCGAGGTATACAGTGAGGAATTCCCGAGAGAAGGCACTGTGCTTGCACTCTGTTGTTATCAGCATTTTTGAGAAGCCCAGTGGATGTCAGTCGGCATCAATGAACTGGTGAAGGTCCGCACTCACTGCGACCTCAGACGCGTTTACCATGAGGCATGTTGGCCCCTCTGTCTTTGGATGAATCGGGAGTGAAGCACTGCCTGGTGAATCTTTGATGGTGTGAAAGGCTGACAACGTTGGCTTCACACAATGGACCACTTCAGGGTGCTTACCAGTTGCGAGTAACTCGTTTGGTGGCTGCAGTGTTGTGGCTGCGTTTGGAATAAATTTATGAAAGTTGACAAGGCCCAAAACTCCCTCAGTTTGCATTGAAATGACGGTAACAGGAAATGCCGAATAATGTGCACCCAGGATAGAGTATGTGGTGTCGGCAATAATAAACACCCATGGAAATAAGTGAAGTAAACCCAAATCAAGTTGGAGGAAATGTTCTCCAAAAGTATCGATATCACTGTTGTTAGCAGCATGTAATGAATATCGCTGTTGATTTTTCCATTCAGGGGCAGACGATGGCACAATGCTCACATCTTCCCCTGTATACAAAAGAAAACGAAATCTGATAGTATGATCTACAAGGAAAAAAAGGTCACTGACGTAAGATCCAGGTGAAGACGTTACCATTAGTTGTCGACCTCGTCGTTTCCCTGGAGCCGGTAAGAGCACGGTGCTCTACACTCATGGGCATTATTACCGAAGGTCACGTCGTATCAACACCAATCTGGAGTGTTCATGGAAGGTGAAGGAGAATGGGAGCTTGAAGTACGGAGTTTCTCTCTGTTCCTACAAGGGGTACCGGTAGACAGGCACGACTGTCATTGCACAGTAGAGTTGTTGGAGACCCAAAGGAGCCAACAATGTATTTGAACCACATCAACTCAGTAGTAATGTTCCAGGTGTCAAATTGCACTTTGACTTGTGTGAACCATAGCTGTGGGTCATCTGTCCAGAATGGCAGCAGGTTGTTTGAAACCACTGCCACCAATGAAGCTGGTTGAGCAACCGGGAAGAAGAGTACAGCTGGTTGATTGTTCCCGGTGAATGGTTGCTTGCATTCTTGGAATTCCTTATCCATCTATTTGGATTATGTTGGGGTCACCAATTTAGCATGGGAAGAATAGATGGCCGAGGCATTCAGATTACCAGTCAATTTTCTTTATTCAAACAGCAACCGTAAAAACCCCTTGTTCTTCTTCCAGCTAACTCGGTATTGTAAATTAAATCGATCAAACAGAGCTCATGCATATTTACATGTTATAAAATCAGCGCAGTCCGGTCTGGCATTTCACTCAGGCCAACTGGCAGGGACTTCAAGCAGCCATCAAACTGCTAGACTGGTCTCCCATCTCTACTTCCTCTGACAACTCATCTTGGGAATTCTTTCAAATAAACTTGCTCTCTCTCATGCACAGATTTATCCCATCTCATCTTCATTTGTCCTCTCTTCCTCCCACCCATGGTACACTGAAGCTTGTGGCGAGGAAGTTGTCCTGAAACAACTTTCCTTCGCCTCATGGAAGGCGAATCCAACTGAAGACAATCTCAGTTCCTTCCACAAAGCTCGGAACAAGTGTGTGTCTACCCTCGGGAGAGCCAGAAAACAACATCATTTTCTCAACAATCTCAAGTCTGAACTCTCAAACCTGTCTCCCTCCTCCAAATCCTGGTGGTGTCTAGTTAAGTCTGTTTCTGGTGAATGTTTCCCCTCCATACCCTCCCTTACCATAAATGGCTGCACAGCTGACACTTCACGTGAAAAGGCTGAATGCCTAAACTCCATGTTTGCTTCGAAATCTTGTGTCCCAAACCCGTCGCTTTCTGTAGCCACCTTACCCAGTCATACCCAGCTGTTCCTAGACTCTGTGTCCTTTTCTCCTGACAAGGTGGAGAGCTTGCTGTCAAACATCAACTCAGATTCTGCAAACGGTGCAGATGGCATTAGCCCACGTGTCCTAAAAACCTGCTCTGCTGCTCTGCTGCTCTTGCTCACCCTCTCTCTGTTCTATTCACCCTCTCATTTGCTCAAGGTCATCCTGCTATCTGCTTCGAAATCAGCTAACATTACCGCTCTGTATAAAAATGGTTAAAAAACAGATTATTTTAAAGACAGACCAATGAACCTTCTCCCACTCATCAGCAAGGTTATGGAATCCATCATCGTTTCAGACATTAAATCCTTCCACTTCTCCAATGGCTTGATTTCTGATCATCAATTTGGATTCAGACCAGGTCACTCTACCATGGATAAGCTGCTTCTGCTCTCCCAACAATGGATGGAGATCCTCAATACCAAACATGAAATCAGAGCCATCTTCCTAGACATATCGTGTGCCTTCGATACGGTCTGGCACCCTGCCCTGCTCATCAAACTCTCTCCCTAAGGTATCCAAGGACATCTCCACTCATGGCTTGCAGACTTCCTCTCCTGTCACAGCCATCGTGTGGCCCTCAATGCAGTTCTCTCATCCCCTCTTCCTTTCCAGGCTGGAGTTCCTCAAGGCAGTGTTCTGGGCCCTATTCATTTTCTGGTTTTCATCAATGATCTCTTCTACTCTCGGTAAAATCCTCTTTATGTCTTTGCTGATGAATCCACCCTCTGCCGTACCATCTGTCATCCCTCAGATCGGCAAGCAGCAACTTCTTCATTCTCTGCAGGTCTGAATAAAATCACAAACTGGTCCAATACGTGGAACGTGTCTTTCAAGCCATGACAAATCTCACACACTCACTATGTCTCTCCAAAAGAACCGTCTGGAACACCCCCCCCCCCCATTCCATTTAACAATCCTCTTGGCCTTTATCACTCCTTTCATTCAAGCTTCTCACTATCTGGGTCTCACTATCTATCCACTATCTGATAGTGGGTCTCACTATCTGCCATGATCTTTCCTGGGAAAGCCACATTTCCAAACTGACTCCAAAGCCAGTCACCGACTGGGCATCGTCCATCGTGAAAAGTCCTCCTCGGCCCACCGAGCTCCTGACCACATACAAAGCTTTCGTCCGCAGCCTGATGGAGTACTGCTCTCCCCTCTGGGCTGGTGTTCCCATCTCTCACCTTTCTCGGCTTCACGCTGCGGAAACCAAGGCATTTAGGATCATTGGTATCTCCCACGATGTGGCTGAGGCTTTGGTTCTCTCACTCTCTCTCTCACCGCAGGCAGGTTTGTGGTCTGTCTGTATTCCACTGTCTCCTCTCTTTCCGCAGGGCGCTCAAGGTCCGCTAGCAACCCCCTTCTGGTAAAACTACCAAAATCAAGAATCACTGCTCACCTTCACTCTTTCATTCCTCTTTTTTCCTGCCTTTGGAATAAACTCCCACACTCTCTTCAATCCCATTCTTCCTTCCATGCCTTCAAATCAGCTGTTCACCACCATCTCTTATCTTCTCCCATCCAAAACCATGATCTTTTCTACTCCCTTTAATCCACCCCAAACGCACCTCGTTCAAATTCCCTGCTTTTCTTCCTGAAAGTCCCTGTTGTGTCCATCTTGTTTACCCTGTGTACCCCGACACATCCCTCTCCCTTCCCCAGATCTCCTGATGTCTCTGTTCCACAGTTGTTTTCCTAACGTCCCCCCCCCCCAACCTTTTGCTCCAGTAACCCTTGGTATATTTCTGCGCGTTTGTTCTCATATGAGCCTCGACAGTGTTCAAAAAATAATAATATTCAAAGGCAAGATGATTCCGCTACAGCTGGACTGCATTCTCACTCTCTCTCAGTTGTAACTGTTGGACTGCATTTTCACACTCACATTTGTGATGATTGGAAAAAAAACAATCAGTCAGTGATGGATTCCTTCTACACCTGAGGGAAGCATAAATATTGTAACTAGATCTGTCTATCACAATCATGCTTTCAGTTCCTTTGGAAAGGAATAGGAAAGCTGTTGAATTAATACCAGGTGGGGATGACTCTGCCTGTCATCCTTCCAAGGTCGGCAAAAATGAGTGCCAACATGCTGGTATACTGTGTCGGTGTGACGACCCGTCCAGGATTGTGCCCAATAGCCAAGGAGACTGCTTCGGCAGCACCAACTCTCTGCATTGAGTATGGTCCCGATAGATGGACTACAAAAATGGAAGGGTTGGATTGAGTATGGTCCCGATAGATGGACTACTAAATGGAAGGGTTTTGAAAGTGCCAAAAAGGCGATTTGTGTTCTGCAGTGTTTTGAAATATAGTGTTTTGAAGTGTATAATTCAATTGAAATAAAATATCGATTTTGAAGGTTGTAGAAAAAAGTGTTTTGGAAGTTTGCCACCACTGATGCAGTGTCTTTTTCACCACCTTATTCAACACGTTACATTCGTTCTTTGTGCCTGTTGTTTATGTCCTTTACGGCGTTCTTACAAACAGTAAGTTTCCTGTTTGAAATGATTTTCAATTTTGTTTGACTGCCAGACAGGCAGACAGACTAAAAAAAAGAAATCTCACTACTCTCTGCGGATGTGTGATTGGGACAAATTGTGATCGGAAGTACTGAAAAAAACTACAGTTTCGTTTTCCGATTAATGTTCAAAATATAACATTCAATTAAAATGAAACTCACATTTACAGATAGACAGACAGACACAGAAGTGAACCAATTGCTTAACCCCACTTTTTGCTTCGTGTGCGTGGGGTAATAATGCAAATTTATTTCAAATTAAATTCCACAGATCTGGTGAAAAATAATTGGGAGAGATAATTGTTCAACATTACCTGCAAAAAAAGACAATTACATTGTTATGAAGCATGTATGGATGATTAAAGACATTTTGCCAGTTAAATTTGTTTCATGTAATACATAAAATTTGTTGTCCATCTTTCTGTCTGCATGTTCACGTTATTTTGCAATAACCGCTGGGCCGACAACCACCACATTTGGCACACAGACCAAGTCCGACCCAGGGATTGTCCTCAGGGTATTTTCATCCACCACCTCAGCCTTTAAAGACTCCTAAGACCTCAAAGTCTCTTTAGACCCAAAGGACCCTGAAGACCATTGAAGACCTCAAAGACCCTTTAAGACCCCAAAGTCTCTTTAGACCCAAAAGACCCTTAAAACCATTGAAGACCCCAAAGAGCCTTCTTCTTCTTCTTGTGTATGACAGCTTGGCTTGTGGGTAGCATAATTTTGTTGGGGTGTGACTATGCCACTGATGCTGTGCCCCTATACCAGTACACTGGTACTCATTTTGCCGACCTCAAAAGGATGACAGGCTGAGTCAACCCCACCTGGTGTTGATTCAGCAGACAACGGGGTTCAAACTCAGGACCCGAGGATCCCAAGCTACCACCCTAACCACTAAGCCAACACCAGGCTTCTCCCAAAGACCCTCAATACCCCGAAGACCCTCTAAGACCCCATACAGTCCGATGACCCTTCAAGATCCCGAAGGCTCTTTAAGACCCTGAAGAACCTTAATACCTCAAACACCCTTAATACCCATAAAGAGCCTTTAAGACCCTTTAAGACACCAAAAACCCTTTAGACTCCAAAGTATAAGACGCTATAAGACCTCAAAAACCTATGACCTTTAAGAGCCTTCAGACCCCTTTTACCTTTAAGACCCTATCGACACTTAAAACCCTTCACCCTTTCGACCTTTTATACCCTTTAGACACCTAGACTCTTTTGACCTTTTGACCTTATGTCTCTTTAGACCCCTTAGACCTTAACACCATTTTGACCGTTTACACCCTTCAGACAGATTAGACAGCTTGGACCCTTGACCATTTAGAGCTTTAGACCACTTATTCCTTTTTAGACACTTTTTCCATGTTTGAGAGATTCGACCCTTTCAACTCAGCAGAAACTAACTACTATAGGAACGTACCCTTTCGACCATCTTGAACCTACTAAGTACACACCACACAAACATCTATAGTCTTGATGCAAAACACAGGCTATACTTTTTTTCAACAAGTGATGCGCAAACTCGACCCACACAGATCGAATGTGGGGTACTCTGATATGTAATATATGAAGAATAAAGTTTTTTTGTTGGTGTTGTTAGTTTATGCATTCGGAACATGCAGAAACCAGTGCAACCAAACTTTGCAAGGCCTCCAGAAAAAGGTCGAGGGCTAGGTTTGGATTAAAAAAAAAATTGACCCCAGATAAAAACAGATAATTGGCCTTCTGGCTTTGTGCTTATACACCGTCTGCATTTTTCTTGCTGGGAGTGATCGAGTTACATGTATTGTAAAGAGTGTAGGTTGAGGTTGTAGTGATTTGTTGTGAGCAACACAAATTTAATTATCATAGTGTTTACACATGCATCTGATATTTAAAAGATTTCTTGACACAGGTTTATGATAACAGCTCTGTGTTTAGGCCTCGAGTGAGTCTGTTGCTTATTCACTGCCTGGGTTTCTCCTGGGAGCGATCGAATAATGTTTTGTGAAGATCGTATGTTGAGGTTGTAATGATTTGTTGTCCAAGACCCAAATTTAATTATCGGAATATTTCATTGACTTTCCCCAGGCAACACCTGATAGTTCAGATAGTATTTAAATAAAACTGAAGAATCATGGAGATTGTTGGAACAAAATTAATTTTCTCTAAATGCTGCAAAAAGCCAAATTAAACAATCAGTTTACTCGAGAATCTGCCTCTGCTTTAGTAAATCAATCTGAAAAAAACTTCATACACAGCAAGAAGATACTTTACTGGCTTTACAGAGCAAGAAATACCAGAATTTGATAACCTTAGATCACTGGAATAAAGCAACATTTGAGTGATGAAGAATTATTTTTGCCAATGGCAAAAGATAAACAAGGTTACAGATTTTTTTTTTCACCATGGCTCTTGTGAATCACGAAAATCTAGCAAATTAAAAAAACACACCACGCCTCAAAAAAACAACAAGAGCAAAGTAATTTAAAAATTAACTTAATTACTGATGATAAGCCTATCTGTTTAATGATGAATTAGTGTTTTCTAAAATTTCAATAGATCCAATGAAAAAATAACCTCTGACATTAATGTTTCTATCACGAATATACTTCAAGCATTGGAGTTTTTCAAATAATCACTTCAAAATTGTACGATATGGAATATGCAGCATCACAATTTACTCGACTCACCTGGCCCATGTGAGAAGTCACATAAATAAGAATGACAAGGAGAAGCATTAGTTGTCAGCCCAGTTGTTTAACTTTGAGCCTCAGAATCCAGCCTTGACCCCATTTTATTGACAAGATTTTATTGTACGTGAAAAAGAATCCCCATACTTTGAGCTAATGGTTATATTGGAAACAGCAGGTGGCTGCAGCCTTACTACTTAAGCCATGTCAGGGCTGTTCGAAAGATAAAAACATGCACAGGTATTGTCTGAGATTGCAGAGCCTGGTATTACTAGCTTTTGTAGAGCTTAACACAAAAGTTTTGGAATAAAGCATTGCTAAGTAATTTATTTCATGCAAATATATAATTTTAAATTATGAACGATTTAAGGAAAGTTTATTTAATTATTAGTCAGTAAATAGATGAATGAATATAAGACAAATAGTTCAACGATTAATGAATGAGGTGAAAAAACATTGAATGAAAGTCAAACAAATGTAACCATAGAATGGACCTCGGTAGAGCACTATCTCCAGCAGGCTGAACAGTTTACGTTTTGTATCCCACTGATAGGCCAGATCTGGATCTGCACCTGAACCAAAATCAAATCGGCTTTTTCTCATCACCAATCCAACTCAATCAACAAATGTTGTCATGCTATATGTCGTTTTTGCCCTGTCTCTCAATGGTGAAGAATCAGAGAAAAAATTGGGCTGACAGGATGGCCTAGAAAGAGGTATGCACACTTGCCTCCAAGCTCACTAACCAGGGTTCGAATCACAACTGAGTTCTACAAACTGTCATCCCGGTCTTTCACAGGCAGGATGATTAATTAATGTGTGCCATTCTTCGGATGGGCGATAAACGGGCGTGTTCCATCTGCCAGCATTCGTTGGTGGACCTTAATGATCCCATGGTGTCCAGCACGAAGAGTGTGCAGGCACCATGGCAAAATTCCAAATTCCAGCCCCAACTAGGACCACTGTACTGATAACAGAACAGCCACACCCTCAGCCAATGATGCTACCCCGCAGTCTTGCGCTGCATCGGAATGAAGAATGAAGAGAGATTTGAAAAAAGTATTTTAAAAGAAATCTCATATTCGGATCTTCACCAAAATCGAATCAATTCGTCCTTGTCACACACCCAACCTCTCCACCAAGTTTCTTCTGAATCTGTCCATAACGTTTTGAGATATCCAGTTCACAGAAAAAAAAAACATTGGCAAAACATAAACTCCTGCCACCTTAGGTGCATGCTGTCGATGGATGTGGTCATCAATACCCCCACGCAGTAGCGCAGTCCTAAGCACAAGCTTGGGAATGATGTCCCCAAGGAGTGACCTTCTGACCCAAATAGTGGCGATGCTGAAGGTCGGGATGGCTGATATAAAGGCTGCAATGGCCAACATGTATGCCATCCTGCGGCAAATGACATTCGACCAACAGAAGTAGATGGTCGAGCTGAAGGTCCAAACATTGACTGGCCAGCAGCAAATGACAATGGGCAAGAAGACCATTACCAAGACTGGTTTGCGTTTAATGGCATTAGGGGGGGTGGGAAGTGCGGCCCACATTGTAAGTACACCAGGCAAATGAGCCTTGGAGGAAAGGCAGGGGTCAGCATTGGCAACCACTTTGGTTCCATGAGCCTTGAAGGAAGGTGGGGGCCCCACTTTTGGTGAAGCTATCGGGCACAGGGCCAACCTTGGAGCAAGAGGAGCCAGATGCAGCACAGAAACAGACAGCAGCAGAGGAGTCAAGTGAGTCAGCAGGGATTATGGCTATGGAGCCCTCTGAGGTGATGTAGGGCAGCAGCAGCAATGGCTAGGCCAGACAGGTGATAGCAGCAGAGGTGATGTAGGATCATTTAAATTTGATATCCAAATTGTGTTGGGCAGTTGGCATTTTAAAAGATTTTAGCAAGCTATGCAGTGGGTAAATTGGTTATCAGGACCACTGTACTGAGGAAGAAAAGTAAAGTGAAACAGGTGTTTTGATTCTGTCTTAAGGTTTAGAATAGATGCTCTCCTCCACACCATACAATGAATGTCTGCCACTGGAAAGGACAGAATAGTGCAATTGGCATTTGAGAGGACCTATTGAGTCTCAAATTGAAGGTTCCACTCAGTCACACTTTCCCCCAGCGAGCCAAGTAGGGCTGCACCACATCATTGCATGCGTTTCCCGGCAGCACCGCATCAGTCCGTAAGTTTTCCAGCCACAACGCATTAGCCTATAAGTTTCACATCTGCACCATAGTTTTTTTTCTCCCCATTGTGGAAAAAGTTAGAGCTGACTCCCCCACCTGCTGCCAAGACCCCCCACCATTGCAAAGAGCTTGAGTCAGCCAGCAACATCAAGCAACCCACTTGCAAGGAGCGTCGCTGCTGCCAGCCTGCCAAGACAAGCCCACTTCAATTGCTCCACAATAAACTATTATGCTGGCTATGACTCATTCTATATTGTGCTGCCATAAACTGTGTTGTGTGCCACATGATCTATTGCTGGCCCATTGTCAATGAATTGCTTTGCTGCCTCAAGGAAATTGGTGCCCCCTCATCTAGGAACTCTGAACCTTTTGGTGTATGAACTTTAACGGTTGTTGAATGACTCTATATTCAAATGTTTATCCACAGAGTAACCTTGATTTTATTGTTTAGTGCACATTGTAAATTCTATACACGTGTGTGCATAGGGATGGATGTGTCTGTGAAGGAAAGGATCCTGGCCAACAGAATAGGTACACAACCATATCCACCACACTTTGAATGTTTTGAGGATTAGAGTAGGGGAAAAAAATGTTGTTTATTAAATAGTCATTTCCGTCCTGTTATGTCAAGTAGTCACTGGACGTGCAACATGTCATGTTACAATTATCATTTCTTGAACTGACTGACTCATGAAATTAATATAAAAAATCACATCTCCCACTGAATATACGTAACTCCGCCTTAGAATGAAAAGGTTCTTACAAACAAAGTTTCAATTGTCAGATATAATTTTTATTTTAAGGCGACGAAGTGTCTGCACGCATCCCATGTCAATAGCCTCTCTAAATTGGCGACTTGTGTGGTCTGTCAATTTAAGAATGACAAGGGATCATTTACCACCATATTAGTTGGCTCATGCCATCAGGGTAGTCAAGGGTGATGAATCAGACTGCCGCTGATTCCCAGTATAATAATAACCCGTGTCATTTCTCAGGCACAAGCAAGGGACCATCATCGGGGACAGTTCATGAAGATACCCTTTTAAGGTTGCCTAAGGGTTATAGCCCCTGGATAACATCTTCACACCCTTGGGAGAGAAAAAAAAACAGTTTTCAACACAGATTTTCTTAAGAATGACATGCGAAAGAGCAATCAACCATCAAATTTTGGGAACATAAGAAGACAGTTTGGAACAAGTTTGCCAGTGGCATGTGGTCCAGAAGACAACTTCTCGAAAGTATATCCCTCAAACATCCCGTAGTACCATCGACGACAACACAAACAATATTCATTCAAGATTGGTTTTGTGTTGGAAACCTGATGATGCAGGTTGGTACTGATCAAGTTAGGTGAAGAACTGATGTCGTCATCACTCTGCGGCAATTATGACTGGTGTCATATGAAAGGAAGAGATCATCCAGCGTGCAATCGTACTTCTGGACCAATAGCAAGATCGCAACTTCATACTTATTGATGACAACACCCATCGACATCATGCACATGTTGTTGATGCAGCACTTCAGGCCCACATCATCACTTACATGTACTGGCCTGCATGATATCCATACTTGGTGGCCTGCAAAATTTTCACCCCCACACCCCCCTCAAAAGTTTTCACATTTTGATGCCACCTGAGCTTATTTCATGATGCTTTCAAATAAAACTTAATATATGGAGTCTTCACAAACTCGTCCAAAGTGATAAAGCTAAAAAAAAAATTCAAATAAAATGTGAATAAGTTAGATTAACAGAAAATCAGATGATTCTCAGTTGCATAAATATTCAAACCGTTTGCCTATCAAGCCCGAAATCACATCAGGAGCAAATTATTTGTTTGAAAGGTTACAAAATAAGTGTAATAGGTTTCACCTGTATGTAATCAGGGGTTTAACTTAAAACTCCTTCGATAAGTTGGGTAGCTTAATTTATTTATCAGGTGCAACTCACTTGGACAACCAACAAGGCAAACATGAAGACCAAGGAGTTTTCCAAAGAAGTCAGACATAAAGTGGTGGAGAAGCCCCATTCAGGAGAGGGTTATTAGAAGATTTCAAAGTCACTCATTATCCCTCTGAGTATGGTGAAATCCATCAAATAGAAGTGGAAGATGCCTCATGCCTCCCAGACTCTACACCGATCAGGTCACCCATCCAAACTCAGTTGCCGGGAAAGCAGGAAACTTGTTCAGAACGTCACTGTAAATCCAACAATGACTTTGAAAGATCTGCAAGGCTCAGAGACCCTGTCCGAGATAGGTGTCAGTGTTGATCAAGCAACAATATCCCGTTCCCTTCGCAACGCTGATCTCTATGAACAGGTGGCAAGAAAGAAGCCATTCCTGAAAAAGACACACCTAAAAGCTCATGTGGTGTTTGCGGAAAAGCATCTTAATGATACTGCAGGCACGTGGAGAAACGTTTTGTGGTCAGACGAGACAAAAATTGAACTTTTTAGTCTAAATTCAAAGCGTTACATCTGGCACAAGTTTAACACTGCACATCACCGAATCAACACCATCCCGACTGCCAAGCATGGTGGTGGCAGCATTGTGTTATGGGGTTGCTTTTCTTCAGCATGGCCTGGCAAGCATGTCAGGATAGAAGGGACAATGGATGGTGCAAAGTGCAGGAGAATCGTTGATGAAAACATGCTTGAGTCGACCATGAATCTAAAACTGGGTTTTTCACATTCACATTTCACAGGACATTTCACTAAAATACAAAAAAATTCACATTTCAGCAGGACAATGATCCAAAGCACAAAGCTGAAGCCACACTGGTGTGACTGAATAAGAACAAAATAAATGTTCTTGAGTGGTCGAGTCAAGGTCCTGACTTGAACCCAATTGAATATTTATGGCGAGACGTGAAGAATAGAGTCCATCGATGATTCCCATCAAACTTGGCAGAACTAGAGCAATTTTCACGCGAGGCATGGGCAAAAAATTCACCATCTCACTGTGCAAAGCTGGTAGAGACCCACTCAAAAAGACATTGCTACAAAATTGCTACAAAATTGTAGTCATTGCTACAAAAGGTGCTTCACCAAATACTGACCTCAGGGGCTAAACACTTTTTCAACCAGTGAATTTTTATTTGTACATGTTTTTTGCAGATATTCTTGACATGTAACCTCCTTCAACCATACCAGTGTTAAGTTTTATCTCTTCAGTTATGTATAAAAAAAAGTTAATTCAGAAAAATTGTTTTTTTACACAATTCCTAATTCACTTAAAATTTGGCATTATTGGTAGGAGGTGAATACTTTTGCTGGTCTCTGCACATGCCTGGGACAGCAAAGGGAGTTGAGATGTTGGTCAGCAAGTTTCACCAGTTTCTTGAACAACTAGAAGTGGCCCTGGTCAAGCAATAGCTGAACATCCCACTCACTGCAAGAGCTTGATTGTCTGATTTGCTCAATGACAAAATGTGTACTATCTTATTTTGGGGTCAATGGTAATCACAGGTTGTTCAAGCCCTTTCTGTCAATGTAAACCTACCTGTAACAATATGTAGACTGGCATCATTACGTATTTGCACACTCATTTCACACAACCATGTTGTTTTCTCATAACTGAAACTTGTCTTCCACTGACATCACGTTTGTTTTGTTGGAGTGCACAGATCAATGTAATGATCTCCAATCATTATTTTAACAAGTTTAAATGATACAAGCCTCAAACTTTTCTTTCCTAATTTTTTTGTGATTACTAAATTTTGCACAATATTTATTCTTTAACTCTCTGGTTACACGAAATAGTGACGAAAACTCAGCTTATGGAATATAATATGTCTGTGAAAATATTTCCGTAAATATTGTGTTCATTGTGAGATATGATAGGCTATAAAATGGCATAAAGTAAACACCACACTCACATTGTGCAAACAGGGAATTCTTTGAAAACTGAAATAACTGCTCATGCGTTAAAGATGGCACATCATTAAATATATATATATATATATATATATATATA
>CM068962.1:57672876-57684148 GCA_035128595.1 Eptatretus atami
GGAGGGAAGGAAGGGGCTGCTCCAGGTGAGGTTACACCAGGCAAATGAGCCTTGAGGAAAGGCGGGTCAGCATTGGCAAACCACTTTGGTTCCATGACCTGAAGGAAGGTGGGGGCCCCACTTTGGTGAAGCTATCGGGCACAGGGCCAACCTGGAGCAAGAGGAGCCAGATGCAGCACAGAAACAGACAGCAGCAGGAGGAGTCAAGTGAGTCAGCAGGGATTATGGCTTATGGGAGCCCTCTGAGGTGATGTAGGGCAGCAGCAGCAATGGCTAGGCCAGACAGGTGATAGCAGCAGAGGTATGTAGGATCATTTTAAATTTGAATCCAAATTGTGTTGGGCAGTTGCATTTTAAAAGATTTAGCAAGCTATGCAGTGGGTAAATTGGTTATCAGGACCACTGTCTGAGGAAGAAAAGTAAAGTGAAACAGGTGTTTTGATTCTGTCTTAAGGTAGAATAGATGCTCTCCTCCACACCATACAATGAATGTCTGCCACTGGAAAGGCAGAAATAGTGCAATTGGCATTTGAGAGGACCTATTGAGTCTCAAATTGAAGGTTCCACTCAGTCACACTTTCCCCAGCGAGCCAAGTAGGGCTGCACCACATCATTGCATGCGTTTCCCGGCAGCACCGCATCAGTCCGTAAGTTTTCCAGCCACAACGCATTAGCCTATAAGTTTCACATCTGCCACCATAGTTTTTTTCTCCCCATTGTGGAAAAAGTTAGAGCTGACTCCCCCACCTGCTGCCAAGACCCCCCACCATTGCAAAGAGCTTGAGTCAGCCAGCAACATCAAGCAACCCACTTGCAAGGAGCGTCCGCTGCTGCCAGCCTGCCAAGACAAGCCCACTTCAATTGCCTCCACAATAAACTATTATGCTGGCTATGACTCATTCTATATTGTGCTGCCAATAAACTGTGTTGTGTGCCACATGATCTATTGCTGGCCCATTGTCAATGAATTGCTTTTGCTGCCTCAAGAGAATTGGTGCCCCCTCATCTAGGAACTCTGAACCTTTTGGTGTATGAACTTTAACGGTTGTTGAAATGACTCTATATTCAAATGTTTATCCACAGAGTAACCTTGATTTATTGTTAGTGCACATTGTAAATTCTATACACGTGTGTGCATAGGGATGGATGTGTCTGTGAAGGAAAGGATCCTGGCCAACAGAATAGGTTACACAACCATATCCACCACACTTTGAATGTTTGAGGATTAGAGTAGGGGAAAAAATGTTGTTTATTAAATAGTCATTTCCGTCCTGTTATGTCAAGTAGTCACTGGACGTGCAACATGTCATGTTACAATTATCATTTCTTGAACTGACGACTCATGAAATAATAATATAAAAAATCACATCTCCCACTGAATATACGTAACTCCGCCTTAGAATGAAAAGTTCTTACAAACAAAGTTTCAATGTCAGATATAATTTTATTTTAAGGCGACGAAGTGTCTGCACGCATCCCATGTCAATAGCCTCTCTAAATTGGCGACTTGTGTGGTCTGTCAATTTAAGAATGACAAGGGATCATTTACCACCATATTAGTTGGCTCATGCCATCAGGGAGTCAAGGTGATGAATCAGACTGCCGCTGATTCCCAGTATAATAATAACCCGTGTCATTTCTCAGGCACAAGCAAGGGACCATCATCGGGACAGTTCATGAAGATACCCTTTTAAGGTTGCCTAAGGGTTATAGCCCCTGGATAACACTTCACACCCTTGGGAGAGAAAAAAAAACAGTTTTCAACACAGATTTTCTTAAGAATGACATGCGAAAGAGCAATCAACCATCAAATTTTGGGACATAAGAAGACAGTTTGGAACAAGTTTGCCAGTGGCATGTGGTCCAGAAGACAACTTCTCGAAAGTATATCCTCAAACATCCCGTAGTACCATCGACGACAACACAAACAATATTCATTCAAGATTGGTTTTGTGTTGGAAACCTGATGATGCAGGTTGGTACTGATCAAGTTAGGTGAAGAACTGATGTCGTCATCACTTCTGCGGCAATTATGACTGGTGTCATATGAAAGGAAGAGATCATCCAGCGTGCAATCGTACTTCTGGACCAATAGCAAGATCGCAACTTCATACTTATTGATGACAACACCCATCGACATTCATGCACATGTTGTTGATGCAGCACTTCAGGCCCACATCATCACTTACATGTACTGGCCTGCATGATATCCATACTTGGTGGCCTGCAAAATTTCACCCCCACACCCCCCTCAAAAGTTTTCACATTTGATGCCACCTGAGCTTATTTCATGATGCTTTCAAATAAAACTTAATATATGGAGTCTTCACAAACTCGTCCAAAGTGATAAAGCTAAAAAAAAATTCAAATAAAATGTGAATAAGTTAGATTAACAGAAAATCAGATATTCTCAGTTGCATAAATATTCAAACGTTTGCCTATCAAGCCCGAAATCACATCAGGAGCAAATTATTGTTTGAAAGGTTACAAAATAAGTGTAATAGGTTTCACCTGTATGTAATCAGGGGTTTAACTTAAAACTCCTTCGATAAGTGGGTAGCTTAATTTATTTATCAGGTGCAACTCACTGGACAACCAACAAGGCAAACATGAAGACCAAGGAGTTTTCCAAAGAAGTCAGACATAAAGTGGTGGAGAAGCCCCATTCAGGAGAGGGTTATTAGAAGATTTCAAAGTCACTCATTATCCCTCTGAGTATGGTGAAATCCATCAAATAGAAGTGGAAGATGCCTCATGCCTCCCAGACTCTACACCGATCAGGTCACCCATCCAAACTCAGTTGCCGGGAAAGCAGGAAACTTGTTCAGAACGTCACTGTAAATCCAACAATGACTTTGAAAGATCTGCAAGGCTCAGAGACCCTGTCCGAGATAGGTGTCAGTTGATCAAGCAACAATATCCCGTTCCCTTCGCAACGCTGATCTCTATGAACAGGTGGCAAGAAAGAAGCCATTCCTGAAAAAGACACACCTAAAAGCTCATGTGGTGTTTGCGGAAAAGCATCTTAATGATACTGCAGGCACGTGGAGAAACGTTTTGTGTCAGACGAGACAAAAATTGAACTTTTTAGTCTAAATTCAAAGCGTTACAATCTGGCACAAGTTTAACACTGCACATCACCGAATCAACACCATCCCGACTGCCAAGCATGGTGGTGGCAGCATTGTGTTATGGGGTTGCTTTTCTTCAGCATGGCCTGGCAAGCATGTCAGGATAGAAGGGACAATGGATGGTGCAAAGTGCAGGAGAATCGTTGATTGAAAACATGCTTGAGTCGACCATGAATCTAAAACTGGGTTTTTCACATTCACATTTCACAGGACATTTCACTAAAATACAAAAAAATTCACATTTCAGCAGGACAATGATCCAAAGCACAAAGCTGAAGCCACACTGGTGTGACTGAATAAGAACAAAATAAATGTTCTTGAGTGGTCGAGTCAAGGTCCTGACTTAACCCAATTGAATATTTATGGCGAGACGTGAAGAATAGAGTCCATCGATGATTCCCATCAAACTTGCAGAACTAGAGCAATTTTCACGCGAGGCATGGGCAAAAAATTCACCATCTCACTGTGCAAAGCTGGTAGAGACCCACTCAAAAAGACAATTGCTACAAAATTGCTACAAAATTGTAGTCATTGCTACAAAAGGTGCTTCACCAAATACTGACCTCAGGGGCTAAACACTTTTTCAACCAGTGAATTTTTATTTGTACATGTTTTTTGCAGATATTCTTGACATGTAACCTCCTTCAACCATACCAGTGTTAAGTTTATCTCTTCAGTTATGTATAAAAAAAAAGTTAATTCAGAAAAATTGTTTTTTTACACAATTCCTAATTCACTTAAAATTTGGCATTATTGGTAGGAGGTGAATACTTTTGCTGGTCTCTGCACATGCCTGGGACAGCAACAGGAGTTGAGATGTTGGTCAGCAAGTTTCACCAGTTTCTTGAACAACTAGAAGTGGCCCTGGTCAAGCAATAGCTGAAACATCCCACTCACTGCAAGAGCTTGATTGTCTGATTTGCTCAATGACAAAATGTGTACTATCTTATTTTGGGGTCAATGGTAATCACAGGTTGTTCAAGCCCTTTCTGTCAATGTAAACCTACCTGTAACAATATGTAGACTGGCATCATTACGTATTTGCACACTCATTTCACACAACCATGTTGTTTTCTCATAACTGAAACTTGTCTTCCACTGACATCACGTTTGTTTTTGGAGTGCACAGATTCAATGTAATGATCTCCAATCATTATTTTAACAAGTTTAAATGATACAAGCCTCAAACTTTTCTTCCTAATTTTTTTGTGATTACTAAATTTTGCACAATATTTATTCTTTAACTCTCTGGTTACACGAAATAGTGACGAAAACTCAGCTTATGGAATATAATATGTCTGTGAAAATATTCCGTAAATATTGTGTTCATTGTGAGATATGATAGGCTATAAAATGGCATAAAGTAAACACCACACTCACATTGTGCAAACAGGAATTCTTTGAAAACTGAAATAACTGCTCATGCGTTAAAGATGGCACATCATTAAATATATATATATATATATATATATATATATATATATAATATAATATAATATATATAATATATATATTGGTTTTAATCATTGTTTTAAATTTTTTTTTTATTATGTCATAATTTTTTCTTTCAGGACGACAAAAGAAAAATTAGAACGCACTTAGTAGAGTGCATACCTCCACCTGGCTGAACAGTTTACGTTATGTATCCCGCTGATAAGCTGGATCTGGATCTTAATCCGAAAACAACCAAAATCTTAGCGGCTTGTTCTTGTCAACTAACCAACTCATCTACCTAGTTTTGTCGCAACTCGTTCACACCGTTTTGAAATAACTTGCTATATATTGTTTTTGCCCAATCTCTCGATGGTGAAGAATGACTTTAAAAATTAAAAAATTATGTATCCAGATCCGGATTCGGATCTTCAGCAAAATGAATCAATTCTTCTTTGTCACACACCCAACCTGTCCACCAAGTTTTGTGTGAATCCGTCTTTAACCTTTTGAGATGTTGTGCTATATATCGTTTTTGACAATAATCTCTTAATGTTGAAGAATCACTTAAAAATTGAAGTATCCGATGCGGATATGGAATCTCACCAAAATCTAATCATTGTCACACACCCAACCTCTCCACCAAATTTCGGCCAAATCAATCAGTAACTTTTTGAGATATCCTGTTCACAGACAGACAGACAGACAGACAAATGAACAAACAGACAGGGGTAAAACATAACCTCCGTCCACCTTCGGTGGCGAAAGTAAAAATGGTTCAGGACTACAAAAAAAACAAACAAGAGAGAAACATGCTCTAAAAATGTCTTCAGCAAGCAATAGGTTTCTACTCGCGTGAAACAAACGAGGCATTATAGTTAAGAGCATGTAATTTTGGCTTCTCAAAGACTCGGGTCACAAAAACGTTTTGTAATGCATTTTCAGCAATTTTAGCCACCCCACTCTAACCTCCGCATTGCCCTGTAATGTGGCACAAAGACCCCCCCCTCCTCCCCTACTCCCCCAATAATTGCGCAACTCTTTGTGCGACAAACACTTCCCCACAACACCCCCCAACCAACCCCAAACACTCTCTACCCCAGCAATGCATCATAAGGCTGCCACCAACTACCAACCAACTGCTTGTGCATTTTGTAACACCTGAATGACCTCTAACTTTATAACTACATGTTTCAAAGAAGAGAAAACACACTGGAATATAAAAATAGTAACAAACACCCCAAAAGGGACATATTTTGCTCGGGTGTTAATTTTTATTTCACACAAAGATTGCATAAACTCGTGAACTGACTAAATACCTATAAAGAAGGGCTAAATGTGACTAATCCAACTTAAGGAATCTTGACAATAGATTAATTTTTCCTTGGACCATGTTTCCCCACACCTCCCTCCTCCCCACTTTCCCTGATAAATATGTATTCTGCAGGTATTGTGTTTCCAAAGTTTTCAAGACTGTTGTTGGCCCTTTGGACACGACCACCAACTTCAATATGCAGTGCTATTTCACAGCATCAATTGCTTTTGAGCTTCTTACTTGGTTCATTATATTGATGATGATGATGAGGATGAGGATGACAAACAGATGATGATGATCAATCATCATCATCCTCACGTTACAGAGCATTGTTGCTCCGACGAATCACTTTCTTCGTAATGGTTTTTTCTGGCGATTTTCCGTTGCATTCCCAGCAGTCAGGCAGGAATTTGTAATTTGACCAGAGTGCCATAAATGTCACAAAAGACAGCGAGGGATCTTTAATGTCCACCAACACCTAGCACTGGCAGACAGTTTAGCATCCTTCTGTGGGACGACACACAAATTGAAGCCTCGCCCTGCATGCGAAACACCAGGATGACAATACATGTATATCTGTGCCGAGATTCAAACCCAGGCTAGATAGGCGAGTCGTATGCATGCCGCTTGACTCATATGGTGCAGAATTAACCAAAATTTTAGCTTTGTTGTATTACCTGTTCAACTTGAATCTATTCACAATGCAACGTGAGGCTCTCTTTGATAATTGCACGGATTATTGCCAAAATTGACTCTCTGGCCTGTGAAAAAACTATATGTGGTCTTACTGCTGCAGACAAGACGTGACTTTCAAAATGACGTATGAATGCTGATGAGGCCTTTTGCGCATGCGCTGTGTGTGCGTTTCAATGATGTGTTTTGTGGACATGGCATGTTTTAACCTGCCATTGCTAGAGCAAATTCTGTAATTCAAATATATCTTTAAACTTAATTTTCAGCATTTAGAGGAGAGTGCCAATTTCAAGGTGGTTAACTATAATTGTTCTGTCGAGTTTGTACCATTTCCTGTTAGTGCAAGAGCGGCAGCAGTGAATGCCAACACACATAAACACAGATGGACACTTCTTTCACCAACAGATGCAAAAATGTAATATGGACCTTCCCATCGGTGTTAAGAAGCACCCAAATCAGATATGGTGTCTCCCTCTAGAGAGTCTGCCTGAATGTTTGGAATGACAGCATCATGTTTCCAATGCAAACATCCATTTATAAAGCACCAAGCCTGCCGTGCTCACCTGAAGTAATCCCGCAAGGTTCAAGATCACTCACTGACAGGAAGATAAGGGAGGTCGGTAAGACATGCCCATCCACAGCCTGTCCACAGCCTTGCACAAGCAAACATCGTTGGGAGTTTTTGCAGTATGGGCTGCAAGATATCAGCTTTTTTGGCGAGTTGATCAGAAAGTTCTCCAAATCTTTTTGTGCAGAGGCACACCCTTTCTCTCAGGTACTTTTCCAAGTAGTTTTGGCTCTTTTTTGAAGTTTGTGAGCCATTTAGGTAACAATCCTTATCTGGCATGCACAATATACATTCCCTGCCCCGATGACCATTGTTGCAAGGGGTTTCTGCACATGCAAGCAAGCATTTGGTGGATTACATCATTTTGAAAGTCACGTATTGGATGTTTCCTCAGTGCATCAACATGGTGACAAGTTCAAGGTTAATATGAGTAAAAACACAAATATATAAAGCATACATTCATTACGAGCAAATACCACCCATCGCTTCGCTGACGGGAATACTAAAGGGGAGGGGGGAGAAAAAGAGCGAAGAAAAGAAGAGAGAGAGAGAGAGAGAGAGAGAGAGAGAGAGAGAGGAGAGAGAGAGAGAGAGAGAGAGAGAGGTGGGGAGAGACAGATGGGAGGAGTGATGAGGTAGAGGGAAAGGAGAGAGAGGGAGGGGGAGTGAGGAGGGGTGAGGGAAGGAAGACAGTGTGAAGTTTAGAGGAAAGGAAAGCAGACATGCGGTGGAGCGTTAATTACGATACATACCGTCTCATCAGAAAGAATGTCTAAAATCCATTTTCTACCAGTTATACGATAAACACGGCCAAAGACAAGCACCGCCCCGATGCGTCCCGAGACAAGCACCACTGCCCCGACGATCCGAGACAAGCACCCCCAATGCGTCCGGAGACAAGCACTGCCCCGACACGTCCGGAACAAGCACCGCCCCCGACACGTCTGGAGTAAGCAGCGCCCCATTCGTCCAGAAACAAACTCGGGTCCAGACATAAACATTGCGTCCAGACATAAACAAACTCGGTCCCAGACACTTCAGAGATAAACACCACATGGACACATCTGGAGACAAGCACCGCCCCGACACGTCCAGAAACAAACTCCCGTCCGGACATACACACAGCCAAGACACATCCAGAGACAAACTCCCAAATGGTCATGTCACAAGATATATACCATTCAGACACGCAGAGACAAACCCCACCTGGACACAACCACTATCTGCATATGTCGAGAATGCTAGAGAGAGAGAGAGAGGGGAGGGTGCTGCACTGTATTGGAGGGGAAGAGCCCTGTTCTTCATTGCACAGCCCACGAGTCAGTGGCGGCCCGTGGTGGCCGAAAGTGCAGCCCCTGATGTGTGAAAACACCCCATCATAATCTGCCATAAATGCTCAGGATGATGGAGCACGAACCACGAACCACACACTCAGAATGATGGAGCAGGAATCACGAACCACACACTCAGGATGATGGAGCACGAACACGAACCACACACTCAGAATGATGGAGCACGAACCACGAACCACACACTCAGAATGATGGAGCATGAACCACTCACTCAGGATGACGGAGCAGGAACCACTCGCTCAGGATGTCGGAGTATGAATCACTCCCTCAGGGCGAAGGAGCACGACCCACTCGCTCAGGGCGACGGAGCATGAACCACTCGCTCAGGCCAATGGAGCAGGAACCACTCGCTCAGGATAAAGGAGCACGAACCATTCACTCAGGATGATGGAGCACAAACCACTCGCTTGCACGAAGCTGATGGACATCAAAACCGGTACAATGGTAATATTCACAGAAACGTCGGACAACATCCATAAATGAAAATATAACAAAATGAAAATAAATAAAAGAAAATCGAATGTAGGTGAGCGACCACGACAATGAGGAAGCACCGGTAATTTTGTGTGCCAATGTACATCGAATCTGACACACCAGGAAAAATCACAGAAATCACAAAAAAAAATCAAAGGGGTTTTTACTGTTACAAAGGTCGTCGAGTGGGCGAACGTGTCTCTGCTGGGCCTCTACAAGGAAGGAAAGGGCGACCCCGACCCCCCCTCCGTGGACCCCGCTATTCACCACCCGCAGCTACGCCACGAACCTCGAGTCCCACACGTGCGACTGGGGACCAAACCAGCGACCATTGTCAGGTGCCGCAGCATGGAGTACTCCCTTTCTCCGACGGCCAGGTATCAAACCGAACTCTGACCCCCAGGTTGTCTCTCTCCTCAGCTGCGAGGGTTCAATTACAAACTCTGGTTTCTTTTCATTTGTGTGTGTGTGTGTGCGGGTGGGCCCGTCTAGAACTGAATAAGTGGTTTTGGATCATTGTAAATACTTCTTGCATATTTGCGTTAAGTCTTGCTTGTGTCTTCATTTACTGCAAATAAAACTTGTTAGAAATGTTCCCAGTTCGTTCCGTCCCTTCTTGAATTGGTCCAGCATGGTTCGGATCTGAGTTTAGGTGGGTTTTATCCCCGATAATCCGTTCATTCTAGCCGGCACGGCTTTGGCAGTTTCCGCTCGGCTGCACCCGAACCGGAGTTGGTAGCCGGTAGTTGAACTCTACCGCAGCGGTAGGTGACCCGGTTCGAGCGACGGCCTACAATTCCGGGGAGTTTGGTGGGAGACGACGCAAGCTTTCCTATCTAGTGATCATTCTCACCACCGATTCCCGGCCCGCAACAGTATATATACATACATATATTCATACATACTCTACCGGTCAAAAGTATTAGAACACCCCCATTTTTCCAGTTTTTACTGAATTTAAGCAGTTTAATGTTTCAATATACTCTGAAATTAAAGCATAGAACAAATAAACAATTGCAGATAAAAAGAACTCATGGAATCGTTTTGTTGAACAAAATTTATCTAAATTTTGATTCATCAAAGTAGCCACCTTTTGCAGATATAACAGCCGAACATACTCGTGGAATTCTTTCTACAATGGAAATCAAATATTGTTCGGGAGAGTTCTTCCCAATACTGTTGCAGAAGTTCCCACAAATGTGTTGCACTTGTAGGTGCTTTGCTTTCACCCTTCTATCCAGTTCAGTCCAAACCAGCTCAATGGGTATAAGTCTGGAGACTGTGCTGGCTATTCCATGATTTGAAGCCTACCGTTTTGATCTTTTCTTCAAAGGTAGTTCTGACAAAGCCTCGAGGTATGTTTTGGGTCATTATCTTGCTGTGGGATGAACCCCTGACCAACTCGGCTTAGACCAGAGAGTATTGTATGGCGCTGCAAAATGCTGTGGTATCGATTTTAGTTCAGGGTGCCAGTCACTCTGTGCAAGTCAATGACTAGATCCAGCAAAAGAGCCTCAGATCATCACGCCTCCTCCTCCATGTTTGACAGTTGGTGTTTCACACACTGAGGAAACATCCTTTCGCCTACTCGACGGCATACAAAACCCCTGCGTGATGAACCGAAGATTTCAAATTTTGATTCGTCGGTCCATAAGACCTTCTTTCAGTTTTCAGTAGTCCACTGGCGGTGCTTCCTGGCCCAGCAAGCCTCTTTTTCGCATTTTGCCATCTTAGAAATGGCTTTCTTCCTGCTACTCGACCTGTCAAGCCTGCAGCTCAAAGTCTTCTCTTCACAGTTGAAACTGAGACTTCCTTACTTTGACCAGTGTTAAGCTGTGCTTGAAGCTGCGGTCCTGTGAGCCACCTATCACGCTAGCTGTTGACTCTCAGAAACTTGTCTTCTGATTGTGTTGTGGCTTTGGGTCTGCCAGACCTCTTCCTGTCAGAGTTTCCTTCAGTTTCCAAGTGCCTTTTGATGTTGTAGGAAACTGTACTCACTGACACCTTGGCCTCTTTGCAATTTTTCTCAAGGAAAGACCTACACTTTTAAGGGTTATAATGGTCTGTCTGTCTTCCTTTGTTAATTGTCTTTTTCACGCCATTATGATTGCAATATACTACTTCCTGCAGTGCAATATTGTCCAAATCATGCTTCATAGGGTGAAGCAACAAAGTCTGTTCCAACACTGCTTTTATACAGACAGAGGGTTTGGAACTAATCAACAATAGTTAGGACACCTGCAGGAATTGTTTTCATCAACCTTCGAAGCTTAATTTACTTCCATTGCTGCAGAACAGCTGCAGTTGC